>PVKB01003153.1:83778-221014 GCA_004027205.1 Ctenodactylus gundi | reverse complement strand
ATTAGTACTTAGCCAGTGGCCTCTGTGGCCGGGCAGAGCACTGTGGTTTTGCTCTTTTCAGTCCATACCAGCACGTGTTGTGTTTCAGAGTTCATCGCACATTGAACACACTGCTGCCACCCATGAAAAGGTCACTTTTAAGCATCTTGTGATCTGTGACTTGAGGGAAGGGCTGAAAACTATGCTCAGTGGCACATTCATGACTGATGATTGATTTTAAGCCTGAAATCAGGAGGCTCAGTAGTTAACATACATGAAAAGTTACCATGAGACTTGGGAGGAACTAAGCAAATCTAGGTAACCTGAACAGGCACAAGTATCAGGTCAGAGATGAGATGCATTGTAAGCCTCACACGGCCCAGATGCCCATGTCATTCACCCCAGGAAGCATGGCCAATGAAGAGTTAGCTCCTCTCTGCCTGGCAGGAGTGTGCTGGGTAAATACCTTATTGGTTGTATATGGAGGTCACCAATCTTCGGCAATTCAGAATCTTTTATTAGTAGCCTGGATTTAATGTTTGTTACTTAGGATGAGGAAAAGTCAAAACAAAACTGAAAGAACAATGACAGCTCCATGGGCAGGCATGAGAAGTAGACCTGCATGCATGCATGTGTGGTTCTAATGATGTATTCAGGGAGTGTGGGTTATTTAACCTGAAGAGGAGAAAAAGCTTTTCTAAATAGGTATCTAAGGAATAATATTTGGTAATATTCAAATACTTCATTTTAATCTTGTACATGGAATGACAAGAATTCCTCACAAACTTAATAACACAACTGGGCTACTGTGAGGCAGCTTGCATGTATTTCGCCTAATTTTACATTTTTTAAATCAATGTCACAATAAATAAATGAGTGTCTTGAAATAAGTGGAGAGGCACAGTTGTTTTCTACCCCTGTTAAGGATAAGAGGTGACCTGAGTTACTGAAGAAGAAAGATTTGTGCATGTTGCCAGAATGAAATTGCTTGATATGAAGGGGTTAAGGGTGACTGATAGATAAAAATGTGGCACATCCAGTCACTGCCTGGCATGTGGCATGTGGGGTGTGTGTGTGTGTGTGTGTGTGTGTACCATCTGTGTGTAAACAGGTGTTGGTCCATGGCAGTGCAGCACATACAGCTCCTCAGAAGTGCCATCCTGCAAGGCAAGTCAACCATAGTCCACCAGAGGAGCAGGGACAGTCGGGGATAGAGGTGTGAGTGCGTGTGTGTGTGTGTGCGTGTGTGTGTGTGTGTGTGTGCACACGCGCGCACATGTAGGAAGTAGTGATCCTCAGCCTTTATGGCAACTGTGACTGGTTTTGTGGAAGATAGTTTTTCAGTGGATCAGGGAAAGGTTGGGGTGGATTTGGCACAACTATCATTGCCTCTTCACCTGAGATCTTCAGCCATTAGATTCTCATAAGGCACATGCAAAGTAGATTCCTCGCATGCACAGTCGACAGTAAGGTTCACATTCCTTTAAGAATCTAATGTCAGTGCTTATCAGACATGAGGTGGAGCTCAGGTGGTCATGCAAATGATGGGGAACTGTTGTAAATACAGATGAAGCTTTTCTAGTTACCGTAGGCCATGATCTGTGGCCTGGGGTGTGAGAGCCCCTGATTATAATGGCCAAGTTGAAAACCAGTTGACTGGTAAATTTGTGAGGAGTGGCTGGCCACATTTACAGTCTCCAGGATGGGCCATCAAGAACAGGCTCTTAGAAACCATAGGATAAAAACTGAAACTCAGTTCTCAGGTAGAGCTTCTTTTTTATGGAAGCCTCAGTTGTGCCCTTGAGTCTTCTTGGTGGTTTGCACGAGGCCCACCCAGATGATCCAGGATGCTCTTTCTTAATACAAACTGGCTGTAGCCTTTGACTGTCTCTCTAAAATGCCTTCACAGCAGCTCCTGGATAGAATGGCATTGCTGTATAGCTGAATACCCGCAGTGTCACCTTCCCAAGGTGACTGGCCCAGGTCGATAGGGTAGAAGGCTAGGAATTGGTTGCTGGCTGACATGAAGTTCCCAAAGTGTCCACCTGGGAGCCAAGGAGTCCTGACTCTGAAGGCCAGCTCTGCATGTCCTATTCTTTTGCCAAGGAAATTCTTGACTTTATGGCTCCAGTTTCTTATATATAAAGGGGAATTAATTGTGCAATTCTGTGGGGCTCTTGGGGTTCAAACTTCCTCTTATTTGATATGATGTCATCATCATCATCATGACTGGCCTAGGACCTACACAGTTATGCTTAGTGTTTGTCATGACAGTCTCATATCTGCCATGAAAAATACACAATTAATGGGTACTTATCATGGATTGGTGTGTTTGAGGATTTATGATTCAAAATACAGTGTTTTCTGTGCACATTATTTGGAATGGCATCTGGAAATATAAGGAAAAAAAAAAACTCACCTGGCTTGAGGATTAGGGAGAGGTCAGAGAGAGTCCAGAGACTCAGCTGGCTTGAGAAGGAAGGAAGAGGTCACATACGGTACTTGGTGCTGGGACCTATTAGAGTTTCTTACTACTTATGTCTCCAGCCACATATTCATCAGGCCTGGTTTTAATATTCTTTTATTGTGCAGAGAAAAGATTATCAGCTTATTTATCAAATACAAGGAATGAAAAAAACTAAAGGCATTGAGTGGGAATGGTTCTCTGATGGCATGGAGGGCATGATACATGATAACTTCTGTGTGAATATCAGATGGAGTCATTAGGATCTGTGCCGCTGGTACGAGCGCCAGCTGAATTCCTAATGATGGGACTCTTAAAATAATATATTACTTAGGGGGCGAGGAATTGGAGCGCTTAATTTTTCAGTGGGTTTATTGCAGCCCTTAACAAGCATGGCTGCTAGTAAGTAGACAGTTAAATTAAACTCATGAATATCTGTTACAGTTTGAAAATGTAAAATTGAAACAAAAGCCTCGTATGGCTGTTCATACCAATGCTCCAAACTGCACCACCTCTCTCCATGAGTCTGAAGCTGGGAATAGGCTTGCAAGAGCCAAGGTGATGTACAGAAAACTGGTATGGTCTCTCCCAGGGGCATCCAGTGAAAGGCACCTGAGATGGTAAGAGATTAACTGATGACAAGACCTTTATTTCTAAGCAAGAAGGACAGAGAAGAAAAGGCAAACAAGAAATGTACGGATAGAGAATGTGCACAGGCTGTCTTCCTTGACCTTGCTCTAAGTTCCCACGGGAAGCTTTTCCCCAAACAAGGAGAGTTGGGCCTGTAGCAGCTACAGCAAGAATCTGCAGGGTAGTGCTTTGGAGACTTGAACACGAGCTGGGAGAAAGGGCAGCAGAGTCTTTGTGGGCAGCCAGTCACTATTGGATTCCTTGGGAGGCATAGGCAACACGATCCTTTCCCTGGATTGCTGCCATAGGGCAGCTGTCTTTCTGGAATGCCCATTGTCTTAGTTACTTTTTCATTGCTGTGACTGAAGACCAGACATCTGCAAGTTAGGGGAGGAAAAATTTATCTTAGCTCATAGTTTCAGAAAGTCACAGTTCACTCAGAGGTGGCCAGTAACAGTGAAAGTTGGCATGTTGGCAACAGTAGAACATGGCAGAGGCAGAGGTGGTGGCAACTCCTCGTGACATTACTAACAGGAAGCCAAGTCAAGGCAAGTTGGGTCTAGTCTCACAAGGAAAGCAGGAAGCTGCGTATATATCCTTCCAGGTCCATCTCAGTGATCCGTCGCCAGTCCAGCCTCAGTGCCCCAACCTGTCAGGCGTGGAAGGTATGGTAAGCCCCCACCACATGCCTGTAATCCAGTCTGCACACTTGTAGTCCACCCCTCCAGATTGGGCCCCAATCTCCCAGAAGCACATGGTTCCATAGACAATATGTAACATCCAGATACATGAGACCCTTAGTAGACATTCCCGATCCAAATCACAATACACATTATGGAAGGAAAGAGAGTAGAGAGCATAGGAAGAGGACTCTCAGGATGGTGATGGTCACAGAGGACAGTGCTCAGAGTTTTAAGAAGAGAAGTAGCAGCCCCAGAAGGGAGAGGAGAGGAGAGGGAAGTCAGAATGGTGGTGCCTCATCCTAGAGTAGCACCATGCCCAACAAAGAGAGGGAGGCAGGTGCTGGGTCATGGGAAGGGCTGGAACCCTCCACCTGAGAGGCACTTAGGAAGAGGAGGAGATCACATGTGTCATATGTCACCTAAAGAATTTTGGCTTATAGAGCTGGCCATGCTCATGTACGATGCCTTCTGCTGTCCACAAGACAAACAATGTGGAGACCAGGAAAAGAGGTGAAGGCAAATAGACTGCTGGAGAAACAAAAGAGAACAAAATAATAAGCAAATTACCAATATTGCTTGCATTGAAAACAGTGGACCAATAAAAAGGAAGCTATTCTTTAACAGCCATAAGAGGTAACCAAATAAATCGGAGCATTACTTTAATATTTCAGGGCCTCATACTGTTGTATCAACTGGTGTTTGTCTTCCTGGATGCAGAAAAGAAGCTGTAAAATAAATGAATTCAAAATCATAGAAAAAAGGGCCAAGAGAGAATGTATTCTTGGGTGGGCCCTGCAACCTAAATTTCACTAGGTGAAATTCTTTTATTGGTATTGTCTTCTTCAAACCTATAGAAATGAAGGAGTTGCCATTTAGAGGGAAATGTGTAAGGATGGGGTCTGGTAGTGGTCCATTCTGCATCCTGTGTAGAGTGCAGAATAAGTGCAGGCCTGGTAGACCAGCTTCTGTGCTGGAGGATCCTGACAGTGGGCTTCCTGCTTTATACTCTCAGCAGAGCACCAGACAGAAACGCTGTCAAAATGACATAACCAGCCTCCATCCAGGAAGGCAGAATGGACAAGAAGCAGCAAAAGGCAGACTTTTCAGAGGAAGGATAAAATTATTAAAGAAGACATAAAAGACAGTTGATTAAAACTTGGCAAATTTAAGCGAGGAATGAGGTGTTCCTGAACTCTTTTTTTGCATAGAGGGGGATGCTGTCTGCAGAAAATGCTGAAAAGGATGTCAGAAAGATGAATAGGGAAGAGGAGATGAAAAGAATAGAGACATCCGTGATCTACATAAGAAGGAGAAATGTAATTGGCAGCATCCCCTGGTTTTTAGAAATTACAACACCGGGCATGTTCCATTCAAATGAGCGGGAAACCTACAAGGGGTTTGTCCAGCCATGTGAAGACACCCCAGACCAGCAAAGAACACTTGGCGTAAGTGAAGAGCTAAAAGTAAATCTTAGAGAATAATCTATCACAAACCATATTAGAATAGTGTAGCAGAACAGTTGTTTCGAGGTCTACTTTTTAAAAAAAAATCATATGATTTTAACTTGTGTGTCTTAAACATGGTAGTTATCTACTGAATGGAAGCCTCCACATGGGGTAGTTACTATTTATGTGCTATTTTCCAACATTGTGATTTTATTATGTTTTTAAAATTTCTTTTTCTATATTTATTAGTTTTTGTCCTTTCCCTCTGTTTTCTTGATACATATATGCAATACATACTGTTTACATTAAACTTGAGTATTTTTTGCACATATATGTTGTGTCAAGCTCACAGTCCCTTCCCCACCCCCTTTGTGACTGTCCCACAACTCTCCTCATTCCTCTAACTCTCACTATCACCCCCATTTTTTTTACATATTCATCTCCCTTTCTCCTTCCCACCCTCCACCCACCGTTTCCTTTCTCTCTCTACAAAATCTGTATTTTTACTTTCTTCTGTGTCTCTTACATGTTTTATGGTTTGATTTTCCCATATTAAAGAAGCCATATAATACTCAAATTTTGGGCGGTCTGATTCATTTTTTCAGAGCATCGTGGTCTCAAGGTGCATCTGTTTTCCTAAAAGTGACTCAAATGTGTCATTGTTGGTGGCAGAGTAATACTCCATTGTGTATATATACATCTTTAACTAGTCATCTGTATTCTGGCATATTGGCTTCTTCCAAGATTTGGCTATTATCGTGTGTGCTGCTGTACAAAACACATTCAGATTGTCATTACATCAACCAGATTTCTTAAGCTAAAATTATATCGATTGAATATGTGAATCACTATATTAAATGAACTTAAATCTATATCTCAAAAGTATATCACACATAAAGCAATAGATATAATATCATATTTATTTCAGAATTTTTTAGTGAGTTCTTTCCCAAAGAGGAGCAGGAAGAAGTAAGATCATTATTACAAATATAGTTATAGAGCTTAAAATTGAGATGTAAAAAATGAACTTAATAGCCAACTGAGTTCTTAACCAATGGGCTCAGGCTATGTGATCTTTTATCTTTACCACTCAGTGGCAGCTTCAGAGAAAAGACGCCAAGAATAACTTATTTACCAACTCTTACTGTTTTTAAACTAATAATATCCCAAATCAATACCACTGTCTTCTGCCACCTCCAGCTAAATATCTGTACAAATTATACACATCAAAAAAGTTACACAGATTTAAGATTGTGTACCAGGTCCCCATGTTGGATATAGTTTCTATGTTTTACAAACTAATATACTAATAAAATAATAATTATGGGGGAGTTTTCACAGTTTTTTTTAAAAGCTGGTACAGTTTTAGTAAGATACCATTCAAATGATTGATGCCTATATTTTTTGACTCGTTCTCTTTACGTGTTTCCTTTCCTCCGTGTTCTTTGGTGCTGCCTGTCTCAAAGATACCTTCAATTAGTTTCCGCAGTGCTGGGCTAGTGGTTGCATATTTCTGTAGGGATTCTTGGTCATGAAACTTTTGTACTTCCCCTTCAGTTTTTATGTTTAATTTTGCTGGATTGACCTGGTTTGACGTGGGTTGACACTTGCTTTTTTTTAAGGCCTGGAAGATTTTTCTCCAAGCTCTCCTGGCCTTAAAAGGTTGCATTGAGAAATCTGAAGAATTCAAATGGTTTTGCCTTGTTTTTCTCGTGCTGCTTTTAAACTTATCTCCATATGTTGTATTTCTGAGGTTATTATTATGATACACTGTAGTGAATCACAGTGCTGGTCAAGGTTATGTGGTGTTTTATAAGCTTCTCATACCTGAAAATTAATTTCTTTTTCTAGATTTGGGACATTTTCTCTGTGTGATTTCAGTGAATAAGCTCTTTACACCTTCCATGCTGTCTTCTGCTCTTTTTCCCACCCCCATAATTCTGAGATTGGTTATCTTTAAATTATCCATCAGCTCTTGTATCCAGCTACTTTGCTCCTTTCTGTTTTGGAGTTGTGTCTAATAATGGCAGTTGTTTTCTCAGCCTTGCCATCAAGGTATTGTCCCACACACTAGGGATAAAGCAGAAAGTTATTTATAATCATATAGCATTGATTTCAAATGCACATTGTATCACGTTTTAGCATCACTACAATTGGATGTATTTTCTAATGTATTGTGAGTCACAATTCATAATGTATCTAGAGAAGTCTTTTTCTTTTTAAAGGACGTGCAGGGTTGTGGTGTGTTACATTGGCATCAACTAAGAGCCATTCAAATTGAATTTAATGATACAATGACAGCTTAGTTATAATTATATACATGTATGTTTTTATACCAAAGCAACTATTTTTACTAAATCATATTTACTTAGAAAATGTAGTGTGTTATTCTAAAAGAAAACCCTTCTTTTATTTTTGCCTCTGGAGGGAAGATGACTCTGGTGTAGAAAGTTGTGTGTGTCCTTGGTAGTAGTAAATTAAGAGTGAAGAAAAAAATTGAATTAGTAGGTCAGACAGGATTCAGAAGAAAGACAAATACTAAACTTTTCTATATTTCTTCCCTCATTATGCATGAGAGGTTTTTTAGACAGTGTAATCATCTCCGTGTTTGTGTTCTATAGGATGTTGGCAGCCTGCAGTGTGCATGTACCTATCTCGTATCACCCTTTTTTCTTTATGTTTTATTCTGTGACTAAGATCAGCTTAATTACTTTGTAATATTGCTTTCAGGAAATCCAATTATGTAAGTCTGGATTATTCAAAAATGTTATATTTAGAGCTGATTCTTCCTTTTCAACATAGACTTTGCTCAAATAAGACGTTTAAAATCAACTTTGACTCATGAAAATTTAAGTTGTATGAAGTTTTAAAAGCATGCCTGTTATGTAAAATAAGGCACACCTGCTCTGGGGAGGTACCCCTGGATTGGGGAGGTACCTGTGCTCTGGGGAGGTACCCCTGCATTAGGGAAGTGCACCTGTATTGAGGAGGTACGTGTGTATTGTTGAGCTGAGTTGACAAGTGATTTCGGTTGAACATACTCAAATACATAGTAAGCTCTGTGTGTGTATATATACACACATGCATATTTACAATATTATTTCGAAGATTCTCCTCACTGGGAATTAAAGAGTTTATTGCTCATTGATTTTAAACAAAGGTTCAGTATTTCTTTACATAAAAGAAAAGTGATGTATCTCCCCACATTGCATGCATGTAACATGTCATTACTAATTGTTCCATGTTACTTCCAGATTTTAAGAATTTATAAATTATTTATACTGTTTATTAAAGCTCATACTTTTTGTTACTATGTGAGCTTACAGTTTAAACTGTCACGGGCAGATAGACTTTCAAATATATCTGAAATCTATGTTGGATAAGTGGTATTAATGACCACCACACACAGGGTTCTGTAGGAGCAACTAGGAATGTCCTCTGTGTCAGACTGAGGAGAAAATGACATCTACACATAGACTTAAAGGACACAGAAAGGCAGAAGAAAAACATTTGCGAAACCAAGAAGTGTAGAGGAGAAAGGAAAGAGGCTGGAATGGGGAGTTGGCAGGAGTTGAAAGAGATGATTCAGGATCTAAATGATGAAGTGACCTCCTGTCTGTGACAAACAGTTAGCCTTTGGTGCTAAGGGCACTGCCATCAAAGTGTCTCAAGCAAGGAAGCTATGTGATCAGTCAGGTATTAGAGATAGATTACTATGTGTACATGGGCAAATTCACTTGCATTAATCAGCTTCTTGCTATTGTAACAAAATAACTAAAGTAATTAACTTATAAAGAGAAAGGGTTAGTTTTGGCTTACAGTTCTGGTGGTGTCTTGCTTTGGGCCTCTGATCAGAACAGCACATCATGGCAAGAATGCATAGTGGAACAACTTGCATCTTACAAGCCAGGAAGAAGAGACAGAAAAGAGGCCAAGATTCTATAGTTCTCTGTGGAGCATGCCCTGAGTACCTTAAGAATCTTTCATAAGACTATGCCTCTTAAAGGTCCACAGCACCTCACAGGAGCTGTGTGCAAGGGCCCAAGCCTTTAGATGGGGACTTTTGAGGGTGGCATCCATATTCAACCCAGAGCATCACTGGGGGAGGAACAGATGCAGACACTCAGTGACAGATATTAAATTATAAAGTTATAGAAGTGTAAGATAGACTAGACACAGCAGGAAAGGACTGGAAAGGTGTCTCCACAGAAGGCAGGTCTGTAGGCAGCCTTGGGAATGTGGAGATAGGGAGAAGCGAGGGCAGGTTTGAGAGCAGAGAAGCTAGGAGAGGGGAGGTGCTATTTTCTGAAATAGAGACTGTGCAGGTAAGTGGGGTAGGAGCCAGGGTGATGAGCCCCTCTAAATGGAGGAGCCCCTTGGCCATGGAGAGGAAGGAAAAAACAAGGGATTAACAGAGGAGTCCAGTCCAGCCAAACCTCCTGATGAGGAGAAACAGATGTCACTACATAGCCCAAGTACTCAGACCAGGCTGCTTGGTGCTGTTTGAACTTCCTAGAGCCATGGGTACAATCGGGGGGCGGTGCCCTTGACAAGGACTGGCAGGTGTGGACAGTCTCCATGAAAGAGGCCTCCTACGTCCTCATTTTGGCAGGACACAAGGAGTTTTCAGGGTCAACAATGTTCAAGTTCCTTCTCCCCATGGACAGGAGGTGCAGGACCAGCCCCAGATTCCTGAACGTAAGTGTCACCGAATGTCAGGCCACCTCGTTGCTTGCAGGCCATCATTGAGTACTGCTGTGTCCTGCAGCCACTGTATACCAGTAACTGGGTGTCGCATCTGCCCTCAGGAGGGGTGATCCTCAGAGATGTATCCCCACATGCTTCCCCCTTTGCACCTAGGACCCTGAGAAATGTCTCCTAGGCAGGGACCTGAAGGCAGCAGTTGTCCAATGTTCAGCATGAAGAAAGCTAGAAAAAGAAATAGCCCCAGTGGTAGTGACTGAGGAGGGCACCAGGGGCTAGCACGTTCTTAAAAGCATCACATGTGTACTGGAAAGTTTGTTCATGTCTGTGAGCCTTTTCAGAGGTGAGCCAAACTGAATTCCCAATCTTTCAGCAGCCTCTGCACCTGAAGCTGCGCCTTTCTTTGGGAGTGTGGAGGTGGGAATTTAACCAGTATAGTTACTGGGCTGCCATGGTGACAGCATCAGTGAGTGTGCCCTCATTCCCACCATCAGTTGGTAAAGCTGGCTGTCTTCACACAGCCCTGCAGTAGGATCTCATCAGCATTTTTTCTCCTGCTCATTACGGCCTCTTAACATGGTTTCCACTTTTCCTACACTCAAATGTAAAAAGTTTTCCCGGAGCCTTAATATCCCATTACAGCCTTGATGCTGTGAGCTTGCCATGGCCTTGCGCTGAGATCTTTATGGGTCCTCACAATGCAGTTAAGTGGTTATTGGTGTAGCCTGGTTTAACAATAAAGCCCTAAAACGCCTCTCCAGAATATGCCCCATCCTGATTGCTTCACGTTAAGGCTTTGCCCTGGCCAAGTATACCTTCCTAATATCCAAAGACATTTACCTCTTTAAAGACACTTAACCATTTGCTTCTCATTAAACAGACAAAAAAATTTATGTCCCTTGCCTTCTTATGGAGCCAGTATTCTGGGACTGTGTGGCTCCAGCTTTCACCTGCATCCCATAGATTATGCAGAGTGGAAAAGGATGTTTCCATTGAGTTAGCTCTTATTAAAGTGCTGAAATGTTAAGCTGATTGTGTGGCTTTCAGGTGGCTGAACTGTCTTTTCTTTCTTCCTTCAGATCCTACGTCAGCAGTATTTCTTCCATGATAACATTTATTTATCAAAGTTTATGCTGCTTTGACTTTTTATAAAATTGCGGTGAAGATGAATGGGTTGATTGACCCCGGAGCAGTTTATTTATCCCTTTAGTCACACTTCAGTGGCAAAATCAATGCCCTTCCGAAACAGCTGATACTACAGCCGTGCCACTACACAGTGACATTCCTGAGCTATGTGTAAGAAGAGCTAAAATTTATTATCAGCTTAGATTTTTTTAGTACCCTTATTGATTCTTCTGGAGATGCTTGTGAATTTTTATTTATGTGTAGCTGAGCAGGTAACCTTTGTTTCACAAAAAATCTCAGTTTAAAACTTGCCAGGATTAGAGGAGCTGGGAAGACTAGTATGTATTTGTGAATGTAAAATGAAAAAAGAAGTCCCCCCCCCCCCCAGTGGATTTTTTGTTTCTTTTCTTACATTCTCAGCATTTTGCGTTCTTTTTCCTATTGCCAAAGAAGCAACATGTCAAACATGCAGCCCTCTGAGGCACACTGTAGAGGGAAATGGCTTGGCTAGATGATGAGATTAGCTTAAGGAGAAGTTTCAGGGAGGAGGAGGAGCTGAGGACAGGAAGCAGGAGGAAGGCTGGGCTGCTGGTGGGGAGAGAGAATTCAGGAGGAGGAGGGAAGATGGAGTATAGGAGGGAGAGCTGGCCAAAGTCAGACCAGTTAGCAGGGACTTTATGTCCAGCCCTGGAGGCTGTGACAACTGTTTTTGAAGTTTGAGCTGAAATGAAAATGTAGTATTGAAAATCATTCTGGTGGGAGACTAGTATGTATTGGAGAAGGGTTCTTCTAAGGGAATGAGCTTTTCAGTAGCCAGGTGCAAGGACGCTGGCCCCTTGGCCCATCCCATTGTCCACATCAATATTGCCTTACTTTTTTATCACTGTGACTTAGTACCCAACATCCACAACTTAGGGAGGAAAGATTTATTGTAGCTTACGGTTTCAGAAAGTCATAGTTCATTTATGGGTGGGCAGCTGGAAAATGGTGGGAGCACATGGCAGAGCTGGAGCGGAGACAGAGCCAGAGCCAGAGCACCTGTAGCAGAGGTCCTTACATCACGGTGGAAGACAGAGACTAAGAGAGAGGCAGAACCAACACATGCCCTCCGGGTCAAGCCCAAGCACCCACCCCTCCCAACCCTACGCAGTATTCATAGGAACATAAAGCTTTTGGGGGCCACTCCAGATCCAAACCATGACAAGCATGTATGCAGGACTGAGGTGAAGACTTGATCTGATGCCTGGAGCAGGAAGGAGGTGGTAAAAGAACAAATCCGACATCCAGCTGCTTATGGAAGAGCACTTTCTGCTCATTAGCTTGTTCTTGAGGTCTGTCATGGTACCTTCTCCTATGGGTTTGTGGAGTGCTGTGGTCAGTACAGAGCTAAACTTACCATCGGGCAAAGCCATAATGTAGCCCTTGCACTGTGGATGTGGTTCCTACCTTCTGTGTGCCTCAGTGTGCTCCTGTAAGTACTTGTCCCTGAGGGTTTGGGTGATGGTTAAAGGAGTGAATCATTTGGCACCATGCTGGGCCCAGGGTGGGAGCCCAGGAAGTGTGAGATTATGTAGGAGGAAATGTTGAGTCTTAGAAAAGCTGAAGCAGGAGCAGAGAGGTTGGGAGCTCAGGTGTCCCCTATTCTACAAACACACTTCTTCATTAGCAATAAGGGAGGTCCCCAAGTAAATTCATTCCATACTCAGTGGAAATTACAGGAGAGACTGGAAATAGAAGAACCTTGAGATTGTCAGCCCAGCTTCTTGGACAAAGTTGCCGATATTTTTCAGTTTTTCTTTTGAGAGGCTTTGGTTTTCCTTATCACTTCGCAGTGAAAGTGTTTTTACTAAATGGGCAGATTTAATTTTGATTTAGGATTCAGGAGCTTTTCAGTGTAAAAATAATTTATCTACTGTGGTAATGTTTATCAGCAAAACACTTTAGTATGCTATTTATGGCTTTTACCAACTCCATGTACATGACTCGGCTGGACAAAGGAGAATGTATGAGGTGTGTGTTTCTCTTTAAAGGATGTCTCATTAGAAAGACCCTCTTCGTTGATGAGAGAAGGAAGCACATGAATTAAGGAGCAGGAATGGTATAGGCAGGAAGCGCTCCAGAAATGGCAGAAGTTAGAAACACACACTGAAATCCACAGGGGTGCCCAGCTTGGTGGCCTCTTTGTAAAGCCAACTTCAGAGAATTACAGGAGGAGATGCAGTTCAGTAATATACAAAGGATGGCTGTGATCCGTGCTCCATGAGAATATCTCTGCACTCTTCACACATCTGAATTTCCACATGTTGCCCTTCTAAAATCAAAGGCATGTTTCCAGTGTGTTACTGAAATGCACTTCAACTTTTAAGTCGTGAATTTTTTTCAAATTGATTTTTATGTAATTTTCTTCTCAAGCCTGGGGAAATCCTCTGGTGATAGGGTTATAAATAGGCATTGTCTTTTCAGAAGGTAATATGGTAGTGTCCATAGAGATATGAAAGGAGGAGCCCTGCGATTCCCCTTTGTGTGTGTATGTAGCACTAGGGATCAAGCCTTTGCACTAAGCTACATTCCCAGCCCGTATTTCAGTTTGGTTTTGAGACAGAGTCATGCTAAGTGTCTTAAGTTGCCCAGGCCAGCCTTGAACTTGAGATTCCTCTTCCTTAACCTCCCAAAGTGCTGGGATGACAGATCTGCATTACTAGGTCTGCCTAGTTCCACTTCTAAGAATATTTTTGGCAGAAATAGTGACACAGGTGCTCCAGGAACTTATCACAGGGGAAAACTCTCATCAGCAGAAACTGACAGTAGAAACTCTTCTAGGATAGGAAGACAGGATGAACTCCAGGTTCCCACCTCGAAGATTGGGGTAGTCTAATGGCTCTTCTCCGTGTTGATTTCCTATGACTGTCTTCTCTGTGTGGAATGTCAGTATATACATAGGACCACATGGCTGTCTGAGAATCAGGGGGGAAAAATAGGTCATGATACGTCTTTACTGGCAGAATGAATGAAGGAAAGACATTGACACCTGGGCCCTGTTGCCTTGTCGTTGTGACAGCCAAATGTTGTTCACTACCTTTGAGAACAAACGTCTAGTGGAAGAGACGCCTGTAAGTGATATAAAGCAATGCAGAACTTCTTGAAAATGCACATTACTGAACTACTGTTCTATTTGAACATGTGTTTACTTTCAAAATGATATTTTAGTGTTACATTGAACTAATACATGGAGCCCTAAATTTGCATGTGGAACATCAGCATCTGAGACAAAATGATGTGCTGTTAGTTAAAATGCTTGGTAGATTATTAAAGCAGGCTCTTGGTGGGTCTGTGTGGGTCATGGCAGCCTTGAGTGCTGTGGATAGTGTCTAGCCCCTTCTTTTCTCACTGTTTACTTACTTGGCTTCTTAGCTGTCATGAGCTACACAACTTTGCTACACCATGTCCATCAGCCGAGACGTTTCTGCCTCGGAGCCAGCCATCCCTGGACCGATTCCTCAAAACTGTCAGCTGAATGAAACTTCTACCCTTTAGTTGTGCATTGTTAGTATCTTGTCTCAGTGATGGCGAAGCTGACTCACACAAGATCCCAGAAGAAAATAAGAACTATATAAGTAATTTCAAATGTATTTATAGAGTTACCAGGAAATGACTTTAAAAGAAACTTTTCAAGGAGAAGGTAGAAGCTATTTTACTTAGGTAGGCCATGTTGAAAATTAGGCTGTATTCAAGCCAAAGAGGAAAAGGGTTTAAGGAAAATACCCCCAGAAACCTAAATTATAGTATTCAGATAATCACAATATTAAATCAGTAAGCATGGAAGTAAACCGCTAATATTCTTCAGCTAGTTCTGTAAATAGAAGAGAAACGTGTTAGTGCAGGCACTGACAAACTTTCTAGAAAGAGTCAGGTAGTAAACCCTTTGGGTTTTGTGGGCCAAGTGGTCTCCACTGCATATGCAGTTCTGCCATGATGGAAGTAGCCAGATGCTTTTGGGAATAAATGTGTGTGCTTGTGGCTTAATAAAACCTTATTTACAAAAGCAAGTGGTGGGCTACTCTTAGTCCATAAGTTACAGAGTACTGATAGAGAGGTGCAGTTTAAAAAGTAAAGTAGTGATATTTTTCACTTCTTTAGTCTCTTTTAACCTTTGAAATAGACTTCATAAAATAAATAATGGGCAGTGTGAGCCATAGCTTTATATTTATTTTTCTGACTCTGGATAAGTAATATGGCATTGTTCCAAAGATCACAAGTATATTACTGCATTTTAGAGACACTGGATTGGTTGCCAAATGTAACCAGAGAGGTTTAGATTTATAGTCATTTGAAACCTAGGAACCAATACAAATACAAAAAAATGTATGCTTCATCATCTTTTGAGGTAAACTTTTTTTTTTTTAATGGCACACACTTTTGTCAAGTGACAAGCTTTATGACTATGGAATTAAGCTCATGAAAGTTAAAAACAGTTTGGAGTTCAACTGGTAACATTAAGGTTTACTATAATCCAGGCATGACTGTGAATGATTCAGCTAACAACAGCAGCAGATGTGTGTATGTGTGCTCTCCCCAGTTAACAGACTAGGAAGCCTAAATTAGGTAAATCCATTCCAAGACTTATTTACTGAGGTCCAAATCTGGCATTGTGGTCTAGAGCCTGTTTTTGTGGCTTCCCTGTAAGGCCTTTATTTATCCTGAGCCCCATATTATCAGCCTAGTATTATCCTGAACCTAGAATTATCAGCTTGTGAAAGTGTACCATTTGATACATCTCTCCTAACCCTGTAACCCTCTCAGTCCGAGGCCTACATCCCTAACGTTTTTTTTTGTTTTTTTGTTTTTTTTTTTTTTTTTTTTTTGTTAACTAAATCACTTTGTTGCACATGCTGGGCTCAAACTTGAAATTCTCTTGCCTCAGCCTCCCAGAGAGCTGGGATTGTAACCTGCACTACCATGTTGACTTGCCATTCTAAGAATTGGGCCTTTTTTGCAGATACCTGTATGTTTTTTAGTATCGAGAATTTGAAAAGGCCAGGAAACCTCTGAAGTGATCATAATTGAAGTCCTGTCATTCATAAGTAAGGAAAATGAAGGCAGTCCCATAGAAGGACTCATCCTGGTAGCCAAGGTATGGTGGCACCAAATGGAGTACCTGGAGCTCCTGACTTCCAGACCTTGTTGGTGCTCTGGATGGACTTTCCAGAAGCTTCATGTGACATCTGCTGTGCAGGGGAACACACCTCCACTGGGCAGGTGGGATCATTTGGTCAGCCTGGTAGGTACCAAGTGCTTTGTGAGCACGAAGTGGTGTCCCAGAGCTGTTCTCAGCAAGGGCTTCTAAGACACGCCCCCCACACCCCCTACCCACCCCACCCCCCGCCCCTTGCCATCTAAAGCAGGAATGTGAACACAGAGGTTTGGATTGGGCACAACACTCCTAGGCAGGGTATTTTCAGGACCTCAAAGTAAGTATCCTGCTCCCAGTTCCTTTTGGAGACCCTGCCGTTCTCTGCCTAGCAGATTAAAATATATTCACACCTCTCATTAAATACATTTTTAAATGCTTTTAAACTTTCCAAGAGTCTTCTCCAGTTTTGCTTTAGTTATTTGACTAGGCCCAATTCATTTATTTATAGTTAGTTGGTTTTGCTATAATCAGACAAAAACTCAGGAATTTTTGATAAGTTAAAATCTAAGCTACCTATTGTTTTCAAGTGTGAAGAAAGTTTAAATGAATATTAGATATAAAATAATATGATTTTTATGCATTTAGTTAATATTAATTTTGACATGACAGCTTTCCTCTCTTATTTTGGAGCTTATATATTTTTTGTCTTCACGACTCAAACACAGATGTGGGACCTTTATAGGCTGGTAGGCCTGAAGCCTATTCCTAAGCCCCTAGGAGGATCCTGGATCTGCATATGATGCTGGCTGCACCACCAGTTAGCTGTATATCATTGGGAAAGTTCTCACAAACTCTTCTTCTATATAAAGGAGGTTCTGTTACCTCCTCGGGGTGGTTGTATGTGCTTTCCTGGTTTTGGATGAAACTTCCAGCTGCAGCTGGCCTCCACGGGTCCCAAGGACCAGGATGGGAAAATTGGCAGCTACCTGTATTGCTCCTGGAGCAGAGAGGACTTGAGTCCTTCTTCCCAGCCCCACAGCCTGCCTGTCCCAAATGCGACTCTGCACCTTTGCTGTGGGCTGTGACCTTCTTACCTGTTTGCTGTTCCTTCCCTTCAGTATCCGTATCTCTTCACTCGGTATTTTTGATGTTTTTATGTCTTGGGCTTAGCTGACCATGGAGGGCCTCCCAGGTCTGGCTCATCATGCCTGGGGAGCATACCTTCTATATGCTAACCAAGCAGTCTAGAATCCAGCCCTCACCCCCTTCTTTACCAGGTAACTAGAGATAATCCCTGTCTTAGTTACTTATGTGTCACTGTGACTCAATACCTGATATGCACAATTTAGGGAAGGGAAAGTCTATTTTAGCTCACAGTTTCAGGAAATCACAGTCTACTCATGGTCAGCCGACAACAATAGAAGCACATGGCAGAGTCAGAGATGGAGGCAACTCCTCACAACATTGCAAACAGGAAGCCCAGCCAAGGCAAGTCCCAGAAGGAAGGCAGGAAGCAGTATATATCCTTCCAGGTTCCATCCCAGTATCTGTCCCTTCTGGGTCCAGCCTCAGTGTTCTGCCTTTCCAGGTTTAAGCCCCCCATTACATGCCTGTAGTCCAGTCCACATGCTTATAATCTAACTCCAGACCAGGCTCCAAACTCCCACTAGCACGTGGTTCCGTAGATAATCTGTAACATCAGATAAATGAGACTTTGGAGGGACATTTCAGATCCAAACCACAATAATCCACACACACTTTGAAACAACTGAAATCTTTCAAAGTAGGTAATCCTAACTCTGCCTACCCCATTTTATCTATTATTCTCATAGAAAATACAATTAAGATTCTTCCTCTTGTATTCTCTCCTACCTGCCTCCTGACCAGCTCTGGTCTTTCCCTGCCCTTGATACACACCCATCCCCAAATGTGCCATGTTCTCCTTGGGGTCTGTGAGTAAAAAACTGTCTCCTAATTTCTGGTTCTCCTCATACCTGTATGGTACTAAAATCTATACTTTGAAAGACCTTCCCACTCCTGAGCATCAGGAAGACTCTAGCCTCTCAGAAAGCAAAGCTCAGAGAGCAAAGAAACCCACTCCCCACCCTCTAAGGGAGGTGGGGAAGCTGCAGCTGGCAGGCCACAGAGGCTGCATCTGGTAGTCCAGGGGCACTCAGAGGTCAGTTCTGTCAGGGGAGGAGTTGGAGCACACCAAAGGCCATTTTCTGCCCTCCTGCTGTTTGAAGGACAGCAGGGGCAGGGGACAGCAGTGTGCCATGCATACTGTAGAGCTCCTCGGCTGTGAGAAGAGACTGAACTGAGAGAAATGAAATGCCTCCTCTGTCCCAGCCAGCGCTTGTGCCTGCTCCTGCCCTCACACACTGGGTTCTTCTGATCACACGTCAAGACTATTTCAGACAGGGTTTGTTGTGCTTTTGTCTTAACTAAGGAAACTTCATCAACACACTGTTTTAATCATCTGCTAAAACCCTGTGTCATTTCTTCTGACTTCTTCCTCTCCATACTTTACTATCCTTGTAATTTTTAACGGAAGATTAATACCAAAAATAAATGATTAGAAGCAAATAGCTTGAGTTTTCAAGAAATAGGCTACACAGATTTCCAGCCCGAAGGTCCCCAGATCCGCAGATCCTCAAGTCCCTCAATAAAATGGCATTGCACTGGTGTAGCACCTACACAATCCTGATCTATCTTTTGACTATGCCCTGGTGATTTATACTATGTAGTACAATGTGAATGCTGTGTAAATAGTTAGCATACATTATTGTTCAGAGAATACAGACAGGAAAAAAGCCTGTACATGTTCAGTGTAAATGCATTTTGTAACCAATATTTGCAATCTGTGGTTGGATGAACCTACATATAGAACCCATGGGTACAGAGCACCAGTTGCTTCAAGCTAGTAAGTAAAACCTCAAACCTTCACCTAATATCAAAACCTGTTCATCTCTAGATAGTATGCAAGCAAGGCCCTTCACCTGCCCTGAGATCAGCTTCTCTGCTGCCTTGTAGGGTTGAAGTGGCTACTTCGGGTTTTCTGGGGTGCTCACAGAGCACAAGCTGAGCTGATGTCCCATGGCTGCTTTCACTGCCCACATGGGCAAGTGTGCCACACTGACACAAAGTACCTGGGGGAGGTCAGGAAAGACCGCACGGGGGTCCAAAAGACCAAACAAAAAGCTTAGTTCTTTCAGAACTTACCTGATACAAGCGAGATACTTGTGTTTTCTAGCACGTGGGGCAGTGGTAGACTTGCCAGGAAATTAATCACACTTATATTTCAGGGCCCCTAAACCGTGGGATTCTCTTCCAAGTCCCTGTCTCTCATACTGTGCTTATGACTTTCTTTTTAAGATAGCTTTATAGCCATAAAGGCTCACAAAATCTGCCTCTGCCCCTGGGGAGGGGTTACAGGGTGTTATGTGGTGTTTTTACTCCTTTCCTATAAATCTGTCACGATGAGAGCACATGTTAAGACGACATGTGTCAGCATCATTCAGAAACAATGGTGCGGCACCTCTGCTAATAAACGCACTTCCCATCTATTATTCATCGCGTCCTCGAGGACATGCATGGAAGCCTTTTGCTTTTCCTCACACAATGCAGATTTGTAAGGAATCTATCTGGGGTATGAGACAAAAAGACCCGATAAGCTGGTGCTTGTTTTATTTCTAGGCAACATCATCTACTTCTAGGTTTGAAGCCTTAAAAAATTAATGTTTTTACAGGTTTGAAGTGTGTCACTGCATGGTTACTTTTATGACACTTGGGTTCTTCTATCTAACACCAGAAACCAGTGGAAATTGACAATCCAGTTTTCTTTAGTGATGGAAACCTCATAGAAAATTAAGATTCTGGAGGTTAAAAAAAAATGGAGCTTTGACCATTGCTCAGGCTCCTTGCCGCCTTGGCAGAGGGAGACCTGAGAATAACATTGCTGACATTTCCTTGAAAAGATGCTGTGCTTGACAAAGACAGCTGCGTGCTTTAAAAAAAACAGTTTTGAGGTACATGCTTTAGTCTTTTCAGAAGTAGGAGTGATTGATTACATACATGAAAGAGGAAGATTTCCTAAAGTTACGGAGGTTAAATGCCTGGCTGGAACACTTAAAAGTCATTGTATTATGTGATGATAGTTTTCTAAAACTGTACCATCTTCCATGATTTTGGAAGAGAAATTGATGAAGCAGAGAGAAATCAAGGACAATATACTTATCTGTTGGTACCACAGTAAATTAGCGTATTAAGTTTAAGAAACATTCTTTGATTAAGTGTTTCCAATTTTTTAATCTGAAATCTTAAATGTGCATAAAATTTTTAATATGGTACAGAAAAAGAAGTACAATTTTCAGAGAGTGAGATTCAAATGCAACACATATGCTAAAGCTTCTGTTTAATTGACAGTTTTCATTCACTTGAAATTAGATATAATTTTGTCCTTGATGTCTATGTTTTGTAGGGGAACTGTCTGTAATTCATCCCAACACTTCCATCATCTGCTTTTCTCGTTTGTTCTCAAATTACAGTGAAGTTTTACAGTGTCTTATTTTTGGAGTTAATGCCTTCCCATCCCACTATTTTATTAGGAATGTACTTTTTCATCTCTTGCTTTGAAATTGTCTAAAGTATTCGGAATATTGGGCTTATTACTAAAACATGTGGGTGCAAAGTTTTGACTGCATGTGAAAGTATGACGTTGTTCATTGTACACTTACTGATGTTGATTATAACTAGTTGCTCAGAGTCCTGACTCCTAGAATTGTATGAGTGACAGGTGTTTACACAGCATTAGGGATGTGTCTGGTTGAAGTTGGAGCCCCACCTGGAGGCCTGGGTCCTCCCCTCACCACTCGGTGATCCGGAGCAGTTTCTTCCCTTCCTGAGTCTCCTGTGAGTGGAGAGTGGTAATGTCAGATTGTCACAGATGTGAGGAAGGATTAAATTAGGTAAATATGGAAGGAGCTTAGCACATTACTACTTATAATGAGGACTCAACAGTTGATAACTATTAGAATACATAGATGAATAAGGAATACAAGAATAATGAACATATTTATTGAATGCTAACTGTGTTCATATATGTGTGTGTGTATATAGATACACACACATACACACATATCCTGACATTAAAGACTGTATGTTTTCTAGTGAAATTATGTTTATTTAAGGGATAATTGTAGTAACATATGATAACCATATTCCTAGTAATACACACTATTATGTTTTGTAATATAAACTGTCATGTTTTATAAACAGGGATACTGTGTTACTTTAAAAACTGACCTCACAAACCAGACAGATTCTAAATTACCAAGCACAGGCTCACACTGCCCTGCTTTATCAATTATTTAAAAGGCTCACGGTCTTGGGAGAATTCATTGTCCGTCTTACCAGAAAGCTGATTCTCATAACAGTGGGTTTTTCTATTGTGTCCGCCAAAGGAAACACACAGCGTATTTTCTCCCTTCTGGCCCCAGGAGCAGATTCTCCGGCTCTGGGCCTCATTTACTCTTTGCCCTTTGCCTTAGACCTCTTCATTGGGGTTCTAGAGATTGAGTCCAGCCTGAGTAACAGGAAGGCTGTGGTGAACCTCAAACTCAGCCTCTACCAGCTCACTGGCTGCTCTGGAGAACTCTGTCCCCAAGAGGCGGGACAAGCGTTTTTGTTTCAAACTCAGACTGAGGACATGAGCTCAGCTGTGCAGGATAGTTCATCTGTTCCCCTAAGGGAAGCTGACATAGTGGTGAAATTTTAAAAATTAGGAGTAACTGGAAATTTAACTAAGGAAAATGCATTATCTCTGTAATGTACCGACTTGTATATAAAGAGGGTTTTTCCAAACTGGTCTTTAAAAATATATCTTATGAAAGAATTAAAATATATATCAAATTATTGATAAATATATTTTTCATTAATTGTATTATTATTTTGCCAATATAAAAATAAAACATGATATAGGTACCTATTAGGTCGGTACAGACCTAATATACATCTGCCTTATTCTTGATGATTATTTTTGGTTTGGCAGTAAACTTGTTTTCTATGAAGCAGGTATACATACCCTAAATTTAATGATGGACTTGATGTTATATAGTCATCTAAACACCATTGAAGGATTCTCTTGGTGAGAGACAAGTATCTTTTGCATTTTTCTAGCAGGGAAGGGAGACAGTAGGGAGATGGGATATCTTCAGCTCTGCTCCCAGGCCTGGCCCCATGGAATTGTGTCCAGGTGGCTGTGGGAGGCTTTCTGACTCTGTATGGACCTCCTCTATTCTAAGACAAAAAGAAAAGGAAGGAGGAAAGGTAAGAGTTTTAATTTAGCCTTGAGCATTATAGAACACCCTCACGTTGGTAGGCCAAGGCCACTGTGAAGAGAGTTCTGCAGCCGGCGATGGCCAGGGACAAGACAAGTGGTAAGCCAGCTGCAGAATGTGTGGGTAGAAGGTATTGAAGAGGAAGAATTGGATGTTTCCTGTTTTGGTTTTAAGTTGACACTTAGTGTGTATATTTATGAAGTATATGTGGTGTTTTGATAAGTGTGTACACTGTATAATGATCAAGTTAGGATTATTAACATACCCAGCATCTCAAACAGTAATGAGACATTGGAACTCCAGGGGAAGAATTTGAGTCAGTGTCAGACATTACAGGTCCAAGGCATGAAAAGACCCTCCCAGTAGGAAGGTTCATGGCCTATTGAGAAGGAAATGTCCAAGCGACCCATGCAAGAAGGTTTAGCTTAGGGTTTCACCCGGCTCTGTGGGCTGTGGATATTCTTCTAGGACATGGGAACCATTGAAGGTTGGTCAGTGTAGAGAATGGAATGGTGAAAGTTTTATTTGAAGATTAACGTAGCAGTAGAAGGTGGAGGTGTTTAGAAGGTAGGGTTTAAGATAGTCATTTCTGGCTGAAGAACACCAAAAATGTGGCAATATATGCACTGCTCCAGTGAAAACCCTGGGATAATTAGTCAACTTCGCCTGAAACACAATTTTGACCAGCACAATTTAAAGGAGAATAGGTTTAACATGGCTGATGATTCAGGGGATTTAGTTTATGGTTTGCTGTCCCAAGGCAGAAATACTGAAGGGGGGAGCAAGGGAGAGAGATATACCCTGTAAAGGTATATATACCCCTAGTGATGTACCTCCCTCTTCTCATCACACCCTAAAAGCACATTTAGCTGTGAACTCACTCATCAGTCCACTGAAGGGCACAGGACCCCAAGATTTGGTCACTTTCCAGAAGTACCACCTCTGAATATGAGACTTTGGGGGATATTTTATGTCTAAAGCATACCACCTGACTAGAAGGAGGAGTTGACCTGGGAGGATGCTAGGAGAAGCAAACCCAGTGAATCCAGGACTGAAGGCCAGCATGGCTAAGTTATGGTGCTGCCCAGGTGGTCTTTATAGTGAAAGGTGAGAGAATCTAGACATAACCAACTTCAAGTGAGTAT
Organism: Ctenodactylus gundi; assembly: GCA_004027205.1. NCBI lineage: Eukaryota > Metazoa > Chordata > Mammalia > Rodentia > Ctenodactylidae > Ctenodactylus > Ctenodactylus gundi. The sequence goes on along the minus strand of PVKB01003153.1, from coordinate 197,370 downwards.
CTGCCTTTGAAAATCTGAATTAGTAAGTAAACAAATAGGCACAGTGACTATAGTTAAGAATAATGCAATGTAAATCCAAAGCTGCTCAGAGCAGATTCTTAAAGTCTGTATCCCCCCAAAATTATAAACACACGAAGTAATGGTCATGTTAGCTTGACTTAATCCACATATAGTAAAATACTGCAACATAACCCCATAAATATGTATAATTGCTATTTGTATAGTAATAAACAACATCTATACCTTCAGTATTGTGCACAGAGTAACATTTATCCTTGCTGCCTCAAAATGTCTTTTCATTTGCCCTATTAAGCACTATTAATGTCTTTTGGTGAATTTGTGGAATAATCAAGGTAAATTAAGGGAATGTATGACAAGCAAGGCCCTTGTGATGAAGAATAAAGTTCTGTCCATTTCAATTTGGAAAAAATATTACAATAATACTTGCTTTACTTCTAAAATTTATTCTAATGATACTGATGAGCTTTGCTTTTCTAGCAATGTGTACCTACCACTAAAGTCTCATTCCTCCTGACTTAGTAGCTGTCTCTGTGTTGATTTTAGATTTAGGATGTTTCTATTGAGAAGGGGAAAGAAACCACCCTGAGGGTGAAAACAGGAAAATGAGAGAAGAAAGAGCTGGTGATTTTTTTCCCCCTCCTCTCCATGAAACTGTGGTTTGCCAAAAGAAAAAAGACCTTTGAGAAATGCAGTAGCTCTCTTCCAAATGAAATTGAAGGGTCACTCCAAAGATTAATGATTCTGAGATGTTAATTCAGAAGAGAATTTATTTTTAAAGGCTGAGATTTATTCTGAGCCAGAGGATTCTGTGTTCAGCTGGGGAACTAATGAAGCATGATTTGATTTGGTAGAGTTCCTGGGGGCACTGTCAGTCACTGAGCATGGGGCCTTCTCACCCAGACTTCCAGATCTGGTGGGAAGTCTGTAGACATTCCAACTGCGTGATCCTTCTTCATTGGGAATTTTCTCAGCTTACCTTTAGGGGGTAGCTTATTTCTTTTAGACTTGAAAGGTTTTATGTGGGTGAGGTCTGTGTTTTTATGGAGATGCCATATTGAAGTGAGTCCATGTTAATTATTAACATATTGCAAAGATTAAGATGCACATTTTTCACAGCAGGGCTCTTTTCCTTTCCTGGGTTGTATATTGTTTTTCCTTCCTGGAGTCAAATATAAAACAATTTATGGCTACCTTAACCGGTTTTTCTCCTGACTCCAGATGAGGCTTCTATTCCACCTTAAAATACATCTTTCATTGTTCAACACTTCCTCAGAGTTACATGTCTATATAGAAGAATGTAATGCTTTTGCCAGCGGTAATATCTACTTTGTCACTTTCACTGCACTCTGTCCTGACTTCTTGTCCCTTGTCACCAGTACATCTCAAAGGCCGCATGACACATGGCATTGGTTTCTCCCTCACTAATTAACATTGTTCTTACATCATAAACCAGTGAAAGTGATTATCAAAGTGTGCGTTATGAGCAAATTAATAGGGAGACCTGAAGTGGCCATATTTGGGTTCAGACGATAGTTTCTTCCTGTGGTAACTTGTCATGGTGACAGTCTGGATCTTTGCCCTGAGTTCTGCTTACACTCATATTAAAAAGAAAATCCGCCATTAAAAATAACTGAGAAATAAACCAAAATAGGATGCCCACAGGATCCACAGACTTTAGCATGAGATTCTGTTTGACAGGACAATTCCCTTTCATCAGCATACAGAGATGCCACTAGTGTGTCTGGAGATGAACCACCCCGGGATACTGCTACAAGGGGTGGGTGCATCCCCAGTGCAATTGTCCCAGGAAACTAGACATGTTGAGGGGATCTTCTTCAAGCCAGCTTCATAGCCGTTGACGGGCATGGCCAAAACCTAGGCACATGCTGCCCGCTGGGTGGCTTTGGCACAGCCGGGTGCTTTCACCTTCTCTGGGGAATAGTCCTCCAACATTTTAAACTCATACAAATACAGTGTCTTTAGGATGCCTGGATCAGTTAATGATAATTTATTCTGCACATAGGGCCTTCAGAAACTCCCCGGTGCAGATGAATGGCCGTTCCCTGGATGTTGGGCAAACCTCAGCAGGGTCATTATTTGTCCCTTCGTTTTATGTACGTTCACCCACGCAGAGCCAGGAGATGGAGAGATACATGGGTGAGCTGAGCTCCTGCACAGGCAGGGACAGCCGCAGAATGCAAGGAGTGATTTATAGGTTGCGGTGTGGCGGGGGAGGGAAGGAAGGCAAATGAAGACCAATCATGCCAAAATGAGACACGGTTTGCCCCTGTTTTCCTTCCCCACTGTGTTTTTTCCTGGGTGCCTCCCCAGCGGAGCCTTCAGTCACTTGTGTGCGCTCATGCATAAATTCAGGTCAAGTACAAAACCCTGATTTCTCTATTCATCCTAGGAATGGAGAATGTTCTTATCAATACATAACAAGAGATCGCAACTAATTTGGCTCATGATCTTATTCTTTTATCATTAATGCTTGAAACGGTGTTTGCTTAGCCGTGAGTGCATCTGGTTCAGTAAATGAAAGCAGTTTGAAATTTTCACTCATCTTTTCCCCATTGGAGGTTTCCCTGGACCCAGATCACTTGTGAATAAAACCCAAAATGCAAATGTGTGCACAGGTTTCTGAGATTTTTCAAAGATCGAATATAATTTATAGCGCACCTCACTTTGAAATGAGATTTCTTTGTTTCTTCTTTTTTTTTTTCTTACTAGAAATCACTGGTTCCTGGGTACTAGCAAATGAATAAACTATTTACTAAATGATACAAATTGTATGAACTTACCCCATAAAGTGCTCAAGTATTGAGACCTTTTTTTTAAATGGAAAAAAAATAATATATAAGAATAAGAGTGTAAAAATGCTTTAACACCTAGCCGTTTTATTTGGGGGGGGGGGAGATGCTTCTCGAGTGAATCCGTCTTTGCTATTTAATTTACATTCTGAGGGCTCATTAGGATGATGAATGACGCGGCTGGAGAATAAAACATACGTCCTCAACAAAAGACGATCTCTGTAGCCTAATAACATTTTATGCCAGCACTTACATTTGTCAGAAGTAGATGCTATTTATCCCTATGATTATTTAAAAATCATTTTTATTGTCCTTTGTGCTGTGTCCTCTTCTGGGAATTTTAATTCAGAGTTTGACACCTACTTATTAACTTCCATGAAGGATAGAGTACAAAGGCCTAGACTCTATAAAGAATTCCACACAGCCATGTTTATGTTGCCTGCAGCTGTACACAAATTAGCTCAGTTTGGATTTGTTTCGATCAAGACATACAGGCGTGTCAGGAGAACGCATCACCCCTGCTTTTGGGCATTGCTCTGTGTCCATCTGGACGGAGCACACCTACAGAGCAGGCAGAGGGGAGCTTCCTAATTGTGGTAGAGCCCTAGTGCATAATACAGTCCTTCCATTTCCTCTGCCTCCTCCAACTGCTCGTCCCAAACAGCACTCTGTCATCTGTCGCTGCACACTGCTGCCTGTTTTTTCTTCTCCCATCTCCTCGCCTGGCCCACATTTCCCCTCCCACACCCTCACTTTCATTCCAGACTGCTGCTTCCTGAGCCATCTGTCTCCCTGGCTGTGTATTTTCCCAGCTACTCAGCAGGCTAGATTTTTTTTTTCCCAGGGTGGATAGCACCTTTTGCCATTGAGCAGGAGTCCTTTGTGCCTGATAGGACACACAGCAGGAGCCCGGAACAGGGCTTCTCCACGTGGCCCTGCAGGGAGCCAGATCTTGCAGCCTGGGGAGCCAGGGCAGCAGCGTCCTCCCCTACATGGCTCGTGGCAAGCCTGCATTTCCACCCAGAATTCCAGTTGATTTCACTTGTGACTCATCCCTGGGGTTTTATGAGAAGGGAAGTGTCTCTTTGGCCTCCCCAAAGAGGAAATATGGTGTGGTGCCGAGTCACAAACGTCCCTGGTGGAGATCTCGGTAAGCCCCAGGGCACAGTGGGTGACTCCTGTGGGTAAGGGACACAAAAGCAGCCCATGTGACATCTCCATGACACAGTTTACCATATTCCTGCTCCTTAGTACAGACCCATACCCTCTGGCTTCTGGTGTCCCAGGAAATCTTAAAACAACCACCCACAAAAATTCAGAGATAAATTCTTGGAAAGTAAAAGCCTGGTGCTTGTTTCAAATTTCTCTTATCACATGATCCTGTAACTAATATGTGAGATTGATATTCTGCAGGGAATCTAACTTTGTTATTGTTCTTGATGAGTCATAAGAAACATATTTCTACTCAGTTCTTAACTTCTTTTATATTTTAATAAAAGAGACAGTGATAGTGGGAGAGGAGCTACCTGTTAAGAGAGTATGTATCTAGTTTACTTGTTCTCATGGATGTTGTAAATAATTGAAAAAGACAAAAACTCAAGGAAAGGGAAAGGCCGTAAGCTCAGAGTTTCCCTGTTCTGAGCAGAACACGGATGTACGTCTTGGGCATGTTAGTATGTCCTACTGGCTTGTGGACCCAGCCATGTGTGAAATGATGATCAATTTTGTTGTTGATGTTTGATTGCCGCATTTGACAAAATTTATGACAGGGTAAAGATCACTTGTTAATGCCCATTTAACCCTGAGGTGAACTTTCCTAAAGCTTGGAATTACTTTGATAGGGTACCTCTAACCCTCCTCCTTACCCATGAGGTAATAGAGAAATTACACAAAGATTGCTTTCTGTACCTCAAGGCAGTTGGAGCAAAACTGATATCAGCCCTGTAGTTTTTATATAGTGCTTCATTAATATTATTAATACTGCTGCTGTGTGCATTTATGGAGCTACTAGGAAGTTGATGAGCACAGCTCAGAAGATATAAACATGGTCCCTGCTTACAGTCTGAATTTAAATAAGCTGGAAGATGGATGGGAGAAACATAAAAGTTCAGAGAAAGGAAATGATTTCAAGAAAGGAATTCCACGAATCTGCAGAACTCATTATGGACTGCATAGGGACGTCACAGACTTTTTTTTTTTTTAAGAATAAATAATAGGTGTCTTTGTGAACGAACACAATCTGGAAAATGGTTTGAGAACCACATGGCTTCTGTTGCCATCGCCACAAGCAGCTCTGGGGGTCTTTGGCCCTATGAGTTATCATTTCATTGCTTCATCCCATCACATTCCGGACCCCTCCCTGCCCCGAGTCTAAAGACTACACTCATGAGGAAACCTGGCAGCTTCTCCCTGAAGTGACCTGATTTAGTAACCTTTGGGGTGTCCAGCTTGCTTGACTCGTACTGTATTGAATTCAGGTACTGTAATGTGCTACATAATGACACTTTGGTCCACAAAAGTTTTGGTCTGTGGTGATACGGTATTATTAAGATTTAATATTAAGATCACATTATTAAGATTATAATGGAGCTGGATAAGTCTGGCGGTTGAGTGGCCTTGACACTCATGATGTTTTGGTACAGTGCATTAGTCACGTTTGTTGTAAACCTGGTGTAAACACTCCTGCTGTACATCGGTCATACAGAAGTGTAGCCTGTACAATTTTGTGCAGCATGGAATACTTGATAAAGATAATGCTACTGAGTTATATATGTGCCATGCTATACATTGATCATCATTTTACAGTGTTCTCCTTCCTCTCTATTTTATTGTAAAGTAGCCTGTGTGCTATGTCAGCAACAAGCCTAGACATCTTGTATTTTGTGTCTCATGTTTATTTTATCACAAGGTGGTGGCCTATATGTTCTAGGCTTGTGCAGTGTACTCTGTGGCATTCATATACCGGCCAAGTCACCTGACAGCAGGACCTATGTCTCAGAATAAATCACTGCCATTAAGTATGGCATAACCACATTTGAAAGACAATCCCTGTGTATAAAGAACCAAGGTATACAAAAAGGGTTATTATTGAGACCTATGCAGTTGATTGGCTGGGATGCTATAACTCTGTCACGGATTTTATTGGCAGGCCCTGGAACCACCTGCCCAATACGCCTTTTCCTGAGAGCTTTACATGTCCATGTCTAGAGGTTCCAGTTACTTTTCTTAATTGATGGAAATGACTTGCCTGTTCCTACATTTATACTTATTAATTCATTCATTTTATAGTTTTCTTAGACTTCTAGCACCAGAGAACATGAGAATTGGGAAAAAAAAATGCAAGTCCGTGCTTACTGACAGAACTCCAAGAAGTTTTATCTTAGTCTTTACTAAAATATACTTATTGTAAAGTCTCATATTAAGAGGGGAAATTATGAGACTGTGATTTAAGAAGCTCCAAATGTTTAAAAAATACATCATGAATAGGTATAAATATTCTTAGCATGTCCTAATAGGGAGTTGACTATAGGTTGGGATGTTTTTTCAGTTCTCAAAGTGTGCACACAAAAATATGATTAAATGCCATCATAGAGGGCAGAACATATCATATTATTTCTCCCCAAAGTTGTAATTTAGCCAGTGAAAATCTAACCAAAAGAACTTTGCCACAAGGTCCAGTTGACCTGTTTTGATTCTTCTTCTCAACTCCAGGCAAGTTCATTGTTGCCTTTGGAGAATGTTGTCACAGGTTATGCACACTTGCTCTTCTTGTTTCCTGTTCCTGTCTGCTGCGTATTGCAAAGTTGCTTTTCCCCCGTTTTACTGATATATGTGCAAAATTTAAGGTTTACAATGGAGTTGAGAATTTTGTGCACATACGGATCTTGTCAAGGTGACAAGGGCTTTCCAAACTCTCTTTCTGTCCCTCCCCCTACCATACCCTCCCTCCCTCCTCCCCACACCTTACCCCCCTATTTTACTTTGTTTTTCATTTTAAGTTCCATAAGAGTTGTGATCTGGGGCTCTCATATCAGAGAGACCATTTGATGTTTCACCTTCTGCTTCTGAGGCTTTTACAGACAAATGGAAGAAGCTTGAGAACATCATGCAGAGTTGCTTTTGATTGAATATCTGTTTTTCAACATGGAATATAGTCATAGAATACTTTTCCAACACTCAGTCATAAGTAAGCAGTGTAGGCAGTGTATGATATATTGATCCCAGAGTGATTTCATTTGATTTATTCATTTCAGCTCAAGTATAATTACACCTGCAACCTCTTTCCTGCATTATCTCCAGCACCTAGAATAGAGTCTGGCACATAGTAGGTACAGCTCCGTAAACATTTGTAACATGAATGCAGAGGCTACTCTTGTGAATTATTTTGTTTTTGAATGAAAAGAAATTAACACCTCATGTCTGTGTGATTGTGTCTTATCTCTGTTTGGCAGTCTGCATAATAGTGTTAGGTAAAAGATAATGTTTGTTTCAAAACAAAGTGGTGTGGTATACTCACAAGATAGTTTTAGATTTTTATGTAACCTTCCTGTTGCGTTCCAGCAAGGGTCATACTGGCTTTATGTGTTTCATGAATGTGTCATAAACAAAATAATGGTCCTTAATGAAATACCCTTTTACCATAAAAGAGATCCCCCTTCTGTGGTGTCATCCACTGTAGTGATGACTCCCTTGTCGCCCATTAGTCTTCAGGTCGCTCTCTCATACTTCGGGCCAGCTTCTTCCTCATTTCTCACAGGAGTGGTTCCCCTGTTAGCATCCCACCTTGATACCCTCAGCAGCAGGTGGTAGAGACTTTTAACTGGATGTCCCACTGACCAGCTATTTCCTCTACATCCTAATCTCTGTGTTCTCTCTGAAAAGAACAGTTGTTCATCCAGACCAGAACCTTAGAGGACACCCTCAGTACTTGCGCCTTGGCTTTAAGTCCCGCTATTTTCTTTGTTGTCCTTTAAGAATCTGTCTCTCAGGATGGATGGGAACAAGGAGATTCTCCTAGGACTCTGTATCTTTTCTCAGTTCCTTGCTGTCCCAGAGATGCTGTTAGTTTAGATGCTCCTGTTATCATGCATATTGGTTCTCTCTATCGCTCCTCCCTCTCTTCCTCCATCTCTCCATTTTCCTTTCTGGGCACCCAGCTGCTCAACTAGCCTACTCTTAAATCCTCTGCCTCTCCATTTCTCCTTCCATTCTTCTGACACTCTAAGATCAAAATTTAACTTTCAGCTCTATTGAAAATCTTCCAGTAAGTGCCTGTTTTTCATGGGATCCCAGGGATGACGTCCAGGCAGAGGTTGAATGTTCTGGAATGATAAGCAGCTGGTGCGAAGACCTTAGAAGGGGAGATCTAGATGTGCTGATGGACTTTGGATCAGAGTACACAAGTATACAAAGGTGAAACACCTTCTGGAAAAAGAATTCTTGTGACTTATGGATGATCATGAATATGATCATAAGAGAGCAAGTGGATTTATGAAGTGGTCCTCCACTCAGGGGAGAGGAGTACAAGGTATAGAAGCTTATCAGTGAAGGTCAAGGGGTTAGTTTTAGATATTTGGGGATTTCTGAGAGTATTGGAGTAGATGTGCAGCCAAGCAGTTGGATAAATGAGCCTTGAGTTCTGCCAGAGGCTTGGGCCGGAGGTGCCTATTCAAGAGCTGAGGTATGAATTTGAAGCCACAGGGTGCTTGGCACAGCTTAAGAAATGAGAAAAGCAAGCTCAAGACCTCATCCTTTGTGAGTACTACAGATACTGAGTGATGGATGGGAAGCTGGCTGAAGAAAGTGAGAGTCAGGAAAAAATCAGGAGTGTTGGGCGCCGTGGGAGCCTAGAAAGAGGATGGCCACTCTGCTGAATACTGTTTGGAATGACAAGAAAGGTGGAGGTGAAGAAGGCCTATTGTGTTTGGCAATATGCTGGTCAAGTGAAGTGAAGAAATAAAAGCCAGGGTGGAGTCGCTGAAAGAAAAAATGCCAAGAGCATCCTGGGACACACACAGGTCCAGCCCAGATGAGTGTGGAGCGCTTTGTGTAGCTAGTGAAGCCCCTGCTTTCTTGAGCCCTGTCTTGTTGTGTAGTGTGCAAAACGTCCTCTGCCACATTCACTCACTCACATGTTGTTCATTCAGCAAGTCTGTCCTGAGGAGTCGTCCTAATGGGTGTGCAAGCAGTGAAAGAATTTGAATTCTGCTGCTAGGAGGGGCTGGAACATATGATTCTTCATTCAGTTAACACATGCTACAGTTAACACATGCTACTAAGTGACTACAATGTCCCAGTGATTGTGTGTTGGAAAGGTAGCAGGGACCAAAATTGCAAACTCTACCTTAATGCAGAGTAATCTGATCTACTGGAGGAAGATGGATAACTATAAATGAATAAAGTTTAGATGATGATAATATTATTTTTGAAAATAGAATAGAAATGAAGATAGGTCACAGGCAGAAGTGGGGGATGGTCCTTTAAGTAGGATCCTTGGACACGTGTCCTGAGGGTGCGACCTGTGACTGCACCCTGACTCCTAGAAGAGCAGATTGTGGAGAGCGCAGAACCCTAGAGACAGGGTCAAGGGCAGGTAGGCTTAGGCTGGCAGAGCTGGGTCTGTGGGAAGGTCAGTGAGCCAGATGCTGTGGTGCTGTGTTGGGGCCAGAAAGGTGCAGGATGAGGCCACTGAGAGGAGCAGAGAGCAAGCTGTCTGATGAGCAGTGGCACTGGTAAGAGAGCTCACAACAGAGGCAAAATATGCATTATCTTTTTAAAAAATTATATAGTTTTAAAATGATTTAATTTGAAGTAATTTTAAACAAAAAACTAGAAGCATTATAAGAAGATCCTACATACATTTTGCCCAGATTCAACAGTTTTTCACATTTTTCTGTGCTCTCTGTCCTTTGTGGCTGTAGGGAGTTGTTTCTGGGAGCATCTGCAGGTATCAGGGTAGATGCTCAAGTCCTTCATAGGAAGTCGCTCTTTACTGTAAATCTTCTTGAGGTTATTTATAATACCTGTTGGCATGCTTGCCATGCTGTGTAAACAGTTGGTGTAGTATATTGTTTAGGGAGTCATGACAAGAAAAAGTTCTGTTTAAATATTTTTTACCTGGGGTTGTTTGAATCTATAGATTCAGAACGTACAATATTCAGGCCAACTATGTTTGCTTTCTTTTTTCTGTCTATGTTTCTCTTTCTCTGCCTGCCCCTTCATTCCTCCCTGTCCTCTTCCTGCTTCCTTTATTTTTCTGTTTCTCCTTCATTTTCTTCCCTAAACATTAAGAAAATTTTAGACTATATTGCATTCATGCCCTTTTGTTGTTCAATACCTCAAGGAATTTCCTGTGAACACGGACATTCTCATAGACACATGAAGACTGATCATATTCAGGACATTTAATCTTGAGGCAGTCCTGTTACCTAACCTACAAAGCATATACATATTCCACTAATTGTTTTGTAAAGATCCTCATATCTTCCCTGTTCTCCTGCCCAAAGGTCTGGAGTCACACACTTCAGTAAGCTCTCCTGTGTTTTTAGTCACACAAAGTCTATTCTCTTAAAAATGTATGTGTGAGATAGTATTTTACTCCACACCTATATCTATATTAATAAAATCAAAAGATAACTTCAGGAAAGACCATCAGGATAAAACAAACTTCCAAATCATTTTCCTATCTTGTTGGATAATGGGACAGAAGTTTTCATCCCAAATTTCCATGTCCGAAGACTATACCGAGCAGAGAAAGGTTGATGCTGCACATGAGTTCAAGGACCGTGTAATTCTTTGTCTCCTTTGGTGTTACAGTGTTTTGAGACCCCAATAGAAAGACATAGATATTTAAATACCAGTATTTTTTCTCCAGTGCTTTGAGTGATTCTCAGGTCAGTGCTACAAAGCAATGATCAGATCACTGAAGAAGTGGATATGCCATGGTGGCCACATCGCAAGGCCTGCAGGATCTGAGGGCCAGTTGTCCTGGTGTTGAAGGTTCCTCTGATCCATTGTTCTTTTCAGTGATCTCACTCAAGCACTTTCATAAGATATGACTGATAAACGCTGTAAAAAAATCGCAGAGATGGTGATTTTTACCAGTCCTGAAATTAACTCAAGGTTTCAAATATTGTGCATGCTGAGGATATAGCTCAGTTACAGAGCACTTGTCTAGAAGGTGTAAGGCTTTGAGTGAAGCCTTGGACCACCCTAAAAATGAAAAATAAATATTGAAAAGAGTTCAACTGATTGAGTTCCTAGTTCCTTTTAAGCTAGTCCTTCCTTGGCCCTTACCAAGGTTTGCTCTTCATTCTTTAGGTGGCTTGTTCTGTTTTGTTGTCATGCTAGCCGGAAGAGATTTGCATATGAATGGTCCTCATTTTACAGGTGAGAAAGCTGAAGTGTGGAGAAAGGGCCGGCTGTAACAGTAGTGTTCAAAGCCTGGTTCAGAGTCCCTTACAGGGTCTGCTTGAGTTATAAAGTGCTTTGTGAAAATACAAAAATATGATCTGTCTTTTGTTTTTTTCTTTCACTGTGTGGGTACTCTGCTAGGTATAAAAACAATAAGGGATAAAAATAAAGATACTGTGGCAGATGTTGAAGCAGGACCACCAAGCTTTGTCCGTAGATGTACTCACAGCCAGGTACTCACCATTTTAAAAAACATCAGTGTCTTAAGAATCTTCTTGTGAAGCAGCAAACATTACCAGTTGTATTAGATCTCAGCAGTTGAGCACATCTTTCTAATATCCTGGAACTGTAAGATCTATATGAAGCACTTGCATTGCTTGGTCACATGAAGTAATGACACAATGAAGAGCTGCCTGGTTTTTCCATGGAACACTAATTTACAGAATGGCCAAGAAACAAATGATAATTTTTCAACATGGGTATTTGGCAAACGCTTTCTCAGAAATGGACGGAGTGCATTTGTCATTTCAAGCAAAACAACTGACAGCATTTGCTGTTAATGATAAAATTTGTACTTTCAAGAAAAAAATTAGAATTTTAGAAAATGTGTATCAGTAGCCAGGAACTTGACAAACTGTTTTAACTGAAGGTGGCATACTTGAAGACTTTTCTGGTAAAATCATTGGTGATGTTAACAAATAAGTGTTTGATGTTGTGTAGTTAAATAGATTAACATATGAAAGATCTGCATAACCAGTGAACTAGGTTTTTCCAAATGACCTGTAAGTGATCTTATAAAATTATTCACGTGTAAAGAAATTCATTCGAAGTGGAAGGTAGACCAACAGGCAGGCTTCAGTATAACAGAATTGGAGATCCTGGCTCTGATTTTAGAATTCTTACTACACTAACCATCATTTGTTTCTCAAAATAACTTTGCTGTGTATAGTAAAAATATTTACAAATTCAACTGATTGTTGATTGAGTCAGCCTTGAAATTGAAAAAAAGCATCTGTGAAATACACCCGTTTATCAGCCCTTCCTTGTCAGTAAAGGGAGTAGTGATTTTAATCATTGTATCCAAATTTTCAATCTGTTTTCATGGTGGATCATAGAGAGTTCTTTGCAGTGAGAGAGCTAAATATAATGTTGTGATGTTTAGTAACAATAATTGCTGGTATTTATTAAGGGTGGTGTCTCACTCTGTGCCTTGGTCTTTTCTGTATACCTAATCTTAATACTTAAAAAACCATGCAAAGAGGGTCAGCATGTACTACCTGTTTCACAGGCAAATAAGCTGAAATACAAAGAGGTTAAGGCACTGTGAAGTGTGTAGAGTCTGAGTTTGAACTTAGTGGTATAATTATAGAGTTCATATTTTAATTACATTTCGTGTAACTTAAATCAGTTTCAGGAACACACTGATTTCTTTATGTACTTGGTAAATTTTCAAAAACTGCTTCTTGTGGTTGCTGAATATTTTTGTTCATTTGTTTCTTCAAGATGTCTTATGTCTCGGCTTGTCCCATACCTTGGGAGAGAAGTCCCTAGGTGGTTACAAGTTGCTGTCTACAGTTGAGAAGGTTCCCAGCCATGCTTGAAGGCTGATATGTCTCAGGGGATCCTGACCAGCCTTCCTGGTGATCTGCTAGTGTCAGAGCATGGCCAGGTTGTCACCCGTCATCTTGGTGAATTCACTTCGTAATCTAGGACTAGTTCTCCTTAAAGATGGAGTCTGTGTGGGTAGAGCTAGGAAGTCTGGTCCATGTTCTTCTCAAGAACAGAATGTCTTTCCTTTTCTGGCTTCACATATAGTGGAGTAAGGCAGATGCTACCTTTCCCTCTCCTCTGCCAACTGGGAGAGAGGTAGGTCCCACACCCCACCAGGCCACAGAGTAGGAGTCAAGCTCTAGATCCAGAGGGAGTTGTAATAGAGGTTGATGTAAATTGACCAGATTGCTGCTTCTGGCCCCAGTCTCAGAGCAGTATCTAGTGGATCTGAATGCTCGCGGCTGGTCAGTGACAAGGTGCTAACCACATGCACAGCTGCATCAGAGGCTGGCCAAGAAGATGGTCCAGATGCTGAGGCTGGGGACTTGAACAGAGAAGATGATCAGAGTCTGGTCAGCTCTTTTCAGTACAAATACTGATATTGAAGAGATGGGACTGCAGGACTTTCAGGCACACACTAATTTCAAAAATTTACCTTTACTTCTGGTATCTATGCAGATATGCTGAGGAACCACAAGCCTGCAGCCCTGACAGGTGTCACCTCTGCTAGCACCTTTCTACCTGATTCAGTGCAAGTTCTCTTATACCCATTCCATCTTTTACAGACTGTGACAGCATTTTTCAAACTTTATGGGTTTGCAGGAACAACATGAAAAGTACATAGAGAAGACTGTGAGCTGATACCATATACCATATGATGATATATACGTGTGTGTGTATGTGTGTGTGTGTGTGTGAGAGAGAGAGAGAGAGAGAGAGAGAGAGAGAGAGAGAGAGTGTGTGTGTGTGTGTGTGTGTGTGTGTGTGTGTGTGTGTGTGTTATTTTCCCCAAAAATTATTCCATGAAAGTGACCCTTCTGGGACGAGATATTATTGATCTTCTTTGGCTTTGATCCATGTCTGGCACATCACTACTTATACTGGAATGTTGGTCCTAGAGTCCTGTAGGGTAAATAAACTGTGTGACTCTGATGTTCATTGAAAAGAATATACAATGGTGGTTCTGTGAGTAGTAAAGAAAATGTTTTCGCCTCCCTAACATTTCTTATGAGTTAGTAATTAGTTTAGACCCAACCATTCCCCAAAATAGATGCCATTAATATCTAGGCTTATATTTGTAGTATTTTAAGTTATGGGACCCTACTCGTCTTTGATTTCCTGTATTCCTCCTACCCCATTCCCACCCTAGCTGTCTCTTGGCACATGGGCACAGTATAGGTGGAGGAGCCAGGGATTGACTGACTGCTATCTGTTCATGGAAAGACGTAGCTGAGGTTTAAGAAGTACTACCATGGAATCATCAGAAGGCCATTACAAATAAACTTCAGGGTATCTTCTAGGAAGCTTGCTAGTTTCATTCATCCCAAATTTTGGGTGTGTGTGTTCTATTTGTAATTTGCAGCTAACTGGGGCCCACTTGGCTAAGTATTAGTCTTTCTGGTGAGACCTCTGAGCTGTGGTGGCTGCTATATGGAACAGGGGCCACCTGAAGTTCAGAAGAACATATATTGAAAGCTGGACTGTAAGCCCTTGGTTGAGTGCCCTTCTTGTCACAAAGGCAGCTTCATACCAGAGGAGCATGGTGCTCACCTACCAGACAGAGGCTCGTCCTCTTTGAGTCATTCACAGGATCATAGATGGTACTGATTAAAGTGCTCAAAAGCTACAGGATCACCCAAGAAAGACTCAGAGCCCTTGGTACTTTCCCACCCACCCCCTCCAGATAAACCTCCCAACCTCTTGTCCCCTACTTTCCCCTGCTTTATTGATATGTATATATGCAATACTTACAGTTTTAAAACAAGATAAAGGAGGCCCTTTCATGTCACTTTCTCCCATTTCAGGACCCATCTTCCCTCAGGGCAACTCTTGTCCTGTGCCCTTCCTACCTGCCCTTCTGACCTGACCTTGCGTTTTGGTAGGTTGAGTGAATGCGGGATATATTCCAGATGCAGTGCCCTCTCTGTGAACTACAAAAGAATATTAGTAGATACAATTAGCTGCTTTTTTGGATGAAAATGAAAACATTTAAAAGAACTACATTTGAATTATTGCCCTATTGATTATTACCATTAGAACACTGGCTTCTGTAATAGTTTATTTCTAAAGCAAGAAGAGAGTAAAATGGGGTTAGAAATTAGTATACACGATTTTTTTTTCTTCCTAAGGGAAGAAACCCAGCACACTTTGAAAAGCTGTGAAAGCAGTCTCATGATCGGATAGATCCCATCTGTGCAATTTTCAATGACATACTTCAAGTACTTGAGCTGCAGTCAAAGGACCTGAGAGAGGGAGAGAAAGAGAAGAGAGAAAGTGGTGGGTGTTAATGAGAGGGCCCCAGCTTGACAGCTGTACAGGAAAGTTAATCTCTCTCTCCATGTGCCCACCTGTCTCTGGGGCATGATTAGCACGCTCACACTTCCTGAAAGGAAGTCTGGCATTCCGCAGTGTCACCCAGAATCCAGAATGCCTCAGCAGATGTGTCACTGGGTAGCCAGTGAGGTTACCCTGGCTCTGACTCCAAGCACTGCCCCTGCAAACCATAATGTGAACAAGATGCTGAGCAAGCACCCTTCCTCTGTCTCTGGCCTGGGGGTGTGTGGGGAGAATTGGCAGATCTTCATCAGAGAGAACACTGGCTACTTGCAGCGCTCCTGCATCTAGGGAGCTTACCAAATGACCTTAGGTCAAAACTTGTGAGGATAGGACAGCTAGCCATCTTTTTGAAAATACAGACCCTGGGAAGATGGACTTGATGGTATAGTGGACCCCCCATTTTATTGATATATAATGTTTGCATTTATAATGTTTACATGAATATTTTGTGCACATATATATTGCGTTAAAATTACAAACCCTACGCTGCTCCATTTCTGATCCCTCCACATCCTCCTCCTCCCCACTAGTTCCTTCTATCCCTCTCATATACTTCTATGAAATGACTGTGTTCTCATATTAGAGTTTCTCATGTTAGAAGACCCATTCGATATTTAACTTTCTGCATCTCATTTCACTAAGCATGATGATCTCAAGTTGCGTCCATTTACCTACAAAAGCCTCAAAGCTATCTGTCTTTATAGACAAGTAGTACTCTATTGTATACATAATACCACAATTTATGTATCCATTAATCTGAAAGGAAATTATAGACCTATCTTCTTAATGAATATAAATGCAAAAATCCTCAATAAGATTCTGACAAATAGATTTCATCAAGTAATCAGAAAGATCATACACCATGATCAAGTGGGCTTCATTCCAGGCATGCAAGGTTGGTTTAACATCAATAAATCGATCATTGTAATACACCACATTAACAGAAGTAAGAACAGAAAGCACATGTTCATTTGAATCGATGCAGAAAAGACCTTGGACAAAATCTGACATCCATTCATGATAAAAACGCTCAGGAAAATAGGTATAGCAGGGCCATTCCTCAAACTGATAGAAGCCATAGATGCCAAACCTACTGCAGATGTCATGCTAATGGATTTCTTGACTGCTGGAGATGTCTTCTGGTATTGTGATAAAAGTTGTAATTAAAAAGTATTGTAAATGCTTACATTTTTAAATTTATTACATATATTGCCATTAATATCCCTCAAAATAGTACCCCTTACTTCCAGCTTACACCACTCACCACTTTCTGAAGCCATTCTGAAAGTCCTCTTTTGGGAGTGTCTTTAGTTGCACCATTACAGCTGCCTTGATGTCCTAAAGGAACTCAAAATGTTGACCTTGCCTAGTTATCTTGACTTTGAGGAAGAACCACAAGTTATGTGATGCCAGCTTCAGTGAGTAGGGTGGATGAGGACACAATGTGATGTTTTTACAAGCCTGTCTCTGCAGTTGGAGGGCACTTGGCCGTGGCATTCACCATAATTTTTAATGACACTTCATAAAGACACTGATGAAAGAGGATATGCAGAACTGCTTTAGAAAGTGGCAAAATGATGGGATACATGTGTTGGAAGTGAGGAGGATTAATGCCAATATGTCTTTTACTGTAATTTTTGAAAATTTAAACATTCACCATATATTTTGATCACACCTTATGTTAGTGAGTTATTCTTGGTCACCTAATTTTCCAAGAGAATGCCCCAAAGGGTTATCTGCTGTGACACAGGCTGAAGTTTCTTGGTTTGTCCTCAGCCTTTTCTACTTTTACTAGTTCCAAACCTTGCTCAAACCCACAGTGACAATTTCTGGTCCAAGTTAACTATGTTTGAGAGTGACAGAGACTAATGAGATTCCTCCCCTAAGAGGATACATAGAAGCAGAGAGTCCTGGAAACATTAGGAAAGCTGTGTGCTGAGTTTATGGTCTTACCTTTTGCCTTTTGTTTCAGTTCTCGGGCTCTGTTAAATTACTCATAGAAAAACAATTGCTGCATCTTTCACTGAGGGTCCTCACTCTTGGTTCATGTTTTGAGGCTCTGTGCATTGCATGTCCTTGTAAAATCCCAGGCTTTATGAGGCTGAAACTCCTTTTAGAGAGCTAAAAATGCCTGGTCCCATGCTACCTTTAAGCTTGGATTTAGGCTAGACTTGCTACCCAGACTCTGCCTCTGCCATCTGACTTACCCTTCCAAGTTTGGCTGGTGGTACAGAAGTCTGGGATGTGAGAGCTCCATGTCATTGAGGCTGGTGACAGTGGTGGTTGTTGCTTCTGTTTTACTTAGAGAACTGTGGTCTACCGACAGTGATGTGAGTTTATCCTTTGCAGCAGAGGTGTGGTTAGCCAGACCAGCTTAGTTATACATGGCTGGGCATCTTTCCTAATGATGAGGTTTTTGGTAACCTGACTTTTAGGTCTCTGCAAAGTCCATGGTCTCTAATGTCCTCCTTCATAAATATTTTTGTTTGTCAGTGTTGAACTCTACAGCTTTGTACTGAGCGCTATATTGAGTTACGTCTTCCCTGAAAACTAAAAATAAATTGTGTGTGCTATAACTTGTGAATAATGACAAGCTTGTGGGGAATTCAGGTCTTGCTGTTGTTTTTCTAACAAAAATTTAGCTTTTGCCTTAATCTCTTTGGCAACCATGTGCTCACTGTCTAAAGATTGTAGGCCTGCTTATTTCTGGAAAGTGCTGACTACTGATAAAGTTGCCCTTAACTCTCAGTGCTGCTGCCTGACCCAGTACCTAGCCCACAGTAGAGATCAGCAAATATTTGCTGAATGATTGTCAGTCTGTAATCTACCAATCATGGCTCTAATTTTGCCATGGGAGCATGATAGAATAACTCCAGTCTCTTGTTTATATCAAAAGCCAACAGAAATAATGAGAGCCTTATGCACTTCCTAAGTTCTTACATTCCCTGAGTAAACCTTATCGGTGACTTCTTTTTCACTGAGTGCCTTCATAGTAAGTGGCACCCAAGACCCAGAAGAGTACTGTTTCTCTGTAAATAGCATTGTTCTTTTTGTTGTGTGATATAATTAATCCAATTAAAATTTTCAACTTTACTTTATTATTAACACGAAGCCACATCTTCGTAGGGTTGCTAAACTGTCCAGTGTGCTCAAAAAATACAGTGGATATGTAAATGTAAAATATATGTAAATTACAGTTAAAAATTGCTGTTAATTCCTTTTAAAACCCTCCCCCTCACTTGAAACCCACTTAACCCATCGTTCTTTACACTTTCTGAAGCAGTTCTTGAAGTCTTCTTTTGTGAGTATCTGTGGTTGCTCTGTTTATGGCTGCTTTGATTTCTTGAATCAACTCAGTCTCATGTTTTTACTGGCCTGCCTTTCTGTTGGATGCACTCAACAGCAGCATTTCCTGTGTTTTTGATTGCATCTCTTAAAGTCTCATAAAAGAGAACTTCCAAAACTCCTTCAGAAAATGGCAGTGGCAGTGATATAATTGTGTTTGAAACAAGGAAAGGTATTTTTAAGAGAATTCGTACAATATATTTTTTATTGTAAGAAAAAATTTTAAATGTAAATATTCACCAGGTATTTTGATCACACCTTATACGGTTTCTGTGTTCTTAGAGTTGTGTCATTGGCTCAAAAAATAACACTCATTGATCTCTTTTTCATTTCATTTTGTTGGATTTTTTTTGATCCACCTTAATGAGGTCTTTCTGACTCAAACTCTGTCATCCAACATATGAACTATGTGTTTCTAATGTATATAATTTGATGGCAAGAGGCTTTATGTTCACATAAATAATTTTGGATTCTTCTTTCCCCACTGCCTGTCTCTAGAGTTCATTGCTTATGGTCCAGAGATACCCACTGTGAAAGGACTGAAGGAACTTGCCCCATTTCCACTGTCTGGGGTGGTCCTCTATCGCTTCCTTCTCCCAGCGTTTGATGGCTGGGCCCCTGTTAAGCTCATGCCCTTGGAGTATGTCATCTCCCTTGTTCCCTTCACATCCATTCAGCATCTCACATAGCTGTTGCTTCACTGTATGGTTTCCATCCAAGCTCCATGTGTTCTCAGAAGCGTGGGCTTGGAAAATATTGTTGCAGTGTTATCAAATTGGCTCTGTTTCATAATCTCTTCCTTTATCTTTGATGCTAAAGAATGTTTGGGACAGACTAATTAAAATGCCCAAGAAGCAATGTGTGCCATTCATGTCACCTCTGTGTCTCCAGCTGCAAAGAAGGCATGACTTTTTGCCCTTCTGCTTGGTTTGGAGTTCATTGATGACGTAATGCTGCTGAACCCTTGTCTGTAACATTTCCAAAGAGCAGGTCAGCCCTTGCTTAGTATTTCATGTCTGTGAATATGGGACTGGGAAGTGAAGTTCAGGCAAAACTTTGCATTGTGTCCTTAGTGGAGCCCTTGCTTGCTTATACTGTCCCTGGCCTTGACTCCTGCTTCTCGGGGTTCTCTGCTGGTTCCCAGGTTCCTTTCACAGCAGAATGGTTGTCAAGTCTGGACTATGGGCTTCATCTGAGCATCCCTGAGCCTTGGATTGCTGCTCCTAAGGTACTATGCAATTTCTAGTCTGTTTACTTGAGAGACTTTACATACTGAGTAGATGCATTGTTTCAGCTGCCTACAAATCTATTTTTGTGCTTTGAAAAATAACTTTGTAAAATAGAGTGCCATTGTGGAACTTGACCACCAGCACAACAGAAATACGTTTGTTCAGATACCTTTTCCACCCTGGTTTCATTATCAAGGGTGGCACAAGTGTGGACATTTTTCAGCATACTAACTTATCACATACCTGACATTCCAGGGCCACCAGTGATATCAAGCATAAAGTTGACATGCCTAGATGGGAAACCTTCATCTTTTATCCCACCTGATTTCTGTCTGTGTCATACAGCAATAACAGTACTCATTGTATCCCAAAGCAAGGGAAATTGGGTAACCTGTGATACAGCACAGTGACAACAGGGAGAGTCAGGAGGAGCTGCTCTAGGCAGGCTTTGCCAGTAGAGGTGAACTTCTGGTTGGGACTAGCAGCATCTGGAATTTTCAGCACCAAGGAAGTAGTTGCTGTCTGTGCCTCTTTTCTGATACACTGCTGGCTTACAAGGTCCTCGTATTATCTGTCTTATGCCCTTTCTTTGTCATTTCCAACACAAAGAATTGGCTCAACCATTGGGAAAGAGGCAACGGCTTTGTGGCATATGGATTTCAGATGACAATGGAGTGTGAACCTGTCATGTTCTTTCATCCATTGCATCCATCCTAATCTGGCTCAGGGCTGCTCTATTAGAGTGCTAATCATCGGGGGGCACGTATGCCCTCACTACACTTGTTCCCATAACTTCTCCATACCCTGGGTGGAAAAGGGTCTGTCATATAGGATGTCTTCACTAAGTGGTGTTTATTGCGTCTTGGGATCAAAGTGTAGTATATACAGTAATTACTAATTTTTTAAAGTATGCTCTGCAAATAAGCATAAAATAATAGCTGAGCCCAAATATTCTCCAGTGTCTCTAAGCCGTACTTACATTTATTTAACTATAGTTGGTGACTAAAGAATCTGCGTTGGGGTTATATGAACTCTTCTCTGTAGTGGTTACTTTTATATGAGAGACTTAAATAGATAGTGTGATTCTTGATGTTAGTTTGGCTTAAATCCATCATCATCTGACTTAATAGCCGCAAGAAACTATTTACACAGAAATAGTCATCTTTGTAACACAGAAGCATTATTTTTAGTCTGAAATAGTTATCCTTTTACAACAAGATAATTTACTTTTTTTTTTTTCCTGGAATAGATAATTGTAGAAGCCCTAGGCAAATAAGAGAGGTGTTCACTTCTTAAAATGCTTACATTTTTCTTTCTTCTCAACCTGTGTTACTACTTGAAAAAATCAATGGCTGAAAGGAAAGGATAGCTGAGTCTTTATTGAGCAAGGTGGGCAGATGTGTGGAGGGATGAATTTCTGTACTGCCTTTGCCTTTGCAGGAAAAAAAAAATCTGTTGGTATGATTTATTGAGTGTTCTATTTAAAATTATATACACATATTTTAAATAAAAGATTCTTGTAATAATAGTTTGCCAAAATAGCATTGTTAAATTGTAGGAAATAGTTGGATTAGAAAATGGTGTAGGATGACCAAAGGGATCTTTTTAATTGCCATTATAACTATTTAAAAGAAAAAGGACAGGAAAAGGAAACCTTTTGGCATCTGGCACTGGATTGTAATTGAGTAGAGAAAATTGAATAAGTTTAATCACAACCTCATTTGGTCCCTTTTGTGATGTTTTAGCCTTTGGCAGACTGGCACATCAAATAGCTTCCAAAGATCCCTTTTATGTTTGTAAAACATTGTTTTATACTCAGCTCTTACTGAGGGTAGAAAACTTGAAGGCCCAAGGTAGAATTGTGGAGCACTGGGAAAGGTGGCAGAAGTCTTCAGAATTAAGCAGTGAGGAGAAGCCAGTTTGCCCATTTCAAGGAACAAAATAGTTTTCGTGATCTCCAACAGTCTGCCAATGGGAGAGAAAGAAATGCCAAAAAAAATGGAGTGTTAATAAGCAAGTAGTTCATAAAAGAAGTTATGAGCAACCTGCAAAGATTTTTAAGGATAGAAATAAATACGTAGTAAAACTATAAAGGGAAGCAGGACTGGCAAATAACTTCCCTTGGGATAGCGAGGGGGTGGATGAGTTAAACCAAGAGCACAGTAGGTCTACACGTTGATTTGTGATCCCTATTGTGTCGTAAACTATTCAGGCACACATTTATTTTGCTACCTTTTCCCCCAAATGTATATACATGTTTTGGGCACTCTTTTGTATGTATAATTTATTTCCACATAAAACATTAAGAAAACAGAAAGAGGAAGTAATTAAGAATACAAGTGCCAGGAATACACTCAAGTACTTTAATAATGGTGTCTTGCAAGTCTTGAGGTATTCTGATGAACCAGGCACTCCTTAAGCACTTTCTAATGCAATAACTCATCTGATAAATGGGTGTGTGCAGGAAGTCATTGTTCCTCTTAGGGGAACCTGAAACAATGTGACCAAAATACTGATCCAGGTGCATTGGCCATTTTGCAGTACTACTTACGCAATGCCCATATAAAGAGCTTGGAAGCTAAAGCGGAAGCAAATCAAGGCAGCTTCATTAATCACCTAAAACTATCATTGAACTGGCAGCACTGATAAAAATCTGGTCTGTTCCCGGTCCATTTGCTTTCCAAAAGATACCCAAAGAATTAATTAGTCGTGAGTCACTTCCAGTCAGTGAACTCCATTAAAGGAGAGAATCTCCGAAGGCAAATGGCGAAATGTTGGCCAAAGGTAGTCAAAACCCTCCATTATAAAGTGAATGGGTTTTGTGGGATCTAATGTATTAGCATTGCAGGATAAATAGTAATACTTTTGTTTTTACTTGAAATTTGATGAGACAGGCACAAACTCAAAATGATAGCGATGATACAGAAGGTTGTGTTAATTAATTGTTGTAATTATTACACAACGTATGTGTGCATTAAAGAATCACATTGTATCCCTCAAGCATATGTGTGTATGCACATGAATGCATACATATATATGTAAATATGTTGGTTAAATATTTTAAAATAAAAACAAGTAATTTTAAAAAGTTTTTTTAAATGTAAAGATAACACTTTGAGTACAATGTCCATGTGAGTTATCTGACTAAAGTGCATTTTTGAGAGAATATATATATATTTATTAATAAAAATAGTCATTTGTGTAACCTACTCAAATAATCAGAAATCCTGTGAACATATTTTATAGCAAGATTTTAAGTTTAATTCATGTGTGATTAAAAATTAAAGGAAGAAAAAACAATTTGTTTAAGTAGATGGAGAAGAAACTTTTAGGAAACAAAAATGAGAGATAAACAGATGCATGTATAGATGACGACAGATAATTACTTAAATCCTCTAGGATTAGGTATCAGCTAGGGATCTGGTTAGTTAACACAGTCATAAATCAGTTGTTTTTACAAACTTTATTGTAACATAAGAATTTTCTAGGGAGCTTGTTAAAGATGTAAGTTCTTGGATCCCACCCCAGAGATTCCAACTCAGTGAGTGTGGAGTGGACCCAGCAGTTGGTAATTTTAACAACAACTCTACATGATTGCACTGCGGGTGGTTCCTGGACCACTCTCAAAGGAAATGTATATATCCATAATAAAATCAAATGTGATTCTGGAAGACAGGGTGTAGAGCGACATGTTTGCAGATAATTCCAACTCTCCTAAAGGTTACTTTGTCACTGTGGTAAGGATAGTCAGAGGAAAATCATGAAAGACAGAGGGGCTGAAGGGACAAACATTTGCTTATTGTAGGCAAGTGGAAGATAGTAAGTGCTACTAACGGGAATCTTTCCCAAACTCAATTTAGAAGTCTACTTAGGAGGTAGGAGAAGCAGAACTATTTCATATTGGTAGTCTTTCCAAAATGTAATTTAACCCATTCATATTCACAAATGATAAAGCTCTAATAATAAAGTAAGTGTATCAGTTAGCTATTGCTACAGAACAAACCATGCCAAACCTCACTGTCTTAAAACAACAATCATTTCCTGTTGCTTTCTCATCTCTTGACCTGCCAGACCAGAATGGCAATGGTTGGGCCCAGCTGCCATGTTGAAGGTTGGATCCAGACCTACTCTGCAAGTTAATACACACTGACTGGGACATATTCTTCAAGAGGGCAGGGCCCATACATCTACTATTGATACATCCCACTGAAAAAGCAAGTTTCTTGGCCAAGTAGAGGAGAGGTGGAGGATATTGTACTCTGAGTGGGAGAAGTGAGTGGATGTTTTCTAAACAATAATGCAATATAGTGTATAGCACAGTAAACTGGACTTGGTTTTCTTCTACCTTAATGAGATGTTATATTGCATGGTCTCTTAGTTACTTATTTGTTGCTGTGACAAAATACCCAACATCTACAACTTAAAGGAGGGAAGATTTATTGGGCTCACGGTTTCAGAAGGTCTCTCACACACATAGTCCATTGGTGGGGCAGCCAGCAATGGTGAAGGCACATGGCAGAGGCTGGAGAGCTGCTCAGCTCATTGCAAACAGAAGCCTAGTGTAACAGGAGAAAACAGATGAGCTTTCCCAGGAAGAAGCTGCAACAATGTTTTTTCTTCCTTCTTTTAGTTATTTTAAGCTGCCAGTTGCCCTTTCTTCACTTCCTGGCCCACAGGTCAATAACAAACTCCTGAAATCTCTGCTCTGGGCAGTCCCCAATCTCAACAAATTGCCCCAATCCTTCCAGGTCAAATCTTAACATACCTGGCCCTTCCAGGCAGGCCCTACCACACAGTTCCAAACACATAAGGCTTTTGAGGAACATTCCACATCCAAACCCTAACACGTGGGCTTAAAGTCAGATAGTGATAAAGGACTTGGCTAGGAGAAAAGTGGGGTAGGAGAAATGTGACAGTGGAGGCACCACGTGCATTGGGAGCATGCAAAAAGGAATGACTCACAATTTTAGGATCCGCAAGAAGGCTGAGGTGAGTAAGTTATACCATGGCTAAGGTTTTCTACATCAGAAATGTATTAGTTTGGGTTCTTTCAAAGGACAGAATTTACAGATTATATCACAGAAAGGTCTATTAGGAAGGCTTACAAATCCAAGGACAGAGGTGGTCCAAGGTGGCTGTTCAGCTGTGATGTAGATCTCCCGTCCAAGACTGCAGAACATCCGGTAAGGTGAGACTCTGCTGCAGATCTCCGGTGAAGACCAAAGTCTGAAGATTGGTAACTGAAGAGCAGCAGCAGGCAGACAGACACAAGTCGAGACTGAAGCAAATCTGTGCTGATGATTTGCGATGTGTAACAGGTCGGCATCCATAGACAATAGCGAAGGCGAGAGCTTTTCCAAAGGAAGAAGGTGTGACAAGCTTCCCTCTTCCATCCTTTTATACCCTTGGAGTCCAGTTGGCCCTCCCACATCTGGGTGGGTGTTCTCTTATTGGCCAGCCCATAAATGACTCACTGTACTCCAGACCAGTTCTTGATCCCCAATCTAGGGTGGTTGTCCATTTTCTGGTGGCATATTCCTATATCTTAGGGTTTATTGGACCCACAAAAATCACAGCATATATTTCACATTATTTTTCTAATGAGCTCTTGTTACAGTGACTCAGAAGAACCTCTAAATTTTTAAAAATAAAGCAAACAAGGTAAATAAAAAGCTCTGTATTTCAATATCTGAGAATGCAATGATTATATTAAATGTTTCCCAAAAGCTAAGTAATAACAGAATGATTTACTAATCAACATATTATTATATTAGGATTAAAAATTTTTCTGTCTTATAAACAAACTGAAAGTTGATCACAATTAATGCAAATAAAGAGTGCAGTGTGATATTCTGACTCACTCAGTTGTGCCCACAAATGAGTGCCACAGTTACAGCAACACTTGGCAAATGAGCTCCCAAACATAGATACTAATTATGACTATTCATTTATTTAGAGTACAAGATGATCAGGTTTACAGATCAGATTTTTCCCTTTGAGAAAATAAATACTCATTGGGGTAATCTTCCAAAAGCCTGTATACCTATGCAGATAGTTTAGGAAGAACTAAAGACTTGTCTCTGTGGGTCTTTCTAGGAAAAAACTGAGGAATTTAATAAGAGATACTCTAAAACATAGCTCATTCGTTTTATTTTTGCTTTTTTGTTTTGGGAATCGGTTCCTGCTGCATTCCCTAAGTTTGACTCAAACTTATAGCCTGATGCAATTATCCTACCTCAGCCTCCAGCTGTCCACCACTGTTCCCTTCCCCTCATGCATTCATTTCTAAGGATTATTTCAGTGCCTGAGGAAGGCATAGCGTTTCTTGGGTTTCTTCTGTATGTCCCTGCATCAGCACAGCAACTAAATCATCATTTGGAGAGTATTCTAAAATCCTACTCTTGTTACAAATGTACTGTCTTCAAAATTCTTTGAGGGATGTTGACAGCACTAAGATATGCTTATGTGTAATTGGATACCCAAGTTATGGATAGTGTCCATTCGTGAGTTTAAGAGGGAGTCTTCAGGGTACAGCATTTCCAAAAATGCACCGTGGGTAGCAATTAAAGAGAAGATTAGGTACTGAAAAAACTTTTGTAAAATAATTGAAATTTAACACATGCTTTTTCAATAATATAATGGTACAAATAGTGGTATAATTCCAAAATAGTTCATAAGCATCAACTCATTTCATACCATAGTCAAAACAATAACTCATGTAACATTTTAACTGTACCTGTCTTTTGCTAGCAAGCGATTTAACTGCTGAGCTATTCCCCCAGTGTATCTGTCTTTTGAAAACATCTGCTCTTGCTTTATTCCCCTGAGGAAGACATATTTTATGTGTAATAAAAATCCACCAATATTAAGGGAATAACTCAGGGAATTTGGTAGTTCTGGTTCTTGTTTAAATGACATCGTAAAGACACTGCTGTGGTGTGCTTTTCACAGCCAGTATGGATACATTACCATCATCTCAAGTCAGTAATTCATTCACATTTACCTGCCCTTTGTGTCTCTTTTCCATCCCTGCATCCCACCCGGGACACCACTCATTTGCTTGTTGCATTTCCATACTCCATGACGGAGACTCAGACTTGGCTTATTTTTGATGACTGACCCTTTTGAAGACTCTTAGGGAGGCGTTTGTAGAATAGCCCTCAATGGCTCTGTCTGATATTTTCCTTATGGTGAGAACAGGTTATGTGTTTCGGGGGAGCTAACTGAGCACACGCACCATTCTCATTACCTCACGACAAGGGCGCACACTATCCTCATGGTTGTCATTGTTGCCCTTGACCTTGGTCAGTTGGTTGAGGTTGTGTTTGCTCTCTTTCTCCTGAAAAAATGCACGTCTTTTATTCTTCCACACTGTAAACTCTTTGGAAGGAAGTCACACTGGGAAGCTCCTTCTTAAGGGATGAGAAAGTTACACTGTCCTGGAGGGCAGGAGAGCTACACAACTGTTATACACACGACATCAGTAGAGTGTCATGGTTATTTATTTTTTGCTTTGACCTGTACTTCTTGCTCCTTTACTTTGTTGTTCCAGCTTTGGCTTTTGGCAGCTCCTCCAGTTGGTTTCTGTAACCCTTTGACATGCCACCCTCTGTGGTTCTGCTCATGTTCTATTGAGCCGTCTTCTCACTGAGTTGTAAGAGCTTTTCAATCTATTTATAAGCCTTACATCAAATAAACATTTTGTAAATACTTTCTCCCAGACTGTAAATTCTTTTGATTTTTTTTTTTTTTGGTAACAGCTTTATGAGATATATCTCACATTCTGTGCAGTTCACTCATGCACACTGAGCAATTTGTTGGTTTCAGAGTTTTCACATGTTTCTGCCCCATGGCTGTGAGGAGTATTTGAGCCTTTCACCACCCTCCAAGGAAACCCAGGACCTTTTATCACTTCATTCTTTACAATGTCTTTTGGGGAAGTACATATTTATATTTTAGAAATTTTTTTTTTTTTTTTTTTTGCTTACTGCAGCTTTTAGTTTTGTGTCTTACTGAAGAACTATTTTCTAACCTGGCATCTTTAAGATTTTCACTTTGTTGCCTCCAAGCAATTGTGTATTGTGGTTCTTACATGTAGGGTACATTTTGAGACAATTTAAATATGTTGTTCAAGGAAAAATGCAAAGTTCATCTGTTCACAGATGGTTCTATAGTTACTTTAGTGCTGTTTGTGAAAAAAATTTCCTTGCCGAATTACATTTTGATAAATTACTTTCATAAAAAATAATTGGTTATTATACAAAGGTCTGTTTCTTAACTTTCATTTAAAATTCCTGAGTAATACTGTAAAATGGCTTTTATATTTTGAGGAGTAGGCGGTAGGTTATTTTTAACTTAGTATTTAAAAAATTCTGTTGTAGTAAAAAGCCTTTTATGTTTCCTGTTGTGACATTTTAAATCTTGGTGTCTCTATTGTAAGGACTTCCTGGTGAATGGAGAGAAAAGGAACCAAAGGTGTATCTACACCTAGGTGGATGCTGCTTATAACTCTTCAACTTCTACAGAAATAAAATACCACTCTTAAGTGAGGGATTTCCTCATGGTTCTAGTTAGGGAAGAGAAGGTAAAAGTGGCAGTAGGTTGTGAATTGTAACTAATGTCTATTTGTTGATATGATTTTTCATAGTAAGTTTATAACTACATAACTGCTTATTAATATTGACTTGTTTTACCAAACTCATGTTTATTCTCTTTACTAATTTATCTTAGCTTATATGGGATTTAAATGATGTTAAAGAAAGACAACATTGTTAATCAGTCAGGACATTACTGGGAAAAAGTAAGGATAAATGTAAGTGAAATAAAAATTTTGGGAAAGTCATTTGTAAGACCAAGTAACTCTCAGCCCCAAGTCTAGTGCCTGTGGCCAAATGCATTTGATTATGAACCTGTAGACGAAAAGTAAAGAAGAATGTAGCCTCCAGGGTTTTGGAATTCACAACGTAGAGCTATATATTGCACATCTACATTTGAGTTTTTGCTTTCACTAGAGTTTGTTAGAATTTCTGATGTCTCTACATTGAGAGAGAGTGTATGTATGGCAGATGCTTCTCCCATGTGACTTTCTTCCAGTTCACCTTAGTCTGTTCATCAGGTTGTTTAAATATGCTTTCTAATCTTAAGAAGCCTTCTTATGATCCAGACATGCAAGCAGCCTTAGAATTACAAATGCATGTACCAATCGCTGACCAATGGATATAATACTGTTTTCTTTCCTGTAATCATCTGCTGGGTTCCCATGGTATCCACAAAGCATGCTGTGAACCTTTTAAGTTGAATGACTACATTTTGAATTCATGTGAAACCCCAAGGATTTCCCTTGCCAAGTGTTTGATTCTTTGAGTGTTTATACGTTTTGTGACTTTTGCCAGACGCTGAGATCGGCTTCTGTGTTTTGAACAATGACACAACCAATGTACTTCCCCATCTCGCACATAGCTATGTGTATCACAAAGTTGAGTTGCCAACCAGGCATCTGTGCATTGCCCATCACACACTGTGAGGTGCCATAGGGCTAGGCCTGTGCTCAGACAGGTGCTGGAAGTC
Source organism: Ctenodactylus gundi (assembly GCA_004027205.1). Classification (NCBI taxonomy): domain Eukaryota; kingdom Metazoa; phylum Chordata; class Mammalia; order Rodentia; family Ctenodactylidae; genus Ctenodactylus; species Ctenodactylus gundi. The sequence goes on along the minus strand of PVKB01003153.1, from coordinate 167,879 downwards.
GAATTTAGCAGAAACTCCACCTCTGGTTGCATTCTTGTAACAGTGGTGCTAGGTGATTCCAGATAGGCTGTAGGACAGGTTGTCTTTGATGACTATGTAAATAATGGCTTCATAAATGTCATTTTAAAAGTAATGTTGAGATTTTTGGTTTCTGACGTGCTACGGTGGGCAGGATGAGGTTTTTTGATCTTAGTCTTCTAAAGCTGTGGTGTTAATTCACTCATTTTCCTCCATTTGCTATGGTTCTCCCAGCTCTGTGACTGCCATTATATCTTCTGTCTGTGGATGATTTGCCCTTTTCATCAGGGATGGGGAACTTTTTTTTTTCTCTGTTAAGGGCAGTTTGGATATTTATGACATTATTCACAGGCCGTACAGAATCATCAACTAAAATCAGCCTGTTGTGTTATTGAGTAGTGCTTCTAGATTTATTCAATTTCAAGTTCTGTCTGCAGTTGCCTTGGCCATACCAGACCAAGTGATACGGCCACCTGGCCAGGGACTCCCAAGCCTTGTTTCAGACTGCTACCTCCCTTTTTTAGTCTTTGACTAAAGGTGTTACTCCAGGATTCTCTTCTCAGTGTGACTATGGAGGTAGCTCTACCTGCAGATGTGTATTTTCCATTCTTAATCTTGAAAAGTCAGCACACGCTGATCCTCACAGACATCTGAAAGCACTCTTAAGGACTGTTAAGGACTAACAGTTGTCTACATATTCAGAGTCTAGACAATAGCTCTGCCACATGGTGCCTAGATGACCTTGAGGAAGTTCCTGATATACAGAAATGTTCATAATAACAGAATCTACTGTGTCAAGTTATGGTGATTGAGTGACATGTCGAATGTAAAGCACTTAGCAGAGTATTTAGAAAACTACACTATTCAGTTAGCTTAGCAATTATTACCGAGACTGTGTGATCAGTCTGGAGAAATCAGTAAGCCTAAAACAAGTTGTGTTCAACAAGTTCTACATTGTCACTTACATGTTCCTTCTTTTTTTTTTTTTTTTTTGTAGAACAGTTGACTCAATCTTTCTCATTATATTATCTTACCTTAGAGAAGGTGAAATGAGTATTATGATTTAAGTATAATTCAATAAACTGTAAACACCAAGGAGTTCAATGTAAAAAAAAGGGTACTCAAATGAGAAAAAAGAAACATGTTTTAGAAATCATTGGGCTGAAGTCGAAATTGCAAGCAGAGTGATTTTTTTTCTTAACCTGCTGTAGGCCCATATGGTTGAATGTGTTGATGCTGGTTTTAAGATTCTTGAGTATTTTAAACTTGACATGTTATTTTTTTTAATGATTTCAAACATCATTTCTTTCAGAGCCTTTCCCCAATGTTGCTGTAATATTGAACAGATGGCTCAGCAGCATTTACATTTGCATTTTGCAATACTGCCATGTTATTTGCAAATTTCTTTTTTTAAAAAAAACCCTGTGATCCTTTCCTCCACCTTTTCAGCATGGCTGCAATGAAATTATAAATGGGTTCTTCTGAGGGTCTTGGGGACATGGTAGAAATTGGGATTGCATATTGCTGCTCCTTCTCAAGTTTATGTTGTCATATTTTTGACTTTCATACTCACTGTTATTAACATACTCTCTCTCATTTTAAGACTCTCATCCAAAGGACTAAAAGTCTTCATTAGACTTTTGTGGTTGGAGGTAATGTTAGTGCTAAGAGGAGCTGTAATGACTATGCCAGCCCATTCACACCCCGTTTACTTTTCCTGTAAGTACCTGTCACTGTCTGGAATCTTTGTGTTCATTCATTTATTGCCCGTCCCCGCTTGTGGCACATCTGCTTCAGGAGAGGTGGGTCCTGTGTCACTGGTCACTCTGTCCTCAGTACTATCAACAGTGCCGGTGCTGGTGTCTGTGAATGGAGGGATGTGTACATGAATTAAGATAATGAGGGACTCTAGAAACTGGAGGGGGTTTTTTAGAAGCTGAAAATGGGTTCTGTGGACATAATTGCTTTCTGTAATCTTTCGTCTCTGTTTCTGCATAGGCTGCATTTTCAAGTGGGTCATTTTGAATGAGTAGTCTCCCATTGCCTTTCCTTCCTTGTTTTTTTTTATGTTTTTTTTTTTTTTTTTTTTTTTTTTTTTTTTTTTTTTTTTTTTGGTGTTGTGTTGTTTTTCTGAAAACTGACTGTGTGGGTATTAAATAGGCAGTCTCTTGGGGATGTTTTTCTTCTCTGGGGGCACAGTGGGATAAATGCCAACATAAAGGCAGAACAGATTGAAAGCAGGAAGCAGGCCAGGCTGTATTGATCAGAGCTGACTCCCAGCCTTCCCTTATAAAAGCATGTGCATGTGAAAAATAAGCCCACCAATATGTCTATTAAGATTCTGTCATTTCTTTCTTTAAAGGAGGAGCTAGGACTGTTCAGGCTGGATGGCTGTAGGAGGGCCACCATGTCTCACACTTCTTTTTTGTAGGCACCCCTTTGGTCATTCTGGCTCATAGCCTGTAACTTGGGATCAAAGTCTTTGTGACATCAGGGTAGCAGTAGTCTGGTATTAAACCTGAAAAAATAGGGGAAAATAAATTTTGAGGATTGCTATCCAGAGTGGGGGGCAAACCCCTAATTTTGCTCTAATTATTGTGCAGTGTTGGCCAGTTGTTTGTCAAGGAAGAAATTCTGTCTGTCAGCTCAGAAATACAATGGGGGTTGAAGGCACACTTTTTCTGCACTAACTTCATGTCTTGAAAGCATTTTAAGCTTCACTGAGTAGGTCTTTATAGCTATTAGAGTTTGCTAGGAAAGGAGCAGGAGCTTCATCTCAGCTGAATGAAAACTTTGATTTCTGTAAAGCGTGAATCACAAAAGGAGCTAAAAAGTGATGGTCTTTGTTCTTTGGGTTGATGTTTCCCTCCTCTGTACCCTGATTTTGCCACTGGCAAGCCCTGAAGAGACCTCAAACAGTGCTCAAAGCAGGAGATAAAATGTTATCGAAGGCAACTCCAGTATAGAGACAGAAATGAAAAAATAAATTGTAAAAAAGATGTTTTCCACTGGCCTTCACAATGCAGAACATCTTTTTTTGTAAAACGTTTATGCAGGTCAGATTTGAGAATCCAGGGAGGAAACATGAAAGAGGGCAGCTGGAGTTTATTACCAACACGGTAAGGTTACACAAGTCTAGCTAAGCTGTGGAATGTCATGGCTTCCCCACCCCACCTCAGTGCTTCTCATCTCTCTCTGCCTGTCCCTTATGAAGCATTATTTATGGTGTGTTTTCTAAAGCAAGGCCTTGCCTATGTCTTATTCTGTTGTGTGTTGCCATAGCAAAATACCTGAGGCTGAGTATTTTATAAAGTAACGAGGTTTATGTGGATCACATGCAGGTTGGAGGGTTCAGACAACATGGAAAAGGTGTCTTGGCAAGGACTGCTTTGGCAGAGAAGCAGAGGGGACATGGCTGCTCATACTAGAGACCAGGCACATGGAATGGCCTGGCTTTGTAACTAACCCACTCTCACAAAACCAAATTCATTCCATGGGATCAGTGTTAATCACTTTTGAAGGCAGCACACCCAGGACCTAATGATTGCACTGGAATCCAGTTCTGAAGGGTCCAACCGCCTCCAAACATGACCACACTGAGAAGCAAACCTCTAGTTTGTAAACCTGTTGTGGAGAACACCTGAAAACCATAGCATCTTGACGGGGCTCAAGATTCTACTAAAAGCTGTCTCTGTGTAGTATTTTCTACAATAATGAGTTTAACTTTTTTTTGACTCAAGCTGTAGCCATGTTAACCTTCTTCTCTGTGCACAGACTAATACTAATTATCATTATAAGCAGTGCTCATTATGTTCCTGTAGAAGGCATCTTTTATAGCTTGCTAATTATTAGTACACAGAGTTGAAAGGATTAAAGTTAAATAATATAAATAGAATTATAATATATTTTCATGTTTGAATACTTTTATTGATTTATTATTAATTATAATCTCTAAATTCTCTACATAGTGAATTCATTTAATTTGTTGAATATTGTAGTAACTCATGTTTCATACTCTCAGATAGGTCCTATTAGAATATTATCTTCTTTTTAGGAGTTTTAGCCACAAATAATACATTCATCACTGTCAGTTCTATATTAACCTGGAAGACATGGAAATTTCTCTTTCAGCATTTTATTAATCAAATATTTATTGATAATGACTGACATTCTGAAAGCTGGAATGGAGTGGACACATGAGATGCATGTTTACTTACTAAGTGTTTTAATTTCTAATGGAACCTGAAACCGGTCAGGTTTGTTCTGTGTTTGGATGATTCTGCTTGTGTAAAAGAACTTTCAGGAAGCTAAAATGACCCCTGTACATTTTCCCTTTTGGTCCAGACTGTCATGTCTGGAAGGACCCAAAAGAAGTTTGAGCCCTTATCCACAACAGTGCTTTTTAAATGTGTAAAGCATCCCAGGTGATCACTGACTTTCTTTTCCCAGTGGCTGATCTCTGCTTGGTCCAGTCAGTCACCTCTCATATCCTGAAATCCTTTGTTGGTCTTGCCACACTTTCTAGACTCTTAGAGCCTTTAGCCTGGAAATACAGCAGATAGAAAACACACCGTGGTTTCTTAGAATAATGAGGTTCTCAGAGGAAAAGGGGAGAAAAAGTACTTGAAGTTTCTAAGTAGGAAGAGGAATAAGAGGGGAAGGCACTTAAAAATTATTTCTGTCTTAAACTATGCCTTGGTTATCAGACATAGCCTGCCATGAAAGGTACAGATTTTATCTACACTGCCCAGCCCTGCTGTAGGTTTTTCCTGTAACATTTCATCTTCTACTATTCTGTGTAATTTGTTTATTACTTTCCTGTCTCCTCTTATTAAAATGTAAACTCTTCAAGTTTCACAATTTTTGGTTGCTATGTTCATTTAAGAATCTCCAGCATCTAGAACATGCTGGACACAAAGTAATTACATAATAAATTTTTTGACCAATACTCCAGAGACACTATTATTCAGTTAACTACAAGTCCATATAGCCATACAAATGGCTAATTCATACATGTCCACCTACCCCCTGGTGAGTCTCTAAGACCTTGATAGATGCCTTGCAGAAATCCAGTTGTGTTATGCTTAAGACCAGAAGAAAGTTGTAAAGATAACCTCACCGGGTCTTGGTGGACTCATAGTGCCTCCTGGTAGCCATTGCCTTCTTTCCTAAGTACTAACAAACTCTCTGTGTAATTCCACAGTAGAAATTCGTTCCTCTTTACTGATGAGCTGTCATGTGAAAGATGCCTGCTAAGTGCTTCCTGTGCACTGGCATATTTAGTCCTTACATTTGCTAGGGCAACCATTATCCCTGCTTTAGGAATGAGAGGGTAATGTGTGGAGGAGTTAGGCAGCCTCCCTGACAGAGCATCTAGAGCAAATGTAGAAACTCTGCTCCTGCCTGCTACACCTACAATCTCTGGGGTGAATTTAGAATTTGGTGGTTTGGGGGCCTCCTCCTGTAGCTAGAGCACTCTGCCTCTTTCTGAACGGTTTCTTTGAGCTATTGGGTCTGTGTGTTGCAGGCTTCCTCAATGCCATTGGTGCATTTTGGGTGGAGAGCTGCAATGTAAAGTGGATGAAAGCATTCTCTTAGTATTGCCATCAAACTGGGAGGTGAATTCTCTCTTAATTTTTCCTTATACCTTTAAAGATAGGTCTTAGTGTGAAGGGAAAATCAAGACAGAAGTTGAAACCTGCTCTGTTCTGTCATCTGTTGATTTGCGCTCTTTTCTTCCACACTGTCTGCCTAGGCAGTGGCAATCGCTTTGTCCTTAACTCCTTAGACCACTTGGTAAAATTTGTGGGTCTCCTTTTTGGTTGTAAGTTACATTATTGTTCTTTTACTGTTGCTGAGTTTCTTGGTGTCCTTTAATTTTAAGTAGTCTTCATCCTTCATTCCTTCACTATTGCTAAGTTTCTGAGTGTTCTTTAACGTAACCTTAAGGAAATCACTTCTCAACGTTACTTACTTTCCCTGTGCTAGAAACCAAGTCCTAGAATCAAACTCAGCATATTCTCCTTTGATATGTCTTTTGTTGGACTGGAGGGTTGATGGATAACAGAATGCGTCTTCTTAACTCTTGTTCTGTAAGCACTGAAGCCATGGTGTTAGATAGAAAATAGCCTTGACAATTTTAATTTACACATTCTGACTTAATTTGACTGCTGTTGCTAGTATTTATCACAAATGATCTTTTTTTGTTATATTATGCCAACATAATCTTGGGAATATTTTAATTAGATTTCAAGTCTTTTTTTTTTTTTGATAAGCAGAGTTAACATTTTCTCCATCAGAGAGAGAGATTCTTAGAGCAGAAATGTGCCTTATCACTAATTCTGAACATAATAATCTCTGGAGAGGAGGCCAAGAAACCAAAGGTGTTGAAACCACAAAGTGACCCCAGCAAATGGTTTCCTTTTTGTCTTGTCCCATTAGCTGCCCATGTGACCTCAGGCATGACTGAGGAGCCATGTCTGCATTTTCTGCACAGGTGAGTGTGACTTCCCAGACAAGAAAAGGTACTTAAGCCTGAGGCCACCAAGGGATGCATGCCCAGCTAGCCCAGGATCACAAGCAACAAGTGCCTCAGGAGAATTTTGGCCAGGATGGCAGCCTAGAAGATGCCAGAGTCTGTTTGTATGTGTGACAGACAAAAAAGGGACCTCAACCACAACGTTTTAGGGCCTGTTTGAAACATCAGAACTCAGTTTGAGCATTTTGAGGACAGATTATCAGATCTTGAAGATAAATTTGAGAAGTTGGACCACATGTTCAGTGATGAATGAAAAACAAAAGGATAGAGTGACTGAATGCAGCAGCTGATAGATAACTCCAAGAGAAACAAACTCAGAATCATGTATTTTCTGCAAGAGAAAATACAGAACAACACAAAATATATGACTATGTTCAGTGTAAACCTAGAAAAAAATTAACAATGACCTACTCCAGACATGTAGGTCACCAGATAACCTTGGCCATAAAAGTACCTTTCTGTGACAAATCATAACTAAAATTCTAGATGGTCATTACTTAGAGAGAATACTAGAAGATGCAAGAGAAAAACAATGTAAGCTACAAAGACAAACGCATCAAAATTACTGATGGGTTTACATTTCTCAGTGTCAAATCTTAAAGGCCAGCAGGTCATGGAGCAACATCATTTAAGTGCTAAAAGAAAGTAAGTGGCAACCAGAACCATTATATTAAACAAAATCATCGTTCAAAGTACATGCAAAAGTTAAAGAAAGTAAGTGGCAACCAAAACCATTATACTCAACAAAATCATCCTTCAAAAATAGATGAAAAAGTTAAAACCTTCTGTGATAAGGAAAACTCAAGGAAATTTATGACTACTAGACCAGTGCTGCAGGTAATAAAGGACTTCTAGACAAAATAGATAGACTATGAGTACAAAAGATCCCAGAGAAAGGAAACAAGAAGAAGCAGAGAATTATCTAACAATAGTTAGAGGAAAATATCAGTACTGAAACATCATAATGATGACAGGACATAGCAAATATACCACTGTTCAGTGTTAATGGTTTCAACTCTCCTATTACAAGACACATACTGGCAGATTGGATCCAAAAAAAATTTGTTGTTTGCAAGAAGTGAACTTATAGTGAAACACAAAGACTGAAAACAAAAGGATGGAAATGAATGCTTCATGCATCTGTACCCAGAAAACAAGCAGGGTTAGCTATACTGTTCTCAGACACAGCAGATTTCAAGCCAAAACAGCTCAGAAGAGATAAACGTGGACATTATATACTGGTTAAAGGAACAATTCAATAAGAAGTCACAAATATCAATATATAGACACTCAACATCAAGGCACCCAATTTTATAAAACACTATTGGACACGAAAGAACAAAGAGGTCCTAATAAATTTATAGTAGGGGACTTCAGTACCCCACTATCACAAGTAGACAACTAGACAAAAATTAACAAAGAAATATTAGAATTAAACCATGCTCCAGATTTCTTGGATTTAGCTGATGTTTGCAGAGTATTCTACCCAATATTAGCAGAATAAACTTTTTACTCAGTAGCACATAGAACTTTTTCTAAAATAAACCATATCTTAGGCCATAAGACATGCTTAAATAAAAAGAAGTTGAAATAATTCCTTGTATATTTTCAGATCACAGTGGAATAAAACTATAAATTAGTAACAAAGGAAACTGTACAAATATATGGAGACTAAATATTATACTATTGAAAAAGTAATGGGTCACAGAAGAAACCGGGGAAGAAATTTAAAATTTTCTAGAGTTAAGTGGCAATGGAATCATACCAGAACCTTTGGGAACCTTTGGGACTAGTACTAAGAGTGAAATTTATAGGTATGAATGCACACATTTAAAACAAAAGAGCAATCTCAAGTAAGCAATTTTATGATGCACATTATGATCCTAGAAAATCAAGAACTATTGAAATTGAAAAGCAGTAGAAGAAATTTTGAATATCAGAACAAAAACTTAATGAAATCAAAACTCAAGAAACACACAGAAGATAATGAAGGGTTGATTCTTTGAAATAACAAATAAGATTAATTTAAAAAACCTTTAGCCAAAGTAATCAAAAGAAGAAAAGGAAAAAACCTATATCAATGCAATTAGAAATGAAGAGGGTGAAATTACAATAGACACTGTTGAAAAAGGGGATTATAAACAACTATTTGTAAAACTCCTAAAATTGTAGAATTTGGAGGAAAATGGATACATTCCTAGACAAATACAAGGTATCAAAATCGAGCCAACAAATGATTAAAACTCTGAATAGACAGACCCATAGCAGCTGTGGCAAGTGATGCATTAATGAAGTATCTGCCTAAAAAGAAAAGGCCAAGACAAGATGGATTTACTACAGAATTCTTCAGTACTTCAAGAAGAGCTAGCACTAATACTTCTCAAACTGTTCCATGAAATTGAAAAAAAAAAAAAGGAACATTGTCAAACTCCTTCCTGGAAACTAGAATTACCCTGATACCAAAACCAGACAAAGACCTAACAAGAAAAGAAAGCTACAAGTCAATCTCTCCAATGAATGTAGATGCAGAAATCCTCAGCAAGAGAATGACAAACAGAATTCAACAAATAATTGAATAGATTGTTCACCATGAGCAAGTTCGCTTTATCTCAAAGACGCAGGAATGGTTCAACATTCATAAAGGAATTAATGTAACACTCCACATAAAAGCAAGAACAAAAACCATATGATCATCTCAGTAGATGCAGAAAATATCTTTGACAAAATACAACATCGATGATAAGAAAAAAAAACTACTGATGAAAAAAGTATAGGAGGACCTGACCTCATACTGGTAGAAGCCTTTTACTTCAAACCTACTGCCAGTATTATAATAAATGGAGAAAAATGGAAGACATTTTGCTTGACTCAAGAACACAACAAGGCTATTTACTCTCACCACTTCTATTCAATATAGTACTTAAAACCCTACACAGAGTAGTCAAGCAAGAGAATGCAATAAAAGGAATATCTGTTAGAAAGGTAGAAGTTAAGTTATCCTTATCCACTGATGACATGATTCTCTACATAAAAGACCCCAAAAACTCAACCAGAAGACTCTCAGAACTAGTTAACAAATACAGCCAAGTTACAGGATACAAAATTAATACAAAAAAATCAGTAGCACTTCCCCACACTAACAGTGAGCTCCTTAAGAAAGAGCTGAGAAGAACAATCTCATTCTCAAAAAATTCAATACATAGGAATAAACCCAACAAAGGAGGGAAAGGACCTCTACAAAGAAAACTGTATTCTCCTAAAAAGGAAATTTAAGACGACCTTAGTAAATGGAAAAACATCTTCTCTTCCTGGATATGCAGAATTAATACTATCAAAATGTTCATACTAATAGAACTTATATAAGATTCAATGCAATTCTTGTCAAAATACTAAACACATTTTTCACAGAACTTGGAAGAACAATCCTAAAATTTATTTGGAACAAAAAGAGACGCAGAATAGCCAAAGTCCTCCTGAACAACAACAAAAGCAGATGACATCACAATTCTGAACATAAAGTTATATTACAAAGCAGCAGTAATTTAAAAAATATATGGTATTGAGACAAAACCAGGCAAGTCGACCAGAGGAACAGAATTAAGGATGAAGAGACAACCTGAAGTACCCTCAGCTGTCTGATCTTCAACAGATGGGGCAAATATGCACACTGTCAAAAAGATATCTTCTTCAATAAAAGGTGCTGAGAAAACTGGTTATCCACATGCAGAGGAATGAATCTAGACTCATACCTATCACCGTGTACTAAAATGAAATCAAAATGAATCAAAGACGTAGATATTAAAATGGAAACATTGCCCCTGTTGGAGGACAAAATACATAAGACACTTGAAGATAGAGATGTGGGCAAAGACTTTCCCGATAGAACATCTGATACCAAAGAAATAATCTCCAGAAATAGCTAATGGGATGATAAGTTAAAAAGGTTCTGCACAGCAAAGGAAACAACCAACAAATTGAAGAGAGAACCAATAGAATGGGAGAAAAAAAGATTTACAGCCTACATTTTGGACATGGGGCTAAGTAGACTTCTTAAAATGAAAGACCCAATTTAAAAAATGGCCATTTGAAATGAATGCACAGTTCTCACAAGAAATACAGATAGTCAACAAATAACATGAAAAAAAAAATGTTCAACATCCTTAACAATTAGAGAAATGCAAATCAATGCACACTGAGATACCATGTTACCCCAGTGAGAATGGCTTATGTCAAGAACTCAAGAAACAGTAGCTGCCCACAATGGGAGTTGGGAAAAAGGAACCCTTCTATGTTGTTGGGTTAGCAGTACACCAGTATAACCAGTATGGAAAGCAGTTTGATGATTCCTGAAAAAACTGAAAATAGATAGGCCACTTGACCCAGTGATACTTCTTCTGGGTATCTTTCCAAAGAGTTAAAAGCACCATTTAACATAGATACATGCCTACCATGTTAGTAACTAAATAATGGAGCCAAAATACCAAGAAACCAGTGGATAAAGAAAATGTGGTATATATATTCACAATAGAGTACTACTCTGCCATGAAGACAGATAGATTTGAGTCATTTGGAAGTAAATGGATACAACTTGAGACCTTTATGATTAGTGAAATCAGTCAGACTCAGAAGTTTAAATATTGCATGGTCTCTCTAATTTGAGAAACAGAGTATAAGTAAATAATAAAATAGGTGACATGTTGAGAGTCCAGAGGACATAGCAGAGGCAGTAGGTAGGAGGGTAAGAGAGAGGGAAGGGAAAACAATGAGAAGCTAATGTACTGTGTATGTACATGGAATTTTCAAGTTTAAGGGAACCGCTGTGTATCTCAAATACCTACCAACAAAAAAGGGAGAAAATTTTTTAAAATTTAAAAGGGCTGCATATTACATATTAAATCTGTTTCGCTTTCCTAGAAGATAGCCCACCAGTTCGTGTGTGTGTGTGTGTGTGTGTGTGTGTGTGTGTGTGTGTGTGTGTGTGTGTGATTTTCACTTATTTATTTTTTGCAATACTGGAGATCGAACTCCAGGCCTTTAAAGCCAGCTAGATCATCAGCCCTTTTTTATTTCTTTTGAAACAAGGTTTCTGTAAGTCACTGAATTGCCCAGGCTGGCCTTGAGCTTCTGATACTCCTGCCTCATCCTCAGAGGATGCTGGTAATTTAAGAAGCATCACCACAGCTAGCTTATAAAATTCTATTGAAACATATTTGTTAATAATATATTAGAGATTTTACATTCATTTTCATGGAACATATGGATAACTTCTCTTTTGTTATGTTTTTGTGTTGATTTAATGAAATAAATTGTGTGACTTTCCATTGCTTTCTACTCCAGGAGAGATGATACACGGGAATTAATTTCCTGTCAATATCTGAAATACTTTGGTTTTAGCTCTGTGACTTTAACCGTAATTTTTACTTTATTTGTATTAAAAGAGTTGTCAGTATCCTAATTATCATGTGCTAGTTTAACATTAACATCAATCTACTCATACTTTACATATAAGTTACTTTATCTACTTATCTCCAATTATGTTTATTGGAACTTTTAATTGAATAGATTTATATGCAACTTGTCTTTTGCTAGAGGTTCCATGTTTTAAATTTTTTGCTTTTGTCTTTAAAAAAATAATATTGGCTTTGTAGATTTTGAACATTTCATTTGTTTTTCACTTGTAATATTTTCTCTTTTTGACTTCTTTATACTCATTTTTAGATTTCAAACTGTTAATGGATTATTTAGCACATTTCCTCGAAGAAAAAATAATAAAAACCTGTAGAGTATAAATTTATCTCTAAGAAAATCTTTGGGACATCTTACAATTTCATTTTGCAGTATTTGAATACCTATGAAGAACTATTTGTGTGTGATTTTTGCTTTATTTTAAAAATTGTAGGGATTTTCTCTTGGCATTATATCTATCAATTGAGGCTTTTTTGTTCAAATTCTTCATTCTTTTGCATAGTTTTTTTTTGGTAGTCTCCTTTGTCTCTTAGGAAAAATACAGGAAGATTTCCTGTTTCCAACAATTACAATCCTATTTCTCTTCCTTTTTTCTAATATATCTTATTTTGATGGTCTGAATGCCCTAGCTTTTTTCCCCTCATTCTGTATGATACTCTTTGATTCTTTTTTTTTTTCTTGTGACCTGTCCTTTTGTTGATGGTAGTGTTTTCACTGTCTGCTGTCATTTTGCTTGCATTTTTATGATGTGACCTTAGACATTCTTTCTCTTTTAAGTAATGCCTTAGCTTATTTTTTCTCTGAATGTATAAATGTCTAGATGAGGTCAGTGACAGAGGGATCACAGAGGCAGAGTGCAGGTGCTGGCGGTCTGAGCGGGGGGGGGGGGGGGGGGGGGGGGGGGGGGGGGGGGGGGGGGGGGGGGGGGGGGGGGGGGGGGGGGGGGGGGGGGGGGGGGGGGGGGGGGGGGGGGGGGGGCAGAAGAGTTGGGTGGCCGGGCTTCCAGCTGGGCATCAGGAGCAGGATAAAGCCCTTGGCAGGGACATGTCAGCGTGGATGCAGACAGGCTAAATTTGAGAAACAGCTGACTGCCTCGATATTCACAGGTGATCTTTTCTTCAACCATAAGTCTGAGGACACAGTTATAGGGCTGGGACTTCCCCATAGAATTACGACATCTCTATGTTCAAGTCCTCACACACTGCTTCCATGGCATGGAGAACATACCCAATTTCTTCGTATTCTGAATTTTTTGTGAGTCAGGAGTTGTAAAATATATTTTAAGAGCTCTGCGGGAATATTTAGATGGTGTGTAAGAGACAGACCATTTCTGCATGCTTGAGGGTGTTTGGAGTGCTTTCAGGCACTTGAAGGTATTGTGACTCTAAAGTGGTATTAAAGTGGCATTGAGAATGGAAGTTCCACCTGAACTGTGTCTGATGAAGAGTTAAACGATTTTCAAAAGCTGGGGTGCGCGTCGCTCATCTTCTCTGCAATGAAATGTCATTTCCCGCTGATTGGATGGAGCCTTTCCTCCTTAAGCCTTGCTTCTTCCACTGCTCTGTGCTTGGCATGGTAATTAGGGGCTGTGCATCCAGGGATGGGATGCTCCTGGCTCTCTCCTAGGCTTGCCTTTCCCTGGCAGTGTGTGGTGTGTGTGTTTAAGTGGTTAGATTTGGAGGAAAGCATGTGACTGGCGAGGCCAAGGAGCAGGAGAATCAACTGAGATGCTAGCTTTTAATTGAGGTTTAGCTGGAGGTTCAGTGAGGTGAGACTGTTATGACACATTTCAAAATGTAACGATGGGAAAATGAGGTGGGTTCATCAAAGTCGGAGTAAATACTGAGCAACAGCTCAGCAGCTCAGCATGAAGCAACAGCTACAATCCCTCAAAAAAAAAAAAAAAACAAGGTAATTAAAATTTACATTGTGGCGCCCTCCTTCTCAGTGGGTACCTTTCCAAGGGAAGCAATAATTTTATTGTGAAAAAATATAAACACAAATTTCGAGATGTAAATTACACACATAGTTTAATTTTGTCCATAAACATAGAAAGTTTTAAAAGTGTAAATATAATCAAGGCACACAATTGCAGCTGAAATCTGGTTTTAGAAAAAAAAATCTTCAGGAAGGAAAATGATTCTTCCATCCCTCTGCCCTAGAACCAACAATTCCTGCCCTTCTGTGCATTTAGATAAGAAATGGTATTCTGTCCACAGATTGATGAGGACAGAAGCCTTCATCTCTTTTTTTTTTTATGTTGCAGGAGGAATAATAGTTTTGACCCCTTCCTGTCCCCTGTCCCTTAGATCTACTCAGATGATGTTGGATGTTAACAATAGACTAAGTATTGGGTATTTTGCATCATGGGAAGAGGGAGGAAATTTACTCTTTAAGCATAAAATTATCTGAATTGGAGCTAATTCTAAGAATTGAATCTAGGGGAGCAACATGAAATCATCGAAAACTCACTGAACTGGTGCTTAACGGAAAATGTGTGTGGCTTCTGCCTTGACCGTCCTAGTTAGCAGTCAGGATGATTGTGGACAAAGCCCTTCACTTCTCTGGGCCACAGTTTTTCCATTTATTAAATTATTCACATGGGCCTGAGATGAACTCTGAGGTGCCTTCCAGTTCCTGCCTTCTATAACACAGTGGCTGGTGGACTCAGGTGCACATGGAGCCCTGAAGATCCAAGGCCATGTGGGCATTTCTTGTGTCCTCAGGAGAAGTGCTCTAGAGAGACCAGTTGCTTCTCTGCCCGTATCTGGCTGGGATGTGACTTAAGGCCAGGACTTCCCAAGGCTGCTGTTGGAAGCCCTTTGCTTTGGCATCATTTTCATCTTCCTAGTAGGAAAAGGCCTGCTGTTTTTCCTTCCAGACCACCAATGCTAGTGGGTGGAGGGGCCATTGAGGGGCCACACACTGTCACCAGTGATGACAAAAGCATTTACCAGTGCTTCTCTTACTTTTCTCTCTGTATGTAGTCATTATTTTTTTAGAGTTGGGTAGAAAGATTTACAGGATTATGGGAAGAGATTACCATAAAAGCAGTTTGTCATCTATATACACCACATCAAATGTAATTAAAGTGTAATTAAAGTTTGATTCCTTTAAGGAAACAAACCTAAGGTTTAATTTGAAGTTTAATTTTTGAGGTATGTTGTATCTGGGTAATTCCTCCAGGAGAATGTGGCGTCATCATTTTTTATTGTTCTAAGGTAGAAAACAGAAGTATGATGAGAGTTTAGCGTTTGCCCTGCCTCATAGTACACAGTAGGAACACTGGGGACCTAGAAGTAGGAGAAGGAAAAAATGGTTGTGGGTTTGAGTGTGTTTTCTAGTTACACTCGACTCATTCTCACCTCTGAGCCACAAAGGGTTGTCATTCCCAGGGACCAAAATAGCCAAAAGAACTATTCTGCTGCCTGAAAAGGGGGTGAAGCAGCATTCACACATGGTGAGGAATGTAAAGGATGGTCTTTGGTAGAGCCTATGTCACCTTGAAAACTGCTAGAGCCAATTCTGATAGACTTCACCTCCCTGAGAACAGCAGAAAATCAATCCATTCATCCTTTGCCCTTCATCTGCATACACTGTATACTGTTGAAAGCACACGGGGAATGACACAGAGTACCTGAACCCATGGAGTGTGTTCTTGAGGGAAGGAAATGGGACTATAGTCATTGAATTGCAGCTGGGGAGGGCAGTGAGGAGGGAGCAAATGCCATTATTAGAGGCTGCCTCTGCAGTCAGGGATGTCTACACTGAGGATGCCACAAGTGAGCTGTAAACTGAAGAATGATGGCCTTGGTGGAAAGCAGACCGTGAAGAAGATAGGATCGGGTGCAGTGCTAGAGAAGAGATTGCAAAAAGCAGTCTAGTCATAGGGTGTGTGTTATGGTCAGTACCCTGGAGTTCTATAGCTGATTTCCCCATCTCAGGCAAAGACCTCAACCCACAGATGTTCACTGCTTCTGTTTTCCTGCAAAACCATGTCCTATGCTCCAGGGTGTGTCACCAATAGTAACCAGACAGTGGTTCTAGAATTTGTCAGCTGTGACCTGGAGCTGCCACACTAGAGTCCCCTGGCATCCGCATGGCATAGGGCAGTGAGTGTCCCTGTAGAGCAGGCAGTCCTGAACATGACAGCAGCCTATGCTGTGAACGATCAGAGGTTTCTCTTCTTGGCCTTTCAGCTTTGGCCGTATCAAACCAGTAAATGAAGGATTAGAGGACTATAGAGCTACCAGACTTTATAGACTGTATATCCTCCAAACCATGACATAGATTGGGGAAGAAACTGGAGCCCTTCTTGCAGCAAAGATTACAGTTTCCATACTTGATAGAGTCCACAGTGGAGGGAGTTCAGACCTGTAAGACAGATTCGACAATCCTGTTCACCTTCAGGTTGGCCTGGTTTGTGGGCGGAGTCCGCAGGGCAGGTGTGTGTGTCCTTCTAGTCTGGTCTCCTTTCTTTAAGGCTGTAATGGAAGCTGGCCTTAAAGAAAGGAGCCTGCCCTATGTCCCAGATTGACATTCTCTTGCTCCAGAACCCTACTCAGTTTTTTCCCCCCCCTAGTACCTTGGATACTTGTGTGTCATTATCTCTCTGTGACCTATAGTCTCTTCTGCCGGGCTTAATTTTTCTTTTCCTTTGCTTTCAGGAGAACAGATCAGCAGATAGCAACAGCTGTGTTGAAGAAATAATCCGGGTAAGGATATACTTTTAAAAATCCTATCAATGTTTTGGGCGTAGATGCCAAATAGAAAAGAGTCACAGGAAGCCCTTGGCGGGTTACTTGTTTTTCCTTTGCCAGTTCTGAGGGCCATCGCAGAAGTTGCCCACATGACAATCAAACAGTACTTCTTCTGGAAGTCTTAGAGGTTCACTCCATGCTGGTGCATTTATGCAGGCCAAGGTGACTCAATTAAAGTGACTGGCTGAAGCAGAAGAGCAAATGTCAGATGAAAAATACGGTGGTGTTCGCGTTTGGATGCGCCGTTCATCACCCTGTTCATAAGAGCGTCTTCTAATAGTTAGTGTTCTTTGAGTCATGCAGGGGCTGCCTTTGCAATTTTTCTTTTGAAATTAATTAGAATCAGAAGCAGCTGACATAGGTAATACTGAGAGTCTGAAAATTTATTCCAATGTTATTTTGAGTGTTCATAATTCTCCCTGTTATGCTCTGCCTGTCTTTGTCGCCAGCACTGTCCCCGGTGTGTGTGTCTGTGAGCTGATTTCACAGATTAACAGGTTGGACTACTGTGCCAGATTAATGTTTTCCTGAGGGTTCTAACTTATAATCCAGGAGGTTGTCATCAAACTTATCTTTTCTCCACTCACATGGTTTCAGGAGAGTGACTTAAGAATTCATGATTGTCACAAAGCTGATATTACACTGGGCAAAACACTAAAATTAGACAAGATGGTGTGACCATTCTTTTGTAAAGAAAAATACTTAACTTCACTGTGTTTCTAAGTTTGGATATCCTACACACTTTTTTTCTGGATCTGATAGTATATTACACTAATATTACATAATTATTTGCCTTACAATTTTACATTAACAAAGTGTTCTAAATAATGGAAATATTCCTTTCCAGAAATCATGACTTTATATATTACATTTTAACTCTTAAGTAAACCAAAATAATTAATTAAGTTTGAGACATTGACTTCATAATTTCTTTTTTATTACATGGAAAATCATAGAGCAAGCATTTTCATTGCTGGTATATAAGTAGATATTAAATAAAACCCACAGTCTATTTTATACCTGTATGACCTCTGTTCTGCTTTGTTTCTGATTAAGTAACTGGTGGTACATGGTGCTGATATAAATTTTCCTATTATTTTTCCATTGCAACATGTTTTTATATGTGGTGTCCAAATACTCCTCCTTCAGCTCTCTTCCTTTGGCCAGTCGTGATATTTACACCTGAAAGATAAAATCAGAACACAGCTGTCCCCATTCCAGGTTCCCCAGTCAGGAAGAACCCTGCTCCTTATATTGTCTCTGGGCCTTTCTGAGAGTGTGAGGGGAGCTTGTCGCTGCCTCCTCTCCTCTGTTCTCTAGGCGAGGGTTGACACTCCACCGACTCTCACAGTCATGTGATATGGATGTGCACTAATCCCTGAGTTTAATCCAATTATTGTAAATCACAAAAACATACTAATAAAAAGAATAATTTTGTCAGAAAAAGGAATAATTCACACAACAAAAAGATATATTTCAGGTTAAGTACAATACAATTAAAATGAAATAGGTTGCCACAGTCAAGATTTTAATTGTTTTTCTGAGTACCAGCGAGACTTGTGTACCCTTCCCGGGCACACCTTCACCATCCTGTATCATACTGACTCCTCATACGTTCCCCTCTCTAAGCTTTCTGTCCCCTCCAAACACAATGGATCTGCTGTTGCTTCTGGCTCTACCCTCCTCCGCTCAGATGTGGAGCCATGGGAAAACCTGGGCTTTAGGAATGGATTTGTATCCCTGTGCCAGGCTGCAGAGTTCACCTGAGTACCAGGAAGAGCTAGAAAGGAAGGCTGCCACTGTGCTAGGGGACAGAGATGTCTGGGCTCCCGGAGCCTGCCTCTTATCAGAACCCATGAGGAGTGGACCAGAATGGAAGGGAGCAGAGAGACTATGAGGCATCAGTGATGATGTGGACACCAGCATATCCAGGGGAGCCTTTTCATCTTTCTGTCCTGTCCTCCTCGGGGTTCGAAGTAGTAGGTCTCTAGGGAACTCGGCAGCAGCGGCAGCCCTCAAGCTTTGGGGCATCACAGACCAGTATCGTGGAAGATGGATTTTTCCTTTACGGAGGGGAAGGGATGGTATTAGCATCACTGTCTCAGCTCCATCTCAGGCCATCAGGCATTAGATTTTCTTAAGCAGCGTGAGACCTAGATCCCTCATATGTGTGGTTCACAGTAAGGTTTGTGCTTCTATGAGAATCTAATGGTACTGCCTATCTGACAGCAGGTGGAGTCAGGTAGTAACCCCGGCGATGGGGAGGTGCTGTAAATACAGATGAAACTTAGCTTACTTGCCTACCGCTCAGAGTTCTTAACAGACAACAGACCTGCCTGCAGGTAGGTCCTCTAGGACCCCAATTCTCTAGGACAGTATTAGTCTTCCCAGGGGTCCCTAGGATATATTTCTGATTATCACTTGCCTTCTCACATCTGTCATTCTCCAAGAGCATTTTCCTGTCTTTCCCCAAACACAAGCATCTCTTTTGCATCTCTTCCAAACATAAGCACAGGACCCTTTCTGCTATAGCCTGTCACGTGTGTTGTGTATATGTCCCACATCGTCAGTCCTCCCACACTGGGGACCCCAGTGTCTTGAATTTAGAAGTGACAATTTTGCTGACTGAGTGAATGTATTGGGTATAGAACTCAGTGTGTGAGGAAGAGAGTTCTGCAAGGGAACTTGACCAAGTCTTTGTGATGCTTACAGATAGATTTCATTTGCTGTTTAGCCATCAACTTGATAGGTTTCAGTGCTGCGTTTTCTTGGGTAGACTTTGTGGAGTCTATTCTCCCTGTCACTTTTTCTGTCCCTTTGACCAAACCAGACTCATTGGATGTGCTCAAGGTCACCTGGAGTACTTGTAGTTCACAGCCATTTATTAACATAATGGTGCTCTTTTGTTGTGGAGGAAGTGGAAAGTCATGAAAAATATGTTTAAGTGATAAAAAGTGTCTATTCATGCCTTTTCCTTTAAGACAACAGTGGTAGGACAAATATACAAGGTACCTTGGCCTCTAGGAACTGACACTCTGCTGAAAGAGACAAGTAATAGTTTTGTAAAGATTCTATGAATAAATACATAATACAAAATGTGATATTCAGTATTTTACTATAGGGTTTATGACCTGCCTTGGGGTCAAGAACAACTTCCCTGAGGAAGTATTATTTGAAGATAGAAGATAAATAGGGAAGAATGGGAGGTTTCCAAGCAGAGGTTATGGAAAATCTTGGCTTCTTAGAAGCCCTGAAAGGAGAGGGAAGCCAGAGAGGCGGGGAGGGGGTGGGGTTGGGTGGGGGCCTGGTGAAGCTTGGTGGAAGTAAGGGGGAGCTTGCTATGCTGCACTGCGCACTCACACCCAAGATCTTGTAAGAAAGGAAGCCAGTGAAGCATCTGAGCGTTGTGACCCTGTTGGCAATTCCGGCACAGAACTTTGTCTGCTCTAAGAATGGGGTGTGGGAGACAAGAAGAAAGTAGAGTGGTGGGAGGTTGTTGCAGGAGTCTAGATGGGGTACGCAGGAGGTGCCCTCGTGGACATGGGGAGCCTCAGGAAGGGTCCAGTTTTGGGTGGAGGGGCAGAATTGTCAATTCAGTTCTATGTGTGCTGAACTGAAGTGCCTTCAAGACATCTAGGTGAGTATAGGGAACAAAGGTGAATGTGCAGGGCCAGGAGGAAGAGCGAGGTCTGACCTGCAGCCCACTTCTCAGTTACCGGGCCAGTTATCTGCAATAAAACTCTAGGCGTGGCTGAAGAAACAAGAGACCAAGAAATAGTTGAGAGATTAAGTTCTAATGCTCAGAAGCAGAGGAAATGAAGGCCTACTGGCAAATAGAAGTGAGAGGGAGTCACTGGAGAGCTGCTGATATAAGATCACAGACTCTTAACAGGGCATGATGGCTTTCATCTATAATCTTAGCACTTGGGAGGCTGAGGCAGGAGGATTACCATGAGTTCAAGGCCAGCCCAGTCTAGAGAATGAGCTCAGGGCCAGCTAGACTACAGAGCAAAAAGAGAGAGAAAGAAAGAAGAGACAGAGAAGACACCAAGAGAAGAGAGTTCTGAGTGCACCAGTGTCCCAAGGTTTGAGATGACCATAAAGACAAAAAATCTACAGCTATACAATGAAGTGGCCAGCAGAAAGGTGATTGGCAACACCACTGAGTATTCTTTCTGTGGAGTGGAGGAGACAGAATCCAGACCTGAGCAAACAGCCAATGAAGTTGTTTAGTGACTTCTCATGAGGAACGACTGGTTTTCATACAGTCACTTTTATGCTGCAGTATTTTCTGCCAAGTGACGAAGGACTTTTATTGAGCACTCATCACGTAAGAGGCCTAAATTCTCACCATGTGTTCACTGGCATGGCCATCACAGCGGCCCCAAGCAGTAAGCACTGTGACCGTCCCAGTTTACAGGTGAGGAAACATGCGGGGAGAGCTGAAACACAGTGTGGCCAAAGTCATAGAGTCAGTGTGTGGAGGAGATGGGATTTTAAAAAAGACACTGGCTACCAGCATACTCTTCCTCCGCCTCCGCCTCCTCCTCCTATGCTATTTTACTAAATGAAGACATCTCCCTGGCTCATTAACAAAACCAGGCCTTTTCCTGTGAAAGGGAGGTTTCCCATTCCCACACACCAGTGATGCTGAGGTGCCAGATGATGCTTGTGTGCACTTCAGCGCACACAGGTTTTATGGCCGACATTGCCAATTTTATCTGTAACCTCTGCTTCCTTTCCCCTTTTATTTTTTTGCTGAGGTGACTATTTTCAAGTGCTTGGATATTGTATTCTGTGCTAAGGTATAATTATTTTTATTCTTACTCAGAAAATCTTAATCCTGGGACCTAATAAATCTGTGTATAATTGCAAGATTCTCTTAACCAAAAGCAAAATTAGAACTGAGTTCTGTGAAGATGGGCATTAAGGGCTGGAAGCACCCCTGGCTGACATAGGTGTGTAACAGGCAGTGCTCTGAGGTGTCCTGTACTTCATCCCTAAAGGCTCCAGTGCTATAATACTTTGGTGCTTTTCGTAGCATTATTCATTAACCTAAAATGGCATCAACATTTTCAACTAATAAAACTTGTCTGTAGTTGAATGGGGGGTTCTAGAATGCACAGTTTTTGTGCAAGACCTTTAGGTAGCGCTTGCTTCAGACACACTCAGGAGAGGGGGTACCTTTGTATGAGGTCAGTGTTTTTTATTTTGATTAAAACTTAGGGAAGGAGTTTAGAGATAATTTCAGTGCCGTATCTGAGCAGATTACCTTCTTGGCTTTCACCTTTAGTCACTAATTTGACCCCAGTTGCTGTTAAGTATTCATAGTGGTTATTTCCACCATGTTGCATTTCTGTCTCTAGGAAGCGGGTAGATGGTACTCGTTCAAATTATAGAGACTCAGGTCAGTTTCCCGATGTTATAGTTGAACAGACTTCAAGCAAATAAAGGGAACTCTTTTTTTTTTCCTTGGTTTTCCAGAAATTGAGGAGCCTTCCTGAATGAGGTTCCAGCTGTGGTCTTGGGAGCTGTCACATGTAGTACACATTATGGGCCATCACATGTCCAGACACTGGATGGTGGGACAAGAAAACCCTTGTGCTCTGATGTCTACATGCTGCTTAACCCAGATGAAAACGTATTAGCCACTCTGTGCCAACTGGAAAATAGAAAACAAAGGCATGACTTGTTCTCAGTGACCCACTTGGGTCATTTGCAGAGCCGGCTCAGGTCAGATCTCCACTGCTGTACACCAGACAGGCTTTTTTTTTTTTTTTTTTTAATCCCCCAGGCTCAAACTGTTTCTTTATACATTATTTCATTTGTTCCAACAGCAAAGATTTAATTTGTAAAAAAAAAAAAATAAGCCGACTGATAGCAAAATCAATCAAGGTATACCTTTAGAGGATCCCCATTAATATTACTTATTGTGGTAAAATTTAAAAAAACAAAGGAAACTGGCTCTTAGCTGGAGAAGTTTACCAGGTAAAATTTAATATCTTATGCCAGAGCATTCTGGGTAGTTGTTTGGCATTTTCTTCTTTCATTAGAACATCTGAATGGAGAGGACAGAAATAACAGACTCGCGTGTGCTTTATTTTTCGCCTGTAGGTTTATTTGTAATGGATGCTATTGTGTTAGCCCATGACTAACTGAATACAAGGAGCCTTGACTAAATGAATATTCTCAGCTACCTGCCAAGGGGTCCTGGTACCTACCTGCAGGGTCGATCCCACAGCCCCCTGGATTGCAGCTCCACCAGGCTGACATCCACAGACTTTGTGATGAGTCCTGTTGTGATGAGTCAGTTTCCAACAGGGGTGAGGCAAGAGGCCACTCTAACTCAGAATCCACTGAGCCCAGAGGCTTTGCCATGGTGGCCCCTGGAACCCTGGAGTTCCTTCCAGAAGCTCCTGTTGGGGGTGAAAGGCTTTGCCTTTTAGTGTATCATTTCATATTCATCCTGATATACACCGTTAGAGACCCTGAAGCTTTGGCAGTGGTCTGGGGATCCCACTACCCCCATTTAGGACTCGACTAAAATTAAAGCCTTTCCTCTCATTGCAGTCCACCCTCCTACCTATGCTGTGAAGGCCCCTCCATTAGTAGCAAGTACTGCCTCTCTCATTCCTCCTTTTATTGCTTCCTCACTTCTTTCATATCTTTGGGATACATGTGTGCACATTCTTTAGTGCTTCATGCCCTTCTGTGTAGGTGGACTGCCCTGTTGATATCCCCCGGTCAGGTTCTGCCCCAGTACCACATGCCTGCACTGGCCTTTACCCAGGATACCCCTGGGCTTGTCCCCCAGGAAGTGCAAACACTGTTTCCCACCTGCTCTCTCACCAGGCATTGGGTGCTACTAACCACCAGATCCACATTGAAATGGACAGTCCCTTGGTGTCCTGCCCTCTCCACCTTCTTCCTCCATCGTTCCCACCTTTGTGGTCATTTCCTCATCTCCTCCAAAGACTTCTTATAACTATGCTAGGTAGTAGTGTGTTCCTTGCTTCTCTTCTGGCTGCTTCTCTGCCCACATGTTCAGCTGCTCCTCGAGCCTGTCAGCTCCATCTCCCTCAAATGGCCTGTTGGCTCCAGCGCAGGCCCCAGCCCATGTCACCCCATCATATTTTCTTGCTCAGATTACTCCAGAGAGTTGCCCGCTGGCCTCTTGGTGTCTGCCCGCCCCCAGCCAGCTCTCCACGGGGCCTGAAGAACCAGCTTTTCAAAGTGCATGTGGTTTAACACATTTTAGTGACTCCCCTGGGCTCAGGAGAGTCCAGTTCCTGGATGTGATTTGCAGAACTGAATATGCTCTGGCCATGCCCGTGATCCCAGCCTCCTCTTTCTCCCCTCTTCACCTTATGGGCTTTTTCTCCATCTGCAAGGATGTTGTACGACTCTTCCCTTGCCCTGGCGTTAGCTCTTGTCCTGCCCACCCCGACCACAAATTGAGGTGACTGACTCCTGATTACCTTCCAACCCTCACTTGAAATGTCACTCCCTCCAAAAGCCTTCCCAAATACCCCATGTCTGAGTTAGATTCTGTTCTGTATTCCTTGGTCTCCTCTATTCTTACCACAGCACATGCTGTTACGCAATGGTCCTCTCATCCTCCTCTGGCCCATCCATCTTCAGGGCCTGGACAGTGACTAGCATGTAACAACATGCTGAACAAATGAAAGAAGGCAAATGAATCAATGACTTTGACCTTTTCCTCACTCTGTGTTCATACTCCTCACCTTGTTGGACTGTCTTCTAGCCCACAGCAAAAAAATAGCTTGAGGAATTATCCTCCTAAACATTAATTCTCCAGGGACAGCCAAGACTGTTATGTTACTTAGAAACAAGGCAACACATGTGCCATTGAGTATAAGTGCAAGAGAGATGAAAACTTATCTGCTATGTCCCAGTGGCCAGAAATGGAGAGGAATCCCCAGTTACTATGGCAGGCACAACAGGAAAGCTCAGACCTTTTGTGTCTGCTCTTTGTATCTTGATTATCTTTTATGAGGCTGGCTGAGTTTTTCATTTCGATAGATAATGAAATTGACAAGTTGAAGAAATCAAGATAATAAGTTTGCTGAGATAATTTAGTTAGTTACCGTGTTGCTGCTGGTAGAACCCAGGCCTGGAAGTCAGAGCAATTTCCACTGCTAATGTAGTCTGGGTAGAGCAATTCTTGGAACAATTAAAATACATGTATCCAAAGTAATCGACTCAGGGACATGTATTTTAAAATTTTCATTTATTATAAAAACCATACACAGTTTTCTCTTTCTCTGTTTTTTTTTTTTCAAATTGTGGGTTGTGAAATTACACTGATTTGCTACAAATTACTATCATACACTGAGAGAGGAAAATAGTTTCTAAGGTAGAAAATGATAGTCTGAGGATGGAAAAGATATAGGCCTTGAAAGATGAGAACATCTATCTAGATAATAGTCATGTATTTAAAATAAGCCACAACTTTCTATATCTCTTATAATTTTAGGATTATTTACATCAT
This sequence comes from Ctenodactylus gundi, assembly GCA_004027205.1. NCBI lineage: Eukaryota > Metazoa > Chordata > Mammalia > Rodentia > Ctenodactylidae > Ctenodactylus > Ctenodactylus gundi. The sequence goes on along the minus strand of PVKB01003153.1, from coordinate 142,585 downwards.
TTGAACCTAAAAAAATAGTAGAAAACTAATTTTCCCTTTACCATTGGATTCATATACTGCTTCATAAGTTCTGATAAATACGATTCATGTACATGTTACATCTTTGCATTTTTGCACATGGGTTCAGTGAACTGTGACCATTGAAAAAATGAAGTGGTTAGAACTCTTTTCCCAGAATTTGTAGAATGCCTTCCCTTATTTATTTATATATTGTTTTGTTGTGACTTTGAAAGCTGCTCACTCAGCCCATGATTTCAAAGAGGTAACCCAGTGTCAGGATTCTTTAGCCTCTAAAATTTACTTTTTCCTAGCATAAGGCATTTTTCTCTATGTTCCACAGAGATACTCTGGAATTCATTTCTAAATTAGTACCTCCAGAAAACGTTCTGTTCAGTATCCTCCTTTCCGGGGAAGCCTTCATTTGCAAGACCACTTTCCTAAATGCCTTTACCTTCTATTAAGTCCAAGGGGCAGGACCTCTTCTCATGGCTCAGTGAGTTTGAAAAGACTTGTGATAGGATAACAGCAGCTAATTTGTTTATCCTGGTACCTACACTGACCACTAGAAAGCGGTTCCTCTTGGTGCAGCTCCCTTTCTCTCTCCTTTGGACTTTCTATCAACTTAGGAAGGTTACACCTTATGGGCAGTTTTTATTACAAAGTTTTCATTTTGGTTCCATGGTTTTATTGCAGCTCTAAACAATTGGAGGCCTCTGGTTCTGTGGGCATAAAAATAGCAAGCATTTCATAGTCTCTGTTTTAACTTGTAATTTTATGAATATTTATTAGGTTTCTGGGGCCTGATTTTTAAAAAAATCTCATTGTTGGGGTCTGAGGATGTATCTCAGTGGACAAGCCCTTGCCTAGGAAGCACAGGCCCTGGATTAGATCCCCAAGACTACGGAGCAGGAAAAAAAACAGCAAACAAGCTTAACATCAGCATTTTTAGGGTACTTGTAAATATCTTAAGAGTTTCAAATATAGATTTGTTTTTGCATGTAAGCATATATGCTATTAGTAATCACCCTAGAATTCGATACTAATTAACATTATCAGAATCTTTATCTGTGGATGCACTATATGAATCATTGTAACTTTCCCTTCTCCAGCAGTAACTTGTATTTTGGCTCAGCTCTTTGAATGTGGTTTTTAATTCAACTTAACAGTGTATGGGGGGGGGGGTTGAAAAATAGAACCTTGGAAATTAGCTAAAAATGTTAAAGATGCCTTATTTAAAAAAAAAAAAGTAGCCGATCTCCCCCGACTCCTGCCAGACCTACCCAGGCTGCACCCCTGGAAACTAAATGGCAGGTGAGGAGCCCAGTGAGTTCCAGGCTGTGCTTCAGATACAGAGTGTTTGGAAACTGGCAGATAAGAAACAAAGAGAGAAAGAAGACTGCTAGTGTGAAGGACAGGACCACGGGGCAGAGGAGCCAGTAGATCCTCTGCAGACAGGGAGAGAAAACCTCCTGTCTGCTCAGCAAAACAAGCGTTTATCATGCTGACTTTTTAACTTTCCATTTCCTTGTTTGCTCATTGAAGTTGTCACTGACCCCCTACACACACACACACACACACACACACACACACACACACACAAATGAAGAAAAGGCAAGAAAGACAAACTGAGCTCTTTTGGAGGTTCACTGGGTATTGTTGTATAAAAAAAGAAGCCCGCTGTGATGTGAATAAAGACCCAAGAGCAGGTTCTTGACGCATTAAAAACAGTGTCCCTGGGGTGGGGACTCATGGTAGCTGGAGTCATCTGGAAAGATTGTCAGCCACCCCTGGATAGTGAAATGATTAATCACTTCAGCACAAAAGGACACAAAGGGAGATTTGTTAAGAATAAGCAGGGGACAGAGTGTCAGCTCCAGGGGTGACAGGCTCCTCTGCTTAATAATGTATTTTTAAAGTGTGTGCCACATCAAAAGCAAAGCACTTGCAACTGGAGGAAAATGAAATGGAAGGTCAGTAAGGAAAATATTTGTCGAATTAAAAAAAAAAACTTTAAGAAGTGAAATCAGTAGTAATTCTGGTTTAAACTTTTTGTATTTTTGTGGAAGCGTCTATCTCACCCCAAACCACAGTGTCTTAGCCATGCTGGGAAAATTCAGTCTCAAAGGCTGTGTGCAGGACCTTTTATTGCTAGTAATAAAATAACAGCCCATCAAATCAGTAATTCGTGATAACTTTTCTTTCTCTGAAGTCTGGGACACCAAAATAATAATAACACTAGCACAACATAGTATGTGTTGATGGTCACTGTGGCCTTCCACCTACAGAACATTTCAAAAGTTTAATTTTTTCCTGTATATGACAACTTTTGGGAAACACTGTACGTGAAAGATAATGTTTGCATAATTATCCTCATAGGATTAGTTTTATTTTAAATACCATGATGAATTAACCCTGAGCAATTTTTTATTGTTATATTCTATATTTTTAATATTTTGTGTGTATGGTACCCTTTGGGCCATCTTGTATTATGTCATTGTTCAAATGTCATCCCAGGTATACAGAGGCAGAAACAGAAATGTAGTGGTTAACATTTAGCAAAGAAGGGACAGGGCTTAAACTGAGACATCCATTGCTGCCCACATCCTCAGGTGCCTCATGGAGTATAATTGGCCCTGTAGTGCTTCAGGTTCCACATCCATGGTATCTTAATTACTTATTCATTGCTGGAACAGAAGACCTGACATCCACAATTTAAAGGAGGAAAGATTTATTTTGGCGCACAGTTTCAGGAGGTCTCACACAGTCCATTCATTGGTGGGTGGCCGTGGTGGAAGCACATGTGGAGGTGTAGCAGGAGAGATGTTCACAGCGTGGCAGAAGGAAAGCCGAGTCAGGAATAAAGGCAGAGTTACCCCTCAGGCTCCTGTCCCAGTAATCCACCCCTTTTTGATCAAGCCCCAGTGTTCCACCCCTTCTGACCAGGCCCTGCCTCTTAACAGCACATGTTTCTATGGACATCCCACTACATTCAAATACAGGAGGCTTTGTGGGGACACTCCAAATCTAAACAATAACACATGAATTCTCTGAACCTTGGATAGTAAATATTCAGAAAAATATTCCATTTAGTATCAGAAAGTAGCACTTGAGTTTCCCCATGCTGAATGCCCATGGATAGAGTGAGGTGTAGGTGTAGGTGTGTCCTGTTGTGGCAGCTACAGCATCTCATATCTGTCCCCCTAATATCCATGTTCCAGCACTGATCACTTCATATTTCCATTTTGTATTAAAAAGCGTGGTCCAGGATGGCTGGTCTATACTGAACATGTACACCTTTTTTGTTGTTGTTTTTGTTCCCTAAATAATATAATATAAAACATAATAACTATTTGCATAGTATTTGCCATGTGCTGGGTATCATAAGTAATCCAGAGAAGATTGAAAGTGTGCTCAAAAGTATGTTACTTTATATGCAAATAGTACCTCATTTTATATAAGGGTCTCAAGCATCTACAGATTTTTGTGTCAGGGTGGGCATCTTTGACCCAGTCCCCAGTGGATATCGATACTGATTTAAAAATCTGAATATTTTCAAGTGTAAGACTGAGTAAATTCTTGGAGGGATACACCAGAACTCTTGACTCTGTACATCTCTTTCCCACTGCCTTGAGAAAATGATGTGTACTGTGACCACATCATTGCATCCATGGTAAGAAGGTACAGAGTGTGGATGAGGCACTAGATGAGACTGAATGCATGCCCTATGGCTCACGTGCATAGAAACACACCTGATGATGGTCTCTTACAAGGTTGTCTGGAGCACATAGTCATGTGTAACCTGGCTGTTGGTAAGAGATCTCGAAATGTGAGATTATTTTTGCATCAGCCTATATATTGCTGCCATCTGTGGAGCTCCATGGTGACCAGTACTGCTTGGTGGGCATTAGGTCCACACTACCCCAGCAAAGACCTAATGGTCAGTCCTGTCTTCTTCCCCAGGAGGGCGAGTCAGGAGACTCTGTATGAGTTCCAGGTGTGCAGGTTCCTCTGACTGCCAGGGCATGAGTTTTCCCAGGAGCTAGAGCCTTAGCTCCAGACACTACCACATTTCAGGACGCATTGGCTGGGTGACGTTGGGCCAGTAGAGATTTCAGTGTGCTGCACATTTTACAAGGGAAAAAGCTATTCTCATTTCACACAGTGGTAACATCTACTGCTAGATGAATTTGTGAATACACACATCTTAGTAAACCAACATATCTAACAAAGTGTTTTCATTCATCACATGCAGTTCTGGAGGTGAACCAATTTTGGAAATCTGCATTTGAAATAAACAACTTATTTTGGAGCTAATGACTGTTCGCGATTTTCATGCTCTTTTTTTTTAGAGTGATCAAATATTTTCTAATTCATTAGAGATGAGGTTCACTTTAAAGAAATGTCAATCTCTAAAATCCAGATGTAGACCATTTGCCAGATTGTTTTTATTACTAAGGAACAATTGCCATGCTAGCAGATCCTGGCTATAGGAAAGGATTGACCTTTCATTCACAGAAAGCTCCCTGAAGAATATAAATGTTTGCTTACAGTTTCTTTACCACTTGGCATTAATTTGAAAAAAGAAAAGCATGGGAAATCATTTTGAAATTGATTGGGAAAAACAATAAAAATACAGGCCAACCTTTCTTGGAATAAAAATGAGAGCCAGTGGGACATTATAAATCACTGTAAAAATACAGCTTTTTATACAGCAGTTCAGGTGCTGCACCCAGCATCTGCAAAAGGAGTACAGACTACACCCCCTGGTGGAACATTTGTTTGCTAGATGGCTGATAACTTTTTTATCTCTGTATATCCAGTTAAAGTGCTTGCTTTAAATTTTTTAAATTGACTGTCAAACCATGTTCTCATCAACTTACACCTGTAAGTTCTTTTATAAGTACACCATTATGCCACGTATGCCGATTTCTAAGTCAGACTAGCCCCGGAAAAAGTAAGTTTTGTAGTGTTAGTTCAAGTCTATTCTCTTTCTAAAGATCCATTCTGAGAGCTCACAAAGGATTAAAAATTTCACCTAACCTCTGGTAGCAGTACTTTCACATGAGAATAAATACAGTAGTTGGTGGGAGCACCTGCCTCACTTACTGGAAAATGATACAGATCTTCCTGTTTAAATATATGTCCTCCCTACATGAAGACTTTTCCAGCTGAGGAGAATGGTGTAAAACTCAGAAATCTGCTTGGACTTGAAAGGCCAATGAGTTACAGTGGTGAAAGTCTTCAAAGACGGAGGTTCAGAGAATGTGCACTCTTCGTGCAGACGCCTCCATGTGGATGTAGGGAGTTGCTTCACATTGCTGTACCACGTGTGAAGGGCTGTTCGTTTCTTTTCAAGATTGCCATGTTTTATTGAAAGAAAGACTTAATTTCACTTAGAGTGATATTATCTTTATTTCTGTATGGTTTTGTAGTGCCTCACCAAGTGTCCAAATAAGTACTTGTGGGGTTTATTGAAAATCTAACTTCACGAAAAAACCAACTTCTTCTGTACTTAAAAACATCTTATATGCTTTCAAAAAGTGGATATTATTTGTTAAATCACAGTTGGTGCTTTGAGTTATTATGAGAAAAAAATCTGTTGGTTTCTTGAGCTCAGAAATGAGTAACAGCTGGAATTTTACACATAGAAAGTATAAAGTTCATCTCTGGGACTGGAGATGTGGCTCAATGATCAGAGCACTTGCTGAAAGCCCTGCCTTCAATCCCCAGCACCACATAATAGCTGGGCGTGGTGACATGCCTGTAATCCCATCACTTGAGAGGCTGAAGCAGAAGGGTTGCTGAGTTCCAGGCAAGCCTGAGCTACATAGCAAATTCAGAAGTTGCCTGGACAGAACAAGACCCTGTCTCAGGAAGAATGTCTTCATAGGAACCCAGCCATCTAAAATTTCAAACTTTGTTACTTGCAAATAAAGAACAGGCTGTGCATATTCAGCATAGTAAATAGTGAGTTTTCTAATTGATTTTCTTATCTTGACTGGGGCAGCAGTAACGTGTGCTTAACGCAGGCTAGTTGTTTGACTCAGAGGAAATTAAGGATTTCGCAGTATTCGGTAAAAAGCTGTTAAAACAGTAATATTTCCGCTCAGAGTTACAAAAAGAGTAATCTAAAGAAGCACCGATCTCATGTCTTAAAAGAGAAAATGATGTACTTTTAAGGAAACTCATGAGAAATAAAGTTGTTGAGCAAACAACTAAGCTAACATATGAAGAGAGACAAGCATCTTCTGGGAGAAACAGGATCTGATCAGTGGGTGTCCACCCAAGGCCATAAAGCCAATACAAAGATTCAAGAAGAAACTTCCATTGAACTGTCAAAGGTCAAATGTGAGTTCACAGGAATGAAAGGTTGGCATCTCTAGCAAGTTTTGCCCCCACTAGGTGCCCATAGGGCAGAACGGAAAATCCTGAGAAACTTCCCCTGTGTCCTTATCAAAGGAAGGAAGAGAGGCCATGTCTGGACTTTATCCCAGCCTATCTCCTACATCTCTCCTACTGAATAGTGCCTTACCAGCAGGAAGAAGTTCACAGAACTATGGCCTGTGGGCCTAGGTCCCACTGCTGCTGGGGGAGGTAAATGACAATGATCTCCAAAACTCAACTCCGACTCATCTCCTCCGTCATTCCTAAGACATAAAAGCTGAGGTGTATCTTGAATGGGACACCCACACTAGACCTAGCAGATAGGGGATTTTAGAGCTCTACACTTAATGTGTTAATGGCTCTTGGAAGAAAGGCAGCATGGAAGATTATATTGTAATTTCATTAGGGAGGTGGGAGTTGGAACATGTAGCCAAATAAGTAAGATGTGCTGTGGATATGCACCAGTTTCTCAAGATGAATGTTAGTCTTATGTTTCTCCAACAAATACTCAAAAAAAATTATGGGGAAAGAAAGAAAATTTGAGAAATAGAAAACACAGAAAAGTGAATAAGAACAATGTCCCTTTCCCTCATCCACTCCAGAATGGGGGAGGGTAAATGTCACAGTTCTACAACATTATCAAAAATAAATCTCTGTGGTCTCCTCACCCTCTACCCTTGTAGGTATTTAGTGAGGCGTTGAGCTGACAGTTCTCACACGTCTTTTGGCCCATTTGTTACAGGCATTACCTGTCTGGTGTACCTCCCTCCCTTTGATTACCTGATTATCTGTTATTTATGTGTTAGTCAAAAATCAGAATTTTGTTATAACCTGCTGCTCAGAGTTACAGAATCACTAGATTCAGGCTTAGCTAGAAGTGTGTTTCGTATCAAGTTTACCTGTTTGTTTTGTGCCACTGTAATTGGGGTTGCTGTCATACCTGCCAGGTAGTTTCCAACGAAAGCAAAGTCACTAAGGAAGCCCAGGACATTTTCCCCAAGGTTTCCCGTGACAAAAGCTAGCATCCTGGGTAGATACCAGGCTCCAGCCAGGTCGACGTGGCCTGCCATGTAGGTTCCGACTAAGGCGCAGTCCTTAAGGAAGCCCGGGAGCTGTCCCCTACATTTCCTGTGTCTAAAGCTGGCCTCCTGGGTAGACATCAGGCTCCGGCCAGGTTGACGAGGCCTGCCTACTCTCTTTTAACTCTCCCACATTCTGAGCATTGCCTGCCCTTTAATGTTTTCCCCCTGCCTGTGTAGTTTTCTCAGTGGATTTGGCCCCAGACAGGGTGCACAGACCTCTGTGGAATAATGAGCCACCCTCTGCAGAGAGATTGTCCTCACCGGGCCTTGTTATAAATAGCCCAGGTCAGAATCCGGTTTTCTGGCAGCAATACAATCACCCAGTGGACAAAATGAATCCTTGTTAGAAGCTAGTTCTCCTTTAATTTAGTCACTGGTTTTTTTATCCTGGGCTTCCCCAGTACTACTTAGAGAGCTATTGAAGCATCGTGTTGGCATTTGACTAAAACTGGTACAACAGTCCACTTACACAGATGGCATTTTTCATACAGTGAGGACCCGGCAGTGCCATGGAGCTGAGATTGTGGCCTCATCTCTCACGATGTCTCATGTGAACAACTCCAGCTTCCTTCTCGACCTTCTCCAAACTCCCCCCCCCCCCACGCTGTCACTGACACCTGATGGTGTCCTTAAAAACCTTGTTTGTGCTGTCATACAGCATGAAAATGGTGGTGAAGGGAGAGGAAGCATGGGCCTTTAAAAACATGTCAGTATTTTTTGATCATCTTTTTTTTTTTTTTTTGGTTGTTGTTGGAGGTCAAGCTCTTCATTTTGACACTTAATGAATAAAATGGCTACATTGCAATAAATGGGATAATGAATTGTAAAAAGACATAATCAGCAATGACTAAATAATTAAGGGAATTTAAATGCACAGTCATCTGGGAATGCATTAATAATAACACGATTTGTTCCATATGCTAAAAAATTCTGTTTTTAGAAAATCCGTCATCACACATGCTCCATGGCAAAAGGGAAAAAAAAATTAATGTTGACTAATAGGAACTGTAATTAGATGTTCTGCTTTTAAACAGCTGAATAAAAGATGAAATCATATAGAAAGTATATTTAGATACAAGTCAGAAAGTAAACTGATTATTATTCATAGTGCTGTTAATAGGAACAGCAATTTATGCATCTGGTGGGAATTGTGTTAGGCAGTCAGGAAAGGGAGTCACACTTGAGTTCCCGTTTACGTGTTTGTACTGCGACTCTTCCTTGGATGCCAGGGAATTAATTTTAGGTTTCACCAACTTACCCATCAGTCATGAATGACGTGACAGACAGTGAGCAGCTGGGGACTCTGGGTCTCAGAGGGACCTACCTTGAGAGAATGCTGTGGCAGGTGGCTCCCCAGCAGCTGTGTCCCATGTGTTTTGTCAGGCATGACCAGCAGGTGCTCGTGACTTTGGAGCTTCTGCTAGTGTTTCACCTTCTGAGGTCACCGAGAGGAAAATAGGAATATCTTACTTTGAAAGTAGTTTCTTTCATGTAGAGGCCACCATGGTGTCTTCCCAAGTTGCCTCCTTCTAGAAAGGAAAGGAAGTCATCTGAGGAATGGGAAAATGAATAGGCATCTCCAGACTCACTAGTGACTCCTCTAGACATTGAACCCGAATGTCAGGATTGGCCACAGGTCACTGATAATCAAGGTGGTTTTTTGGTTGGGCATTTGGTTAGTGTCACTCCTATTTTTTTTTTCCTTTTATTTTCACTTAAGGCAAGACATCACAATAAATCTTGAGGTTATTGTTAAAAGGAACACATTTCTGATCTTAGATTCTCAGTTTAAATGATGCAGCTTTTGGGAAACTAACTCTCAGTAGAAAATATTTGAGTGAACTCCTCAAGTTTTCCTCTGTGTTTATGTACAGACTTACAAGTGCACAGACAAGGCCGGCGCCACCCCACAGCTGCCTTCTTTTGTGAATGAAAACATACTAGCACTTCTTTCAACTGAGGTGTGCATTGTCCATGTTGCTGTGTTGCTCCTCAGACATATGGTGACTTTGCTTGTAGAAATAATCCTTTCTGCCTTGACCCTGCTATCTGTGACTGTCCACAACATGGACAGTCCCTGAGCTGATGGCGAATCGGATGCCTCTCCTCCCTTCTGGGAGGAGCATGCATTATGCATGCTACTGAATTTGGAACCACCTAACATCTGTTCTTCTGCTCATAAAACAAAACCAGGATGTCTTCTTTTGGCAGTATGTGTTGATAATTTTTATATTTTAAGGATCTTGCTGTATGGGGAGTAGAGAGAGTTCTGGACACTCATCTATGGGTCAGAGAAGCTCAGACTTTTCTTAAATATCATGCAAAGAAAGTCTGGGTTACTAGCAAGAAAGGTGGATGGCAGAGTGCTTCACAAACTGTAGGTTGTGTTATCAGTGTCAAGGTTATTTTGAGTTGCAGTTAGTATTTTATATATTTATCTCTTCCATTATGAGAATATAAAGTTCTCAAGAAAATAGACGTCTTACCTTAAGCCCTGGGTATCCATTGAATCCATGAATCATCCTTACTCTCAGTAGATCAGTCTATACAGACACACACTATGATAAGAACAATAATATCTTCCAATGTCCTAGCCCTCTGAACAAGAAATATGTTACGGTAGGTTACATACCAAGGGACAATCAAGGTTGCAGATAGGATTAAGGTTCTAAGCAGCTCATCCTGAAATTCAGAGCACATTTCACCGGCTGGTGTGATGTGATCACAAAGGTCCTTTGAAGGAAAAAAAGTGGGGGAAGGGAGAGGAAGAAAAGAGAACCAGCAAGATGGGAGCATGAGAAAGACCTTCTGGCCTTCAAGATAGAGGAAGAGCCCAGAAGCCGAGGAACATATCCTAGAAGCTGGCGGGGTTGGCGTACAGATTCTCCCCTAGAGCTGTAGAGCAGGATGTGCCAACTTTAAGCTACTGAACCGTGAGGTCTAAACTTGTCTTGCTTTAAGCCACTACGAGGTGATTTAGAATAGCAGAAATGGAAAACCAACACATACATGGTTTAGCTAAAGTGAATAGACAAGATTAGAGAAGATTTTTCAGGTACACCTTTAAAAATACCCCAAAGCCAACAATGACGACATTCACCTAGAGGATTTGAGAACCTAATACCTCTACTTGTACCTAGTTTGCCCAGGTATTTCCACTAATCTTCTGCTTTGCTTTTGCTTTGTTCCCTGGCTTAAGTAAGCAACAAGGTTATGCTTTGTGCCCTGTGGGTATTCCATAAATACTTGTTGACTGCCCGGCAGTGTAAGTGTTGAAATTATTTCCTACATGAGGGAACAGGTGTGGTAAGGGTAGAGCAACTGGATAAGATGCAGAGCTTTTCGGGGTTGCATAGCAACCCAGGAGGATGCTCAGCTGCAGTGGAGTTGTCTTTGCCTCTCATCAGTCTCCTCCCACTAACCTGCAACATTCCACTTCAGATTAACATCCCATGATAATGGATGTGCCTCTCGGTGAGGTTGTTTTTCAGGTACCATTATTGACTCAAGTCCCAAAGGATCCTCAGTAAAAATCACTGATAATTTAGTATATTAAGAAGATCTTGAAATTTCTTGAGTGCATAAAGTTGATCCTATACATATGTATAGGATACTTACTGTTTTCTAGTACAAGTGTTAAACATAGTACTATGGATAAGGCAGGTCCACTCTCTCAGAGGTTTTGTAAAACTCAGTCACCTTTGTCCTTCCCACAAATTGTTTATTAGAACATACAGGAGATGATGAGTAGCATCCTGAGGGAGATGCTTTATGTGGCAGAAAAATGGATTTTAAAAAACATAACGTGCAGTCCTATACTAAAAGGGTTAACGATCCCACGTAACAGTGAGTAAGAGCTTGCAAACGAAATAGTAGGATGTGTTAACACATGTGCTCTTAAACAGTACAGTGTGATTGCACACCTTGTCAAGAAATTTTTTTTTTTAATTTGTATGCTTGCTCCTTTAAAGGAAATGGGTTTTCTCCTTTTTTTGTGCCCTCTGGACATTAAAGGACACAAATCCCGAAAGTTCCCCTCCACTGGAAATTAGTAACTGCTCACTGAGCCCAGGGTGTGCGGTGGCTTTGACAGCTTAGCAGCCGAGTGATACTGGGTGAACCCCTTAATTTCACTGAGCCTGTTTGCTGTTGAATGAGCTTAAAGCCATAGATGGATGGATTCCAGATAATGTATGGAAAGCCCCAGCCCCTGCGGGGCTGTGGGCTACACTTGGAGGGATTCATCCTGGCAGCCTCTGAAGGTCTGATGCCTGGCAGGTTTCTCTTACTCTTTTCTGCATTTCTGCTGAAGTCCTGCTGTCACTTTCTCTTTCTGCCCCAACTCACCCCCGCATCCACAGACGTGCCTTGGAACCTCAAAGGAAAACTCTCTGCTTCCCAGAAACTTCTTTGTATGTTCCCAAGAAAATTAAGAAAATTTTTTGAAAATCACCAGGGACACTAACACTTTGCCTTGGCGCCCCTGCGTCCCCTTTGAGGGACACACACCACCAGGAGCTACCTCACTCCGCACTGCTCGTCTGTTATTTGTGAGTCCCAGCACTTGCTTCCCTGTGCTGCCTGCTTTGAATTCTGCCCGGAGAATGAACCTGTGAGCTTAAAAAGGAAACAAGCTCCTCCCTTTCCTATATAGCTGTCGCTGTCATTAAATACATCCAGTATCCTAATGCACTAACAAAAACACATGATTGTTTAACAGAGTGTATTATGGAAAATGGTAGCATTAATAGTCTCTGTGGAACTACATTGGGGGAAAGTACATTACAGCACTGCTGGGATGAGTGTGTGTGTTGGGGGAGAGGGGGAGCTCTTGCTATATGTGAAACCCAGTTCCTGACATTATATGTCATTTTTATATCTTGTTGCTAGGCAACATGTAAGAGTGTAGTTATGGCAGTTGTGTCTACTTTCTTGTTGTTGGCTCTTTTGTTTAAAGCCACTTCTTAATTCTGTTAAATTAGCACAGTTATCGATTCCACGGTCTTTCCTGAGTGTATTGATTGAGGTTCATCCATTAGCGTGGGGGGGAGAGGAGAGGGGGAGGTTAGGGTTTGTAACTGGAACACGTGCATTAGGCGTAATCATTGGTTTTCTGGTTCATCACTGTGTTTTCACACAGAGACTGGAAAGGTTCTGGTACCCTGGGATGCAGTATCCAGAGAACTAGAGGAAGCTGTGGGCAGAGCCTGCCAGTGAATCAAATGAACACATTGTTTTCTAGAATAACCCTCCTATCTGCAGTGGTGCTGGCACCCCCAGATATGCCTTTGTTCCCTTTTCCCCCAATGTGTGTCCCCCATTCTTGCCTTTATTTGCTTGTCCTTGTTGCCTGCCGTTACCTGATGTTGACGGCACCTATCCCCAGGGTCATATGAGCAAACTCAGGAGAAATGGGGTGTGGAAATGCCATTTGTCAGTTCCCAGGAAGCAGAGCCTTTCTGAGCTCCCCTCAAGGTACTGGGGACCAAGAAGTCACACCAGGGACAGGTCGTGGTTTGTGTGTCTCATGGACTCACATTCCGAGAGGGAAGACTCAGGCTGCCCGAGGCCACATTTAAAATCAGAGTGTGCTATAGAACTGAGGTGATGGACTCTGTAGAGGAGACTGAGGTGAGTCTAGTACCCATGGGAGGATGTGCCAGACTTGTTTAAGTACCTGTACACACTGGGCAGGAAACAAAACCTGCTATTCCTTGAAAAGCAGGACCTATGCCCAGTTCCCTGGATAAGGAGAGTGTTTGGATACAGGACCTTAAGTAGAATGTCTGCTTGGGCCATTTTAAGCCCTCCTGCTTTTATTTGGTGTCAGGTGATGCATGATATTGACTCAATTTCAGGACTTGTAAGGTATGATCAAAAAATACAGTGTCCAAACATTTTTTTGAATAGACAATGTACTGCTAAAAATCCTGCTCAAAATATCCTACCCCTTCACTTCACAAACACTTATTCTTGCCACTTTCTCAAGTCCTCTTTTTTGAATGTCTTTATGATGTGTTTTACAAATATGGTGAGTGCTGTTGATGAGTGCCGTCTGATGGCAAGTTGGGCTCTAAAAAAAAACATGATGATGTGTGATGTGTCCCCACTTACCTTATTCACAAGATCTGGCACTATGTGACTTCTTTCTTAAGGTCAAAATGATCACTAACAATGCACACTTTAAATAAATTCAAGACATCAAGGCAGCCACACACCCCAGCTGTTGAGACTCATTAAAGAAGATTTTCAGAACTGCTTCAGAAACTGCCAAGAACATTGGGATAAGTTGTGCTGAAAACAAGGGGAAGGGTTTCGAAGGAGATTAATGGCAATACATTCTTTACTGTAATAATTTTTAATGTAAACTTCTCCAAAATACCTATAGCAATATGGATTACATTAGTTGTTTCCAACTCTGAATGAAAAACCAGGACCAAGGAATAGATCTACAATGTGGGACTCAATAGCATACTAGAAGACCTTTCTATCGGCTGAGATATCAGAAAACAGAATGTCTATTGAGGGACACTAGGAGTTTTTTCTCCTGGAAAGAGCAGAAAACTGGGTGAGTTTATAGGAATGCCTGCATTAAGAGCATGGCTAACCCAGCATCCTTCCCAAAGGTGGGCTTCTGTGTTCTTGCTAGACTCTAGGAACCAAGAGACAAGGTAGTAATCCATACACCACACCATGCTCTGTCATCTGCTCTAGTTTCTACTTCCCTCCAATCCTGTTTCGTTATTTCTGAGATGACAACCCCCCCATTTGACAGGCCAAATTAGCACTGTCAGGGACAGTGTCGTGCATGTTTTAACAGTGGACGTCGTCTGTAGTTGTTGGTGGACGTAAGGAATATCCTGGTGGTGCCAGTAATACCTCACAAACAGAAAAGAGAATCGCGAAGATTAGGGTAGTGCTTCTGCCACTTCTCTGTCCTCTGAGAGCCTTGGCTAACCATCACACCTTTAATTATGACTTGGTTAAATTCCTGTGGTCATAATAAACCCCTTGATAAACCTGGTTTTCATGTACTACTATGTTTCACTGGTTTGTCTGTTTCTTCAGAGTTGGTGGAAAGGTATTGGCCAAAAAGAAACTCCAAAACACCCCAAGGTACTGTCCTGTGGATTATAAGTGGCATCATATAAAGATTTCACTTTTGCTGTGGAGCTTTTTCTATGTGCCAACGTGCTGGTGTCCATCCCACAAGCTTGTATCCCAACAAAGATACATGAAGAATAGAATGTTTGTTATAAAAAATACAAAAAAGGAAGTTGATGGGATGCAGAGAAAAAGGACCTCTTACAGATTATTTAGGAATGTAAACTAGGGCAGCCATTATGGAAAGTCATATGGAGACTCCTGGAAAAACTAGAAACAGAACTTCCATGTGACCCAACAGGCTCACTACTGGGTATATATCCAAAAGAAATGAAATCATTACATCTAGGAGAAGTCTGCACTTCCATGTTTATTGCAGTTCACAGTAGCCAAGATACAGAATCATCTTAGGTGTCCATCAGCAGATGAGTCAGTAAAACGAAATGTGGTTTTTTTTAGATAATGGTATTTTATTCAGACACAAAAAGAGGGAAATCCTGCCAGTTGTGGCAATACAGATGAGCCTGGAGAACATTACGTGAAAAGAAATAAGCGAGACACAGAAAGATAGACGACACCTCATACCCCTTATATATGGAATCTAAAAAAGTTGGTCTTGTAGAAGTAGAAAGTAGAACAGAGATCAGCAGAGACTGTGAAGGTTGAAAGAGAGGAGATGGAGAAAGGATAGGTGGATCATGGGTTTCAAAATCCAGTTGGATGATGGAAGAAATTCTAGTGTCTTATAGCATAATACGGTGACCATGGGGTGGCGATAATTTACCATAAATTTTTAAATAGCTAAAAGAGAATTTTGAATATCCGAACACATTGAAATGATAACTGAGAAGATGGTATTGAAATGCAAATTTCCTTGATAGAGTCATTACATGTGGTATGTATCAAATAATCACACTCTATCCCCTACGGAAAGAATAATGCTAGTGAATTTTTGTCACAGATGAGGGTGGGCTGAGTGGAGACGGGTGTATATAGAGAGGAAGGAACCTGTAGGACTAGGAGGCTCTGGGATGTGGGGTTTTTCTAAGTTACTTGCTTCATCAGATGAAGCTCACTCAGGGCTTCCCCGTCTAGCCCCGTAGCAGACAGGCAGGGAGTCAGATACCTAGGGCAGCACCCTGAATCTGTCAAATGGCCACCGTCATTGTGTCTTGGCACACAGACCCGTCACAAAGCTGAGCAGTGCACTGCAAGCCTCATTGATGTGTCCGCAGCATCCTTGGAGCATGATAGCCCTGAGTGGGGGATTATTTCCCACTCGGTGTTGGGTCTTCCATGCCCAGCGTCTTGCGTTATTCAGAGCAGACAGCAGCTCAATACATGCTGATGGGAGTAATTAATTAATAAATTGAACATTAACCTGCTGAGGGTGAATTCACAATGCAGCAAGTGCTGGAGTGGTCTCTGCTGACACTGGGCTGCCCTGGAAACCAAGTGAGTGGGGTCTGGCAGACTTGATTGATAACAGCCGGCACAATGAATAATATAAAGGTTTATCCTGTGATTTGTTGTAACTCTTCTATTCTTTGTTCTACCATCACTGGGAGGCACATTCTTTTTATTATTTTGTGTGTGTTTCTTATTTTCTTAAAAAATAAGGTGCCATTTAAGAATTTAGCATGGATATTAAGAATAGGCCATTAAGAATCTGAATGGATATTTGCAAGTTAAAGTGTTGAGTTTTGAATGATGTGCTATCGAGAACGTGCATTCCGTTCTAGGAAAAGGGCCAGCAAATGCTTCTTCATGTGTGTGAGTGCATGTATGTGTGAGAGAGATAATGTATGTGTGTGCAGTGTCTCTTGCAGGCCTTCAGTGCAGGTGTGAGACTGCTTCATGCACTGAGCAGTTAGCCTCCCTGGAACTCACGTCATAGAGAAGCAGATCTAGACATAATTATGAGATAATGAGAAAAGTGCTCTCTCATTAAGTGGGTAGAAAGTGCTGCTGGTGGAACCAAAGAGGAGTTGGGATTCTCCTGAACAGAGCGCAGTCAACTTACACTGATTGTGCCCAGCAAAATCAATAATGGATTGCTGCTTTAGATGATGAGACTTAGGTCCTCAGGCACCAAATTATGATAATTTATTAGATTTTTTTTCCTTAAGTTCACAAAGCCATTATCACCCATAATCTCTGTGTTTTACTTATTGTCCAAATGTCTGAGCCATATCTGGAACAGAAAATCTATCTGATCCTTTTTTTCTTTTATTTCATCTTTGAGCAAAATTGATACTATTGGTGTAGACAACTTCTGACTTTGGGAAATTTTTAATATTTCAATTGAAGTAAACAAAAGAGGGGCAGGTTTTTCTTATCATGAAGCAGATATGTAGTCAGTATTTGTTTTAAAAAGCAGTATGAGTAGATGTTCTGTAGGCAGAATTAAATGTGCCATTTTCTAGAGTGACCAAACCCCAGCTGGGTCACAACTTTCAAACTAATCACACTACTAGTTAGGCGCAGCCATTTCCAACAAGGAAATTAGTAACATACACAGAAATAGGTTGATCATTTAGTCAGAGCTTACTGTGAGGGCTGCCTTTCTGTCTCCTTCCCTATGTCCCATGCTAAGCTTTTGAAGGTTTTCAATAGTTAAGTAAGATAGGGTCCATTAACAGTTTTGAAGGTATTCAGTGCCTTGTGTGAAGTAACTGGTTTACTGGATTTTAATTAATTCCAGTTACAATGATTTTAGGAAGGTCTGAGTGCAGAAGTTGCCTACTCATACATACATTATTCATTTCAAAGAATAATTTCCATAACTTTTTAAACTTGATAATTACATGTTTTAATTATGTAATTACACATTCTAATTATACTGTTAAATCCGATTACAGTAATTATGTAATTATATGATAATTGGTACATAATACACATGTAGGAACCTGCATAAGCATGTGTTTAACAAAGGAAATAATTCTGTAGGAGATGGTTGGGGGAACAGTGGCAGAAGGGTTGTCCTAAGGAAAATACAAGGACTGGCTGTGGAGTGCTTAGAATGGTATAAAGACCCTGTGCACAGTTATGAGAGAATTCGTGCTGTAGTGTTGGAATTCTACCTTTTAGGCTAAACACTTGACCCATTAAAAAAAAAAAAATAATAATAATAATAAAATAATGATAAGGAGGAAAGTCCCCCAAACAGTTGCCAATCTAGTGCCATGGTCCATGAGAGCTGTTCAACAGGGCAGGCACCTCCATCCTGGATCTCCTGCAGGAAATGAGATACGGTTCTGTGCCTCTGAGGAAGGAACACTCCCCTCCTCCTCGGCCATAATGGAGGTATTGACATAGGACAGTCTCCTTTTTGGTCCACAGATACCAGGCTGTCTTAGTTACTTGTTCATTGCTGTGGCTCAATACCCAACATTCAGACATTTAGGGAGGAAAGGTTAATTTTAGCTCACAGTTTCAGAAGGTCACAGTCCATTCAGGGGCAGCCAGCAGCAATTGAAGTATATGGCAGGGACAGAGGTGGAGGCAGCTTCTCACAACACCACAAACAGGAAGGTAAGTTGAAAGTAGTTGAGACTAGCCCCCCCCCCCCCCCCCCCCCCCCCCCCCCCCCCCCCCAAGGAAGGCAGAAAGCCACTTACATATCCTTTCAGGTCTCCTCCCAGTGATCAGCTCCTCCTGGATCCAGCTGTGGAAGGTGTGGTAAACCTGCCACTACATGCCGATAATAGAACTTACATGCTGATTATCCACCCCTCCAGACTAGTTCCCAATCTGCCAACAGCACATGATTCCATAGACAATCCATAACATTTAAATACATGAGATATCTGGGGGACATTCCAGAGCCAAACCACAATACAGGCGTAGGGGCCAACCACAGCCTTTTCAATTATCAGGGCAGTTAACCTCACTTCCTTGACTCTAAATATCCATAATCACCAGCACCTATGACACCTTAGACCAGCTCTATAAAAACATGAGACAATGTTGTGTATATGGCACATTTTGATAGTGATAAGAGAAGGAAGTTAACCTGCAACATTGTAAGAAGCTGTTGAAGTTCACATGCTCTAGTTTGTGCATAATGCCTAAATGGCAGAAAAAGAGGAGGAAGTAGGTAATACGTGCTAGCAGTATTAACTCTTCCAAACCATGGGCATGGTATAACTCTCGTTTACTTAACTCTCCTTACTTTCTCCCTGCAGTCTTTTACAGATTTTAGTGCACAGGACCTGAACATATTTTGTGAGAATTATCTTGCCTCAAAATCAAAAAGGCTAGAGATGTACTTCAATGTAAAAGCCCTTTTAGTCCCCAGTACCACAAAATGGCGGGAGGGGGAAGCAAACAACAGGACATAAATAAATGCCCACATGCCCTAAGTATTTCATGTTTGATACAATCATACATGCATTCATTTCAATTTCTATTTATTTTCTGCTAATGTAGAGCTATAAAATTTATCTTTATTGATCTTTATAATTTTGTGAAAATAATGTTAATTTTAGTAGCTTGTTCCACAACATGTGCATTAGTGATGGCCAAGAGTAATGTTCTGACAGATTTTCTTCCTACTTAGTCTATCAACTCTTGAGGGATATTGAAGTATCTGATTATAATTATGAATTTATCTACTTATCCTTGAAATTGACTTCATTTTTGCTTTTTACATTTTGAAGCTGTAATGTGAGCAGTTAGTTTTTTATTCCCTGTTGATTGACCCCTTTTTCTATATGTGTGTGATACTGGGAATCAAAACCCGGGACCCTCACACTGAGCTACTGACCCAGGCTATTTTTGTAGTTGGTTTTGACACAAGGTTTCTCTAGGTCACTAAGCTGCCGAGGATGAGCCCAAACATGTGATCCTGCTGCCTCTGTCACCCAGCAGGATCTCTTTAACATTGTAATATAATCTTCTCTCTCCCTAGCCACAGTGAGATTTACTGTGATATTAATGTAACCAGTCCAATCTTCTTTTGATTAATGTTAGCATGTATTATGTATTTCCATAATTGTAATCTATTTGATATTACTTGTATATGTAAAGTGTGTTTCTCATAAGCAGCTTGTAGCTTGCTCTGTTTTATGCAGTCTATTTTTGTGTTTTAACTAAGATCTTAGAGTGTTTGTGTTGACTGTGCTTATTGGTAGGTTAAGATATGTTCTGCATTCCCCCTGTCTTTTCTTCATTGCTCTTCCCTTCTTTTCTCTACTATGTTGATATACGTGGAGTTGCTTCGTTGTTCCATCTTGTTTCACCTGCTTCCTTCCTCACTCTAACTCTAATGTCACAGCAATACTGTGGGACATGGAATAGACAGCTTGAGCTTAGTTTCAAGCAATATTAAACCATCTCACCTACAATCTAAGTCCTTTGTTATAACATCCTTCCATTTCTTCCTTCCCTGCTACCTTTATTTTATTGTTTCCATATATTTCCCTTGTATATACTGTCAAGAGCAAATTATTATTTTTGTATAAATAAGCAGCTTTAGGCTGAAGGAAAGGTATAGTGGTTAAAGCGCTTGTCTTGCAAACACCAGGCCCTGACTTCGATTCCCCAATGCCCCATAAAGCCAAGCATGGTGCTGCACACCTCTAATCTTAGCACTCAGGATGTTGAGGCAGGAGGATTGCCGTGTGTTCAGAGCCAGCCTGGGCTCCATAGTGAGTTCAGGACCAACCTGGGCTAAAGAGCAAGACCCTGTCTCAATAATAATAATAATAATAATAATAATAAATTAATTTAACCCATTTGAGTATTGAAAAACTGCTTTTAATGTGTTTATCTTCCTAATTACAACTTCCAGTCTTCTTTATTAAGTTGTGTATGTTCACATGTTCCTCTGTCCCCTCTTTCCGTCTTCCTACGGTCATCCCTTGCCACTTTCAATAGCGAGGATCCACTCATAGTGAAGTTGTTCAGACTCTGCTCTGAAAATGAGAAAATGTCTTATTCTATGTATTTTTGACAGATCTTTTCATTAGATTAATATCTTTTCTGTGTCGTAAAAGTTCTGTTTTACTGTCTTCCCACTTTGCACATTTTTCTAATGTAGAATTTGTTCTAACCCTTGTGTTCATCTAATTTTCCATTGATAGCTTTTAGTATTCTGTCCTCATCACTAGTCTTGCATAATTCAGTTATATTTTATCCTCATAGCCTTATTCATGTTTTTCATGCTTAGAAATAAAGTTTGGTACATCTGTGAATTCACGTTTAATCAAACTTTAAGGGTTTTTTCTTTCATTATAATTTTAAAAAATATTTTATAATTTTCCACTTCTCCATTAGGGACTCTTTATATACCTGAGGACACATATGAGACATTCTGTAGTTCACTGATACTCTGCTCTCTCTGTTTCATTTGTGTAGTTTCTGTTTATCATGTTTTCAAGTTCACTCACCTTTTTTTATGTGATCTCTGTTCTATTAATTACTGTAAGTGTTTATTTTTATCTTGTGTTACAGTTCTCACGTGTACAAGTGTGGTTGGGTCTTTTACGTATCTTCTTTGTTTTGTTTCTCCTTACTGTTCTAGACAAACAGATCATCATCATAGTGATTGCTTAACAGCTTCACCTGGTGATTCTGCCATCTCTGTGCATGCTGGGTTGGCCTTCACGCATCACTGCAGATTGTATTTTCTTGCTTTTTTGAACGTCTGGTAATCTTTGATTGAATGTCAGATAGTTGGAGTTTTGCCTTGTCTTATGTCTACAAAACTACTTGAGCTTTGTTCTGGGAGTCAGTTTAGTTGCTTAGAAGTGATTTGATCCTCTTGAGTCCTATTTTCACAGGTAGTTAGGTGGGAAGGAACAGATAATTACTGCCCACTACTAAAGCAAGATTTTTTTGAGTGCTCTGTCCACTGGTTCATTAACTAAGGAGTTCTCGGGTCTGGCTGATGAGAACAATCACTAGTCCTTGTGTGAGCATGGGGTATTTTTCTTTGTGATCTTTTCAAGTGATTTTTTTTCCCAGCCCCAGAGTATTTGTTCATTACCCAAGGAGACCTTCTGCAAATCTCCAGCAGTCTTCCTGGTGATCTCTTCTGCAAACTCTGGTCCACCTGTTCTTCCCAAACTCTCGGCTGATAGCATCCACTGGGCTGTATATGGGTTTAACCTCCCTGTGCCCTGTTCTAGAAACTCTCTGTATGCAGTGAGCTGAGGCAACAGTACAACTTGCCCCCTTCATTTTCCTTTTCCCAGAAGTCAGCACATTAGTTGTTTTTTTTTTTTTTTTTTTTTTTTTTGCCCAGGGTCTTGAAAGCCTTCCTGGCATATATTTGTCTCCAATAAGAAGTATTTTAAATTAAGATATATTTTCTTAAAAGAAAAACAAAATTTATGGCACAGTATAATAAGCATTATGGCTTTATATGAAATACTGTGCTTGTGATCATAGCATGCTGATACATAGCAGTTGCAGTGGGTGCCCAGTAGGATATTAAGTGCAGACCAGTGGGGAATGTGCAGGTACCTTGTCAGCACGCAGTCCTGCAGTACATGTCAGCACATTTGCTTAGGTCTTGTGATAATCTGTGGAGAACCTCCATACTGAGATTTTCACATTTTAACATTAGAATTTTCTGAGTAGATATGGTTGAGAGGTTTTTTGGAGGGCTCGCGGGGGGGAGTGGGCTTCTTCAGTGTAAGAAGTCTTGGACTAATGGCCTTTGGAGGTTTTCATTAAATAAGAATCTAGATGTGGAACTGCCTTCTTAGTGCTCTATCTTTTATCCTTTGTCCATTTCACAAAGATTTTTTTTCTGGATTAATTTTTCTAAAACATATGTCTTGATTTTAGCCTTCCCTTCCGCGAAAGCGTAGGGTATAAATATGAGGAGGCACCATGTAAACGAAGGAAGAGGATTCTCTGAAGCACAGAGCACTGTGTAGAGTCCAGGAAGATGGCACATCAGCCACCCAAAGGGGAAAAGCAGAAGTGACTAAATGCATAAGGCAGGCAAGGTACCACAGGCAGAGAAAACAGCACTGTCAGACATTAAGGTTTAAGAAGGAAAGCTTGGCAGGAGAGGCGGTGGGACAGGTCGCAAGCATGTAGACACCAAGGCAAGGCATGACAGAAGCTCTGGTTTTCCTGTGGTTAGCCTTCTTGTTCTGGTGTCCCAGCATTCCTTCTGACTAATGTTTTAGCACTTCAAAAATAATATCAGTATAGACGAAAATTATATATGGTCAGCTCGGGAGGATTTTAGGCTGGAGAGTAATACCTCCAGATTTGGTACTTTTGAGTGATTAGCTCCTCTGATGAAGTAATAAATGGCCTGGAATATATCCTCCTGCCATAAGCAGGTGAAACACTACACAAAATATGTAAAAACAGATTTTGCTCACCGCAATGGAGTCAGTACAAAATTGTGATCCTGAGGATGGTAATGAATGAGGCTATTCCTGCAATCATTCCCAGTTTATATTCCAAGGGGCTTTCTAGACTGCAGTGCACAGAGGAAGCTTTAAACAGAGCTTCTAAGTCCCACAGAGTTGAGGAAAAATGTGATAGAGTTTGGAGAGAACTAGGTAGCTCAAACGTACAAGGCAGAATACAAAAGTAGAGGCATTCAGGGAAAGAGTCCCAAAAATCTGCATCAGAGGCCCCTTGAGCCTTTAGCTGAATGCTAACCCTTCCATGCATAATTTAAAACTCTGCGAGGCCGTGCAAATAAAAATTGCAATGAGGCTATGAGCTGTGCTATTCTCAGAACTCAAATAGAACAGAGGTACATTTAGATTCTCAGAAGCCATAATGGAAAGAACTCATTAACAACTCAGATCATTAAGTGGAGGCTCCAAAAGAGTCACACTGGTGTAACAAAGCTGAAATATCCTAAGAGTAAGAGGTTGGACCCACGTTGAGGATTTTAAAGGAAAATAACTTAAAAATAAGCCTTGAAATAATAACCTGATTCACAAGTAATGTGATTTCCTAACAGAACAAACTTTGCCAGTGTCTGAGGGTAGGGAAAAAAAAAGCTAAAGTGGTTGCCAACATAATACCTATAATGTTAATTATCCAACACAAAATTGTTAGACATCCCAAAAAGCAAACATGTTGGCCCAAAGAGAAAGAAAAATTAATCAGTAAAGCATCATCAGAAATGAAAAATATATTAAAATAATCAGACAGAAGCTTCGAATATCTCAGATGGAGTCAAAAGGGCTTAAAGGAAAAATGAGTACAATAAGGAGACAATTAGAGGTCGAAAAAGTGGACCTTCTTTGAGGACTGAAAAATACACTGGATTCAATTCAGAATACATTCAGAACTCCCTGGATAGACTTACTAGTTAATTGACACGAGAAAAAAAAAACTAATAAATTCTAAGACAAAACCACAGAAACAACCAAAAATAATGCATTGAGAAAGAGAGGAAAATAATAAGGTAGAGGAGAAAGAACAGAACTCCACTGACCTGTGGACCATTATCTGAGAGTTTGTCATATAGGTAATTTGATTCCAGGAGGAGAAGTAGTGAAAACATTTTGAAGAAATATAGTTTCTTATATTTGGTACAAACTAGAAACCTGGAGATCCAGAAAGTTTAGACCCACAGAAGTATAAACAAAAATAACACAACAGAACACGTCATATTCAGAATGGTAAAAATGAATAAAATGAAAGGTTTAAAAGTAGCTAGGAGGGTGGAAACCACTCTGCACAGACAAATAAGCTTAAAACTTGGTTACACTCTTATTATTGGAAATAATACAAGTAGTAATAAAATGGAATCAATCTTTAAAGTGATCTTTAAAATGTTGAAACATTGTCAACCCAGCAATCTGTATGCAACAAAACATACCTTGTCAAATATGAAGGCAAAATAGTTATAAAAATAAACAAAAGATAAGAGAAATCGTTGCATGTAAATTTGACTAATGAAATGTTACCCCCCCCCCCAAAAAAAAAAATCTCAGGCTTAAGAAAAATAATGGCACATGGAAACTTGGAGCTACATAGAAAAATGAAGATGGCGAATATGCATGTTTTTCTAGTTTTATTTTAAAGTAATTGGCAATTTAAATTTAAAAAGATAGCAATGTGTTGAGTTTGTGGCATGGAGAAGTAAAATGAATTACAGTTGTACAAAGGATGGGCAGGGAACTAGAGGTTATAAAGCACTTGGATTCTAATTTCTTAGTTGTACAAAGGATGGGCAGGGAACTAGAGGTTATAAAGCACTTGGATTCTAATTTCTTAACTAAAGCAGTGCGTGACTTGATGGAGAGCTATGATCAGCTAAAGATGCCTACAGTAAACTGAGGACAGGTATTTAAAAGTTAGAGCATAGGAAATAAGCCAGAAATGGAGAAAAAAGGAAAAAGACTCAGCTAATCCAAACAGAAGTAAGAAAAGAGAAGGAAAAGAGCAACAAGTAGATGGGGCAAATAAAAGAAAAGAGCCCTGGTGGGATACTGAAGGCTAAACTCATGTAACATAGCCTTACATTAAATTAATGTCCTTGTGTAAGCGCATTAAGGAAAAATGTGCTAAGCCTCTAATTAAAAGGTCACGAGTATTAAAGTGAATATAATAGAAGCAGAAACTAACTATTCTTTCCTTGCTTTGAATTCGAAGACAAGAGAACAAAGTAAAAAGTTGAAAAGTACACAAATACTAATGTAAAGACATGCTGAGGAACTACAGCAACACCAGTTGATTGAGTGGAATTATGGGCAAAAGTAGAATTCACAACAAATAATATATCCAGGGATATAAAGGTATATTTTAGTATTTTAAAAATTACATTAGAAGTCATCAAAATTTCAATGCATACTTTACTACCCATCTATTTAATAAAAGAGTTTTTATTATACGAAGCAAAAACTTGAACTGCCAGGACAGATAGATGAATTTATTATTTTAGTTGGACATTTTAATATTTGTCTTCTCATTATTTAGTAGAACAAGGAGGCAGAAAATTAGAAGGATTGTAGAAGGCCTCAAAACACAGCCAGCACTACCTATCTAACCAGTAGCACTACCCCAGATGCTTTTATTGGTTAACCTTGAGAAACACTTCACCCAGCAATTGTATAACCAGTGGTCTCTGTCACATACACAAGGAACAGTTGATAGAGTAGATCATGCTCTAGGTATAAAACAGATCTCAACCAGGGGGACTAAAATAGCATAAAATATGTTCTCTGCTCAAAACAAAATTAATCTAATTATAAAAAATGAAGAGAACTAGAAAATTCTCAAATACATAGAAATTATACAACATATTTCTGAATAACCCAGGAGTTAAAGAAGAAATTGCAAGAAAAATGAAATCTAAGTTGAGCCTAATGAAGCTGTGAAGTACAGCCAAGGGGGTAAAGGAAATTTTATAGTTTTCATTGCTCATAATAGAAAAGAAGAAAGGTGAAAAATCAGTTTCCACCTTGAGAACCTGAAATATGAGGAGCACTTAGCCCAAAAGTAGTGATAAAGAGAGCAGAATGCATTAAAATTGAAAATAGATAAAGGATAAAGAAAATTTATAAAATCTAAAGCTGACCCTTCATAGAAATCAATAAAATTAATCAGCCAAGTTGTGGGAATGAAGGCCTATAATCCCAGTCCTCTGGGAGGCTGAGACAGCGGTATTGCAAGTTCAAGACCAACCGGGGCAGTTTAGCTGTTTAGTGAGACCTTGTCTCGAAAGAAGAATAAAAATGAATCAGCTGGGACTGTGGCTCAATGCAAAGGCCCTGAGCTTAATAACCAGTACAACATAAGTAAACAGATAAATAACAATACTACTGATAATCATTTCTAAGTGGTCTAATCAAGAAAATAGAAAACAAATTAATATTAGCAGTGAAAGAGGAGACATCATCACAGATATTATAAACATTGAAAGATAATAAACTATTGTGTGCAAATGTATGCTAGTGAGTTTGACAACTCCAATAAGATGCACAAATTTATTAAAGACAAATTGGCAGAAGTGTATCAGAAGGGTAGAAATGTGCATGCATACTCCTGTACATACATTAAGGAAATTGAATTTATAGTTTACTGGAACTCCATGTTCCTGTGACCTCACTCATAAGTTTTACCAGTCAATTAAGGAAAAAATTATGTTAATCATAAACAGACTTATTCAGGAAATAAAAGATACGCTTGTAAGGCCAGCACCAGCCTCTTAACAGAAACAAATAAAACTATAGAAAGATATAATGTGTAAAAAAATCAAGATAGTTTCCTATATTAACAGAATAAAGAAGAAAGTCAGCTGATCATTTCAGTACATGCAGAAAAAGCAGTGGACAGAATGGAACTAGAGATTATGTCCACTAAAGTGGATGAATGAACTAGGGATTTTTACAAACTTCCTTGTTAATAAAGAGCAACAAAAGCCTGTAGTAACATCATTGTCAGTGATAGGAACAAACTGGAAATGTATACATTCTTGCCTGTGTCACTGTGGTGGTTCCACACTGTTAACAAAATGGTATCAAAATTCACAGATGCTCAAGTCTCTTATTTAAATGGTGTACCATTTGCCTATAACCTACACATACTTTTCCATATACTATAGAGTCAGCTCAACATTTATGCGTAATACTTAATACAGTATAAATGCCATGTAAATAAATAGTTGTTACATTGTATTGTTTGAAGAAAAAAGACAAGAAAATCAGTACATATTCAGCACAAGTGCATTATTTTTTCCCAAACATTGTTGGCCCATGGTTGGTTGACTCCACAGATGGCAAACTCATGGATATGGAGGGCCCACTGTGTAATTAATGACCTGCACAAAAACGAGTTATTAAAGTTGTCCGTTCCTAACAATTTGGCAAGTGTGAAATACTGGCAAACTAAATATATGCCAGAATTATACTCTGACCACTACAGACTGTTATAACAATTTTAAAAGCCGCAATGAGTAGTGATATGTCCTGTGGCACAAAAGGGAGCTGACATTGCCCTAGAGATAAGAATTTGAGTGGACAAAGTTCCGTTGAAGGAGCACATGTCCCATTTGTTCTGAATAGTTGATCCCCCCCCCATTTTATTGATATGTATAACTGCAAAATTTAAGATTTTCATTGAACTTGAACTTTTTGTGCATATACATATCTTGTCAAGGTAGCAAGGACTTCCCCCGCTCTCCTTTTGACCCTCCCCTTATCCCTCCCAGCCCCACTCCTCTGGTTCCCTTTGGTTTTCACTTTAAGTTCCATGAGATAGTTGGGATCTGGATTTCTGCTATCAGAGAGACCATTCGATATTTCGCCTTCTGCTTCTGACTCACTTCAGTAAGCATGATGGTCTGAAGTTTCCTCCATTTGCCTACAAGATGGTCTTAGATTTTACAGTGTAGCCATGAAGACTCTGTTATCCAGTATTTGGGAAATGCCAGCATTAGGTTGGAAAGAGCCCCGGGTCTTGCTTTCATCAACCAGTCAATATATAGTCTTATAAGTGTTGAAACACACACATGAAACAAAAAATCTTCCACTTAAAAACACTTCATTGAATATAGATTGTTAATTTGTTAACACAGATCATTTCATACCTAAGAACTTTATGTCTCATTCCTTTCAGTGAAGCTGACCTCACACATGTTTTCCCCATATTCAAGTCACTGCTGTCTTGCACTCAGCAGTACTAGATGACCCTTCCCCACTGCAGGAGGGATCTTACTTATTTGCTTATTTGTGTATGTCGTGGTACCAGGGTTTGGTATCACAGACAGGATTTTCATTGAAACTGCAAGCACTAGGACAGGAACGCAGAGGGATCCCTTGCTCACCCTGGACAGGGGACACACGTGGGCAGCTCAAGTTTTTCACTGTCCATACCTGCTGAGTGTGCAGAAGCACTCTGAGTGTGCTGAGTGGGATGCAAATCCATTTTAATAAGGGGCCAAGATCACAAATACATAATCTGTGAACAAATGAGTTAACCACATATATTCTACATTTCATGCCATCTAGAAGAGAAGACTTTGAATATTCCTCCACGAAGAAATGACCATGTTTAAGGTGACATGCTTAGATATGCATATCACCCTGATTCAGTCATTATACTGTGTATACATTCATATAGACAATGCAACCTTGAACCCTGTATATGCATGCAATAATACATGTCAATATACAATAAATGGAAATTTAAAAAAGTTTAAAATTTTAAAAATATTTAAAAGAAATGTGAAATGTCTGAACTGTCAGGATTTAAAGGCAATTTTGATTTTTCTTTAAAGAGGATAAAGTAAAGAAAAGGATAATATTTTTAGACTGTACTTCTAGAATATCTGGATTGCTGTGTTGAAAGCAAACAAACAAAAAAAAAGATAGGAATCTGCACCCATCTGTGGTCACCGTGATCCTTTCAGCCATGGTGATGCTTTCAGTTTTGCACAGCCAGTTCTCAAATAGCACCCACTTGTGCTCTTTGTGCCTGACTCCTTCCAGTTATCAAAATTACTTGAAGCACACCCATGTTTTGAGTATCTAAGTTCGTTCTTTTTCCTGCTTAGAAGTATTCTATTGAGTAGATTTGTCTGAATGTGCTTATCCATTATTCATTTGCTGGTGGGTTTTTTGAGATTCCAGTCGGGGGTTATGATAAGTAAAGGTGCTTTTGTATACAGTGATGTTTTCGATTTATCTCAGGTAAAAAAAACTAGGAGTAGAATTGCTGAGTTGGATGTTTACCAGGATTTCCCAGCCTTGGCACTGTTGACATTTGGGGCCAGATAGCTCTTTATTTTGGCAACTATCCCACACACAGGATGGTATTTTACAACACTTCTGGCCGCTAGATACCAGTTGTGCAAACTGATGGTTGAAAACTGCTATAGAATTCAGTAACCGGTTAGTGGTTATTGTCAGTGAAATTACAATAGCAAACAGTGCTCTGTAAATAAAACATTATATCTTCAAATGCATGTATATTTTTCAGAGTTTCTTTGCCAAGGAAAAACAAATCAGGCCTCCTGTTCGTTCAAGAAGAGTTCTATTTAATGCATTTCATTCAAAAAAAAAAAAAAAAATCCCAAGGCCTTAGGCCACTGTTGATAATGAAAAGCATTTGGTAGTTTTGTTAACGAATACTAGGTTGTTATGTTGTGCTACTTGAGTACTACTGTCAGACACTGTAGTTGCCACATTTGCCTGGTTCTTGGTCCTTGTTGGGACAGTTCTCGTGGCAGTGACTTTCATGGAGAAGCTTTCCAGAAGCTCGAGACTCTTGTTGCTGCCACATTTTTCCACTTCTCTGTACTGCATACACTTCTGGACAAGAAGCATTAGCTTGCAGTATTTTCTGAGGCAGGTTGGTAAATGCTTGAGTAGTCATTTTGATCGAAGAATTTATCACGGCAAGAGAATTTCACGTGGGAATGTACGTATTTTCTGATGAGCAATCACTTCACATTTATTTTTGCGGGAGCTGCTATCCACAGTCTGATTTTAGCTGTCATCACCAGAGCCCATGCATGTGTAATTTTGACTGGATCTACGTTCCTTTTGGTGTTGGAATTAGTTGAATGATTCTGTAATTTGCTTGAAAATGCAAAGATGATCATTTTGTAGCTATCTTTTAATTTGCAGAGCTTGTGCTTCTGCCACAAATGCTTATTTTTTCTGACAAGGCTTTAGCAAGTGGAGGAGGAACTCAGTGAGGACCACAACCTCTGGTGGAAGCAGCGTCAGAGTCTTTGAACAGCGTCGCCTCTGCTTCTCTGACATGACCAGCAGTGTTTATGGTCAGCATTTCCCACACAAGAGTCCAAGTGATGGCCATGTGAGCTAATCCCATAGAATCTAGTGTGGCCCTTGGAAATCTGAGAATGGGCAGCCATATTGTCATTCTGGTCACATTGTCACCATTTCTTAGGCTCTAGAAAAGCAGGCAGGATCAGTGGACTGAATCTTCAGCAACTTATTGCTAAAACTACAAATGCCAAGCTTCATATGAAGCATTTCACATATGTTACCTGGTTTTGTATGTATAATCTGGTTTCATAGCTGTTGTCTAATTTTGAGAATTGTTGTAGTGCATTTTGGAGGCAGGTCAGACAAGGAAGCAGACTCAGGAACAACCAGGGCCTGAATACAGAGCTGGCCCACAGCCAGGCAAACTCAGAGCCCAGCCTGCAACTGAACTCCAGGGTGGGCTCTTTTTTTGGGCTCTGCCAGACTATTTCCATCTAAATTTGAAATCCAGCCTGACAGTCTCTCATCAGACGTGTTTAGACTCCCAGCCTCTGCTCAGACTCTCCAAGCTGCATGTCACAGGGAGTCAATAATTAGATGGCTAAAAGTCGTGTTTCTCAAATAGAAATGCATGGTCTGTCTGTGGCAGGAGCAGGCAGGCAGGGTGGACAGGCACCACATGGGGGAAGCGTGTCACCTGGGAGCCCCATAAACTGGAGAGCCAAACCTTGATGTTGTCTCCGAAAGCAGAATCCAGCACCTTCCACTTGGTGTGCAGGTGTGGGTGCAGTGTCATGTTGTGAGGAGTGGCTGTCCGGAGACAGTAGCCTCCATAGCTCACCTGCATCATCCTTTTCACTCGTTTTCCACTCTCCACATTTCAGCCTGTCACTCACGGGTCTCTGATTTAAAGGGTTGAGTTTGCAAGCAGTTTGCTAATTGTGACCCAGCGCGACGCTTCTGGCTTCAGTCAGAGCGATGGGGTATGAGCCAGCGCACAGCCATGGCCTCCCATGGCCATCTGTGATTTAGAGCAAAATCTTTGGGAGAAGTGTAACTACCTGAATTACTGCTCTTTTATATGTTTTTAAATGAGAATGTAAAGGCCAAGGGCATTTTTTCCCATTTAATACTATTAAATCCATCATTAAATCTCTTGCTGAACACTGGTTGATTTTAATGATGCCCTCAAGTACCCATCCTGGTGCTTGACTGTGTTAATATTGTTGTCTATATAGATCCAATAAATAATGCTTAGCTAAGATGGTATGAGAAGCATGACTGTGTATATCAATAAAAATAGTCGTACTAATGAGACCAAGTGTCAGGAACAGATGGCCTGATGGGAGCCCAGCCACTGCCGCTCAAGATCGACAGAGCTCCACAGCACATTGAATCCATCCCTGAAACCAGCCTGAATCCTCTCAACGTTTTACAGCAAGTTGGCATAAAAGGATTAATTTGAAGTTATAGTTTATTTTTTTACTGTTGACTTTATAGCACAGTAATATAAAAACCATGAAACTTTTCAGTATCTGTCCTGTTTACTGGCCCCACTCCCCTTCCTTCTGGGCAGTCATAGTTGTCAGAGAGACTGGCCTGCTCTGCTTCTGACCACAGTGCTCACTTAGCACCTGCTTTTTTTTATCATGCAGCATCAAAACAAGACTATGGAAAATGTTCATTTTTTAAAAAATGGTTGTCATTTTGAAGATGGGACTGATGTTATCTGAATATCCAATAATCTACCTTTATATTAATGATTCTGTTCTTCTGTAATCACTGAAATGGCCACAACTAACTTTTAAGGAAATACCGTGGTCCTCTCTTACCCCCAGGGGTATGTTCTGTCTTAGTAACTTCTTAATTGCTGGGACACAATACTCATCGCCCACAACTGAAGAGAGGAAAGGTTGATTTTAGCTCACAGTTCCAGGAGGTCTCAGTCATTTAATGGCAGCTGCAGTGGCAGGAAGGGCCTTGCCAGAGAGAAGCTGTTGGCAGCCTGGCGGGACAGAAAGCCGAGAGTGAGGAAGCAAGGAGTTAGCACAGATCCTTCCAAGTCACCGCCCCTTCCAGCCAGGTCCCACCTCTCAGCAGCACAGGAGACCAACAGACAAATGCCATGATTGAACCACTTTCCAAACACTAGGCTTTGGTGGCACATGCCAGATCCTAACCAAACACGTTCTAAGATGGTGCTTAGATGCCTGAAGCCATGGATGGTACCAGACCTATGTCTGCTGCTTTTTCCCATTTACACATACCTATGATTATGTTTAATTTATAATTAGGCATAGTAAGGGATTTACAGCAATAATTAATAGGAGAACAGTGACAGCAATGTACTATAATAAAATACACAAAACTCATGATTCATTAAGTTCTGGAATTTTCTAATTACTGTTTTCATACTGCTGGTGACTGCAGGTGACTGAGGCCACAGATAAAGAGTGACAGTACTTTGAGCTGGTGTGCACTAAGGGTGGCTTTAGGGCTACTATCTCATGTGAGCTTCACTTCAACCCTGGAGTCAAACACTATTATCAGCCCCATTTACAAGGGAGGAAGCTGAGCCTCTGCCACTGAGGTTGAATATCTGTCCCAAGTGCGCAGAGCAGACGTGGCACAGTGAGGATTCATTCAGCTGCACAGCCCCCACCTCATCCACGACAAGTGCAGACCTGAGATCCATGGAGTCCTCCCTGACCTGTTGTGGGTTGTTGTGTGGGGTAGGTGGGTGCTCAGGTTGAACTCAGGCTCTTCGCAGATAACTCACTTTACACTGACTGAAGCCCCCAGGGTTTCTGGAGTGTGTGGAAGGAGTCAGAAGTTTGCTGAAGCGTCTTCTCTGTGTTCAGTGGAAGATGAGGGAGCAGAAAGCTTTTCATCTTCCCAGGTTTTTTGTAACTTTTAAGTAACCTGCTGGAAACCTAATGAAAAATAAAAATGTCCTTCTTCTACTGCTCTGTAGGACTTCTGAGGAGACTCTCTTGGAAAAACAGAGAGAGAGAGAGAGAGAGAGAGAGAGAGAGAGAGAGAGAGAGAGGAAGGATAGGGAAGAAAGTCTGCTTTACTCTCCCTAAGCTGATTTTCCTGTCTTGAGTAGCTGTGCCATTCACAGGTAGTATTTAGGGGCTGCAGTATAGTTGTTGCACCACCACTGACTTTACCAAGGCAGGTTTAGATTCCACCTCTGTGCTGTTATTTCAGACCCACACCTGGGATCTTATTTTAAATTTAGAAATGGTTGCAGAATGCAGGGGTAGCACCATGGTAGTGATATATATAATCCCATTACACGTAGGCACCATTTCTGCGGTTCTCTGTTGTCCCCGCTTCCTACCGTAGAGCTCCACAAAAATCAAAACCCAGAATGGCTTAGAGTAGGTTTCGATGAGGAACAGATGGACCAACTCAGGCCACCTGCAGGTGACCTAACTCTCTTGTCCTGCTCTTTTCACCTCTGTGTCCCCACCTCGCTGCCAGGATGCAGGGATGTAAATAATAATGAATAAAACTGCAGAAGCTAATAAGCTCATAAGCATCCAACAAGACCCAAACAGATTAAAAGACTGGATTTCCTTAATAGATCATCACAGAGCTGGAGTCAAGTGAGGGGCACACATATCTCCAAGAGCGCAGTAAGAACATAATGACAGAGCAGGAAACCAAGAGGGGTCACCTTAGAACAATGACGGCGGGTTCTTAAACTCTACTCAGAGTGTCCTCATAACCAAAAAGAAAGCAAGGTCAGTAAAACGGCAGTTTAAAGGGTGTGAGATAAATTTTAGGGCAATTGGCATATTCTTACTTCAGATCCTAAGATAAAATGCGACTGAGAGAATTAAGTCCACATTATTCAGTAGAGGAAAATTTTTCCTGTATTGAAGTGCCTTGTAGAGCTGCTTCTGACCACAGGCAGATAGACCAAGATTTTAAAGTCGAGAAATAGAATCTGTTAATAGTCCACAAAGCTTTATACTGTCTGACAGCATACCAGCATGTGGGACATGCTGATGCTCTTCACCAGTGTGTGCAACCTTGCCTGCCAGCCGTTTACCCTTGGCTCACACCGTCTGTCATCAGTGCAGAAGGATGGGCCCTTCCTGTTAACCTCCTGTGCCCTTTTATCAGATTTGGGGCCTACAGAAATCTGTGACAGAGCATCACTGCACTGAACCATATGGATGCCTCATACCCCAAGGACCCAAAGAGCACCCCCAGCCTTTTTGATAGGATGCTCAGATCTGTGGTAGCTCACCAAAATCTCATTTCTGTGTGAGGACACGGCCCATAGTATAAAGCCTTAGCACCTGAGCTGTGTGAGCTGGAGCCGATGGACAGGTGTTATATCTTGGTCTCTTGCTATGCATCCAGGCCAGGGCAGCTAGGGAAGCAAGGTGTCACCTGGCCATTTCTCTGGAGTGCTAACTTTTAGGTAAGTGCACCCAAGAGCAGTGGATGGATGGCATGTGGTTGGTGAAGTCCATAATTGACACATGGTAGGCACATAGAGATGTTGATTTCCCTGCTCCCAGCCAGGGATGGCCAACCTTCTTACGCACGAAACAGCAGACCTTAGAAAAGCGACTAGATCTATGTCTTTAGGATCATTATTCCTTGACCTTTTTTTGCTTTATAGAAGTTTTTGCAAGTAAGAACCTTCACATTGCACTGAAGGCCTGGATTTTAGAAAGTCAGGTTCAATGACTTATCACACCTGACTTGAACAACAATGTTGTTAGCTTGAAAAAAAAGGATATGCCTTCTTGTTTGAGACCAAGCTGTTAGTAAGGTTGAAGGGGGCACCTTTATGCCACAGGCACTTTCTGCAGTCAAGTAGGACTCAGTGGCCTCCCCGGGAGAGGCCTGAGTTCACTTACATGGCAGGGTAGCCACTGGCACCAGAGTTACAAAATTTACATATGTGCCCTTCTGTAGCATTGTTTGCCAGGAGTCCCTGCTCAGTGACAACCCTCAAGGCCCCAGGAAATGGGTAGTCTTCCAAGGATGTGGGACATTCAGTAGGAGTTTAGAACCTCAGTGATTAGGACCAGAAGGTAGAAAGGATTTCTCCCTTACCTGAGGTTGGCAGGAGGCTGGTAGAGAGGATTTGGGGAATACCTGGGCCAGTAGTGCATTCCAATTAGGAGACTTTGGGGTAGAGGGAAGGAAGCCCTTATTGCCATGTTGATGTTGTCTCAGTAATGAAGCTTTCTCATTTAAATCTCTGCTTCTTGTCTGTTTACCTTTTGGGAATGATGGATTTGCCAAGAAAAGAGGGGGCCAGCTTGGAGTCAAGTTCCAAGTTCCAAGCAGCCTTTCACTGCCTTGTTCCCCATTAAACTCTCCAGAGCTCCAGGAACTTCTCTAAAACAGCAAGACAAGGCAGACTTTGTGGATGTTTAAAATGATTTGTCTGGAAAATCTCCAAGTCTAGGAAAACTGATGCCCCCGACACTCGCAGGCCCATTTGTGTGGGTTTTGCTTTTGCATCTCTACATGCCGTTGAAGCATATTGAGTCTTGTTTCGTGTTCTGGAATAATCACTTTACCATGGGAGGTGTTGTCTCTGAAATCGCCAGGAAGGTTGTGTGTGCACATGAGTGGAGGATGGAGATATAGTCCGCACATCTCATTACCAGGTGGCCTGTCAAATATTGGGAGTGCATGGAGCCTTTGTTGTTACCCTGACTGAGAGTAAGCCATGGAAGGAGCCTGTGCTTTCCGCTGAAACAAGATCCAGTGTTGCTGATGAAAATTTAAAAAAAAAAACAAAGTTCAGGAAGTAGGACCCTGTGGCATAGGCCTATAATTCCAGCATTCTAGGAGGCTGAGGCAGGAGGATTACAAGTGAGCAACTTAGGGTTTTAGCAAGACACTTGTCTGAAAATCAAAAAGTTTAAAAATTTGACTGGGGATGTAGCTCAGTATGAAGGTCCTGGGCACAATCTCCAGTATCCTTCTCCTCACCAAAATAAATAAATAAATAAATAAATAGGAAGGAAGAAACAAAGAAAAAGAAAGAAAATCCAGATTTCAGAGAACTAAATTGTAAAATATCTTGTCTCCATATTTGTTTTTCTGTGTTAGTCCAAATCACTCTTTCTGCTAATATTTTGCTACACTCAATCTGCTAGCAGTGCAGACATCCTGTTGCTATAGCTCTCAACCCTGCCCCTTTGTTTCCCCCTCCTGTGTTTCATTTATTCATTCAGCAAATGCATGGTCTGTGCCTCTCCTTCATGTTCTCACTACCTCCGGGTCTTCGAACAGAATCGGCAGAGTCAGCGAACTAGTCCTGTGAAGGGCCAGGTGGTAAACATGTCGGTTCATGAAGACTTGGTGGTGCCTTGTTAGCATGTAGGTGACGGCAGACAGCAGGAGTGTCTAATGTCTGACCCCATTCCAATAAAACTTTTTTAAAAACTAAATGAAGAAACAAATAAAAAAACCACATAGCTGGTAGCCAGTTCAGCCTGGAGGTCATTATTTGCTGGCCCATGTCTTAAGTTGTACTGTTGAACAAGACAGAGATAGTTCCCTGTTCGCGTGATATTTAAACATTAGTGGAGGAATAGAAGAAACAAACCAGTATGTGAATGTCAGGCAGTGAGAGGTGCTGAGAAAGAAAATAAGGTAGGGTGTGGCCTGGCAATGATGGGTGGGGCAAGTAGTTAAGATTGGGCAGATGGAGAAGGCCCCTTTCATGAGGTGACACTAAGCAGACCTTACTAAGGAGGGTGGGAGAAATATTGGTGCCAGAGAGTATAGTGGACAGGCTAAGGGAACAGTAAGTGCAAAGGTTCTGAGACAGGAACCAGTTAGGCTTGTTTGGAAAAACATCAAGGAGGTTGCGGGGATGGTGAGAGCTGAGTTCTAAAGAGAGCAGCGGTCAGATCATATCCAATCCCATAGGCTGTTGTAAGGACGTCAGATTTTATTGTAGGACATCTCTTTTCCAACAAAAGAATGACATTTTTTAAAATGATCATTCTGATTGTTGTAGGGTAAAGAGACTTCTCAGGGGACAGGGGTAGAATACAGATTCAGACCACCTTTAAAAGTCACATGAGAGATGACCATGGTGCCCCTACCAGCATGGTAGCAGTGGACATCACAGATGATTAGATTGAGGATGTCTGTAAAGGTTGAGCTCATAGGATTCGCTAGTGGACCACATGTCGGGTGTGAAAGAAGGAGAGGGTCCAGATGAGTCCAGGTTGTCCGTGTGCAAACCTGGACGGACGAAGTTGCCATGGGCTGTGATGGGGAAGATTACGGGGAGAGGAGGTTTGTCGGGGAAAGCAGGAACACAGTTTTATCTGGCCTGAATTTGGGTGCCTGTTTTGTTATTAAAGTGAAAGTAACTGGGGCATGTTAGGAATGCAAAGAAAAGGTGTACGTCAGCAGGTCGGCGTGCCCAAAGTGTATCTCAAATGCCAGAGCAGGTGCCCAGTCACTTGAGGGGCTGGGACAATGAGGAGGATGTGACCAAGGGAACTGGCCATAGCAGCCATGGGGAAGGAGAGCTGAGGGCAGGGGATTCCGTAGCAGGTGGGGAGCAATTCGTGAAGGAGAAAGTGATCTAGTGGATCAGCGCCAAGAGGTTTCAGTAAGATGGATATGGTGCGGAAGCCAGGAGCATCTGGCCCTGTGGCCTGCGCAAGGACAGGCGTCAACGGAGGATGCTGAGGGAGGAACAGGGGCAGCTCTTA
Organism: Ctenodactylus gundi; assembly: GCA_004027205.1. Classification (NCBI taxonomy): domain Eukaryota; kingdom Metazoa; phylum Chordata; class Mammalia; order Rodentia; family Ctenodactylidae; genus Ctenodactylus; species Ctenodactylus gundi. The sequence continues at coordinate 104,626 of PVKB01003153.1, read as the reverse complement.
GGGCAGTTTTGCTATGGAGGAGGAGATGGTAGTTCCACTGGGGGGCTGTCCATGCAGGATGTCCTGACACAGGAGACAAACCTGGCAGGTCTGATAGTGATAGGAGCGGTCCATAGGAAAGGAGTGGGAACAGAGAACCGCTGAGTGCTTCGGAGCCTCCTGTGTGTTTCAGACAGTGGGATTCTTGTTTTGACGAGATCTTACAGTGTCGTCGTCTGTAGCTGGCATTTCTGCACAGTTACATGGGGTTTCCTGTGTGTGGGTGGCCAAGTGTGTGGACTCCCCCGTTTGCATTTGTTATACTTTTGGGTAAGCATCTGGACTTTGTTTCCTTCACCTGTGGAATGAGCATCGCTGACACTAACTGTACAGACCCTCCCATGGCTGTGGCTTGTGGCGGATGTGAAATACCATGTGGGTTAAGATGTGATTAGCACAGTAATCATCTTTGTCTCAGTTACTTTTTCGTTGCTGTGACTCAGTACCTGACACCCACAATTTTAGGAAAAGGAGAGATTTATTTTAGCTCACAGTTGCAGAAGGTCACAGTTCATTCAGGGGAGGCTGGCAGCAATTAAAGTACATGGCAGAGACAGAGAGGTGGAGGGAGCTTCTCAGGACATCACCAACAGGCAGGCAAGCGAGACTTGTTGAGACTAGTCCAAGTCCCAGTCTTAGTCTCTCCTGCATCCGGGTATTGAAGGTGTGGCCACTACACACCTTTAGTCTTAAGTCACATGGCTTTAGTCTTAAGTCACATGCCTTTAGTCTTAACTCACACACCCCTAATCCCAACAACTGCAGTCCACCCCTCCAGACCAGACCCCAGTCCACCAACATTACATGGCTCCATAGACAATCCATAACATTAAAATACATGAGACTTTTGGGGGACACTCCAGATCCTAACCACAACAATCTTCCTGTTGTTTTAAGAATTATGTTAATCAGTTTCGTCTCGTTAAACACATTGTAAAGTTTTTGATTAATAATAATTGTTCAGATTTATACATGCATACACTGTGTACTTGTCAAATCAGAATAATTGACATTTTCACCCAATTACTGATTTCATCACTATATAATACATTTTATACATCTGTTAAAATACAACACCATACTCTATAAATATGGATAACTAAAATAATAAATTTAAAAAATTTTAAACAAATTATCTTGGGGGGAATTTGCAGCAGGCATTGAAGATTGGTTTCAATGTTGAGATTAATATATTTTGTCATAAGTATAAAATAAATGACTAAAGGTACACACAAAAAAATCCTCAGTAGATGCAGAAAAAGCTTTGGCAAATTTTAGCAGTGTTTCATTTAAAAAAATTCAACAGACTAGGAAGTAAGGCAGACTTTCTCAATCTGTAAAGGATACTCAGTGGAAAACCCAGAGCTAGCATACTTAATGACTAAAGAGTCAGCATCTCTCCCTAAGATCAGGAACTAAATAATGATCATAATAAATAAATACAATAATAATAATAAATAATGTTCTCCTACTTTTAGTCAGCATTACTCTTCAATACTAGTCAGAGCAATAAGGCATCCAGATCGGAAAGGAAAAAGCAAAGTGTCTCCAAATCATAGATTACATCATCCTCAATACAGAAAAACCTAAAGAATTCCCCCCACACAATCTCTGGTAGAACTAGTAAACAACTTTAGAAAATTGCATGATACATAATAGACAAAAATCAGTTTTATTTCTATACCCTAGTAATGAACGGTCTGAAATGAAATTAAGAAAGTAATTTCATCCATGATAGCATCAATAGAATAAAATACTCAGGAACAAATTTAGCCAAGGAACCGTATGATACTTGTATACTGAAAACTACAAAACATTCAGAGAAGTTTTTTTAAATGGGAAGACTCTCTGTATTCCCCGATTAGAGTCTTAAGTTTATCATGACAAAAGTACTTTGAAATTGATGTACATACTCAGTGAAATCACTATGAAAAATCCAGCTGTCTTATTTGCAGAAATGGAGTAGCCCATTTTAAAATTCATACGAGAATGAAAGAGATTAGCAAAGCCAAAACAAAGTTTGAAATACTGTCACTTTCTGACTTTAAAACTTCACAAAAGCAATAGAAATCAAGACATTGTGGCATTGGTCTAAGGCTAATCATATAGATGAATGGAATAGAATTGAGAATCCAGAAATAAATCCAAGATTCTGTGGCCAATCCAGTTTTTGGAAAACATTGCCAGTCCCATACCTTTGGTTTTCAACAAACTATGATGGGTGTCTATTTTTAAAAGAAAGAAATCAGACTTACCCCTCACCACCTCCCCCACAAAGTTCCCCAGGTGTTGGCTTTTTCCTGTTTTTAAGGTACCCTGAAATGCCGTGTAGGATGACCCTGTCTCCTGGGGTCATCTGAGCTGGTGCCAGGTGTCTGACTCATCTGTAGGCATCCAGATAGGGCCACAGGGCGGGGCTTCTTCTGAATACATACTCAGATTCATACTGAAACACACAGTGTCCCAAAGTCTTTCCTACTACTTTCCCCTTGGTTATGAAATGTGGCCTGTTTATTTAAAGATACTCATTAATGTAATGTTTTAGTCATCTCCTGGACAACAGATCCTGACACTATGTGTCTACCAAATGCAGACATCAGAAGGATCCCCATGGACTGACGTGTTTGAGTAGTGCTAATGTGGAAATTGCCTAAGCCTCCCACCCCCACCCCTCTTTCTCTCTGGACATGTGTATGTGGCATACACAGGAATGCCATCACAAAGCACTCTTGGTGAGTAGTCAGGTACATAAATACCCAGACAACATTGATGTTCACACAGAAGAAAAGATGCAGATGGGAGGAGTGGAGGAACAGATGCCAGGCGCTGGACCTGCTGCTGGTGAGATCACGTGGAACCACATTGGAGAGCATGTACCCAGAAGCTTTCCAGGGGTGCTGCCAACCCCCTTCCACCCAGGCATGGCCTGCCTGAGGCACTCACTGTTTATTCTTTCCCTGGGATCGGTCAGATATTCCTTGATTCTTAAAAGAAATATGTGTGGATCTTCTCTTCATGCCAGGTACCCTCCAAAGTGCTAGGGACAGTTACAGACTTGTAGGAGGTGGGAGCTAAGAATAAAGAGGAAGGAGGCATGTGCTTCAGGCAGAATTGTTCAGGCAGGCTCAGAAAACACCAGAATTCTGTGGACAGTGGTCCCTCTGGAAAGTGATACCACAGGGGGTGGTTCTTCAGGAATGTAACACCTCAAGCAGTGGCCCTCCAGGAAGTGACATCACAGGCGATGTTCCTACAGGAATGCGACACTGCAGGCAGTGGCCCTTCAGGAAAGTGACACTGTGGGTGGTGACACCTTCTGGCTTTGGTGCTTCAGAAGTAGCTCTGCCTTCTGTCCCTTAGACCTGGAACCTGCCTCTGTTACCCAGCCTGACCTGTAATAGCCAGAGCATGTGGACACTGCCCACCTGAGCCAGCCATACAGAAATGAATTTCCCCAAATGTTTTGTTTCTACTTCTTTAAAGAATCCGGGGGTGGGGGGGAGGCTCTCGTGAATTTTAAATGGGTAATGCTGTGAAGGCTGATCCTGTCTCCCAGAACCACCTAAGCTGCTGCCAGGTGGCTTACTCATCTGTGTTCATCCAGATGGGGCTACCAGAAGATCACCTGGCCACTACCAGCCCTTTCATAGATGCAGAAAGCAAAGGAACTGATTGGAAAGCCCACTCTGTGTTGAAGGTATAGAGTTAGCGATCCTGTGAAAGTAATTTCAGGAAGTAGCAAAAGTGGAGACTTGGACTTAAACCTTAGATGGAGAAGCATGCAAGGCCAGGCATATGGGAAGACTCACCCCAACCACAGCGGTGCTTGGTCACAGTGTCCAGCGCAGTATCTTACCTCCTTGGAGAAATACTGTTATAATTGAGATGCAGTAGTGTTCCTGTGTTTAGAAGGCTGTTGACTCATGGGTGCTATATGCATCAGTGGATTCCTCCATTGGTCAGTTTATTGCTAAACGTGCTGCTAGGAGATGGGTCCTGGTTGGAGGTAGATCACTGGGGGCACGATCTGGAAAGGTAAATTCTTGTCCCTGCTCCTCCCTTCTGGCACTTCCTGGCTGCCACAGGATGAGCAGAAGAGCGTGACCCTCCACTTTGCCCTTTCTGCCTTGGAGGCAGGTGACTGTGGGCTTAAACCATGGGAAACTGTAAGCCAAATAACCAACTCTACTCGTTTATGTTGTGGGGAACTGGGGATTTTTTCCCCAGTGATAGAAAAAATGACATAATTGGTAAGACAGTGCTTCATGGTCCCAAAACACAGCAGCACCCATCTCTGGGTGCCTATGGCATAGGCACCCAGGCTTCTGAGCATCAGCCATTTGGAGTCGTGGTGCCTGGTGTCATCAAGTTTAAAGCTTGCAGGGAGAAGATTCAGATGTCAGGCCTGCTGTAAAGAGGACAAGACACTTTTTTTAAGAATGGAAGATGTCCTCCAGGAAAAAGGCACAGTGACTCCTAGGGCAGAGGACTCTTGGTACTCTTCCAGGAAGTCTCAGGGAAGGAGGCAGATGTACTAGAGGACCCACCTGGGAACCTGGCACAGAGCCAGTATAAATGTACCCTGCCGGCTGCTGCATCTCACAGTGAGTTCTGTACCTGCTCACTCCTTAGCACCGCTGACCATCACCACATTCCAGTGTGCCACACACACTCCTGTCTCTCCACCTGCACTGTAAGCTCATTTAGGAAGAGTCCGGAGTTGGTATTTTTTGTGTCCCTCAGCACAGCCCCTGCATCACACCAGCTTTCGTTGATGCCCCTAGACAAAGATGCAAGTGCCGACTTGATGGGCTTCATTGCCTTAAGCCAGGCAGCTCCACAGGCCTCCGAGCAGAGTTTACTCTCTCAAATTTTGGCTGGAGGTGACCACTGAGCTCCAGATGGAGCTATTTGTGTGCAGACAGGAAATAATAAAAGAGGATTCTAGCAGGTTTTTGGTAGCTGTACCAACAGCCCTTTGTCTGAGTGCCTGAAGCCTGGATCCCAGATCCAGGGCAGTAGGAAGAGCTCGCTTCCTCTTGCCAGTTCCCTCCCCATTGCAATTAGGAATTTGGCTTATTTGAAATACAGCTTCACAGGTGTGGGATATATCCTCAACAGGTGATTATGTTTTGAGTTTTATCGTCACTTGTGAAACAGGATGGGGAAAGTGATTTCTAGCTCATAAAGCTTATTCCACCACAAATGAGATATTAGTGTTAAAAATTCTTCCATGTTACTAAATATTTACCCAATACAGGGCTTCTACCTTCTGCCAACCTGAAGTATGTTCTTGGCAAGTGCGCTTTTCATGGAGCTTTGGAAGTCTTTCCACATTGCTCCTTTACTTACATAAACATCACCAGCTGCCTGGACGAGGTAAACAAACTGACCCCTGCTTTTCTTTGGTTTTTTTTTTTTAACCTTTTGTTTTAATTTCTTGAAATGTGCCCTGAATAATTCCAACTCTACTGCTGGTTCCTTGTTTGAAGCCAGAGCAAAACAATTATTTTTTTTAAAAGAGCGCATTTTTTTCCTACCAGGATTATTTGAAACCCCTCTGAGACATATTTTTGAAGAGGAAGAATCACTTTCTCGTGTCTCCTCCTACTGTTGAATTATTTTATTCCTGTTCTAAAGAAGCTTGGTAATTTCAAAGCATCAAGTTAGTCTTGAAGTTTATGTTTGCATGGAACCAAACTAGCGTTGTGTCAGTGAATATTGATTTAGTTCCTTCTGTGTGTTAGTGGCTAGATTATTTCAGAAAAGAAATACTTATTTTTGGGTTTGTTCATTGTTTTGATTTTGGTTTTTGGTTTTGTATATGTGTCTTTGGGGGGTTTGTTTTGTTTCATTTTGGTGGTACTGAGCATTGAAACCAGGGCTCTTTCCTCTATTCTTTTAAAAAGGTTTTTATTTTGAGACAGGGTGTCATTAAGTCCCTGAGTTGCCCAGACTGGGCTGTAACTTGCAGTACTCTTGCCTCAGCCTCACAGAGTGCTAGGATTAAAGGCATGCACCACCGCCATGTCAGCTTTGGGGTGTTTTAGTGCATTTGAGAGTCACTGGTCGTGCTTTAACGTAGTCATCTGAGGGCTGAGTAGTGAGTCCAGTGATGGTGCCATCTCGAGAATGCCTGTACCTAACTTTCTTCTGTTGAGTGAGCTGATAGGCTTGAAGACCCTCTGGGCTGACATGGGTTTTCTTCTCAAAACGGCTCTTCCCCACCTCATCATCTGCTCTCCTAGAGGTTTGGCTCTGAGGGACTTTGGACTCTGTTTGCATTCAGGCCCGCTCTGGCCACGGAGACTCATCACACCCCACCCAGGCCTGGGTGTTCAAGGGATTGTGAGGTAACACCATTGCCCCAAGAAGAATTCCAGAGATGTTTGAGCTGATGAAGCATGGTAGGAATAGAAGAGGTGACAGCTGCAAGGTGACAGAAATGATTCATAGGTCATCATGACAAGTAGTTTAACAGTCAGTGTCATCATCATTTCTCCTATGTTAAGTACCCCGTCATTCATGCCATGAGTTTTAAATGAGCATCTCGTTAATGTAGATTCCTGGGAGGTGCCACAGTAAACAGAAACAAGTGGTGGCGGCCCTCAGAGCATTTCACTTTCGGTCTCATTCCATGGGTTGAAATGGGGTAAAAATTGTTTGTGCTGTAGGCAGAGAGAGGAAGGACAGCTAGGGAAATGAAGGGAGCAGGTGTTTCTGGACCATTTTGTTTTTCTGAAACAAGGTAAGCTGTGATGGATGGGCAGGATGTGGGTAAGGAAGTGGCAACAGGGGGCCCCACACCTGAGCAAACCTTCCAGCGAGAGGCACAGGGAATCCTTCCTAGAAAAAGGAGTGGGGACCCCCCATCCTGAGCAGAGACCCCTGTGAGGAGCAATGGAAGACACACAAAGCTCAAAACTTGGACCCCATCTGACAGTTGACCTGGGACTCCATCAGATCAAGCGCTCTTAGGATAGCAGATGACATGAGAGGAAAGGGAACTGGAGGTTAATCTGGCACCCACTGAGACTGATGACCTTCCCTTAGCTTCGTATCCTTAGCTGCCCAGAACTGGGCCCAGGTAGCAATAGGTAGATCTAGAGTGAGTTGGAGACTCAGACCTTATCTTTCCCAGTCTGAGGGAGCAGTTTGAGAACTGAAGCTCAGCTATTCGGCTCTGCAGTAAAAAGTCTTAGGTTTAACCACATCATTTTAAGCCTGTTAGGATTATTATTTTTTAATTGCTACCGTGTCTTCCTGAGGAGACACAGAAGAAAGAATAAGTGCCAAGGAAAAGTGAGAGGAGGAGGCAAACGTGACAGCTTGGGTTGACGCGTACGAAATCCAGCTGAAGCTAATCTGTGCTACTTTAAGCAACATTTATAAAATAGGTCCAAATATGCCATCTTCTCATGTAACCCTGGTTAGATGTTCTTAGCACTCCTTTCAAACTAAAGGAAAAATAAAGACCTAGCCCTGGGACTAGTGGTGTAGCTCAGCACTTAGAGCACTTGTCTCACTCGCACAAGGCCCAATTTCACAGCACTACATAAGCTGAGTGTAGTGGTGCACACATATAATCCCAGCAGTCAGGAGCCTGAGGCAGGAGCATTTCCTTGAGTTTGAGGCTATCCTGGGCTCCATAATGAGTAAGGGACCATCCTGGACTACAGAATGAGACCCTGTCTCAAAATAAAATAAAATAAAATAAAATAAAAAGTGGCTTGCATTCCTCATTCCAGGTATGCCACACAATGACTCAGGGGCACTAGGGAGCTATCCTGACTCCTCCAGGCAAGCATATCATTTCAAGCACATCACTTCCTTATGCAGCCCTTACCCCAGGCTCTATGGTTCCCTGAGGCTCCGACCAATAGCAGTCTGCTCATCTTCAACCCAAATCCAGTTCTGTCCTTACACTTCAGTGATCTCTGTCTCCTGGGTGGGGCTTCAGAATACTTGGGGGTCTTAGGAAGTTTTCAAACATAAAGTTGTACAATCAAGGAGACATTGAAAATGGTTCGGTTGGAACACTGTTGGAACACTGTGACTGTAGAGTTCGATGATGCACTTCTAAGCATCAACCTTCCCCATCAGAACTGCTCTTGCCCTGACGTGACTCATCCTCCATGGCTTTCTGTAGAGTCCACAGGCATACACACCTGTCCCCTGCTCCTGGTCCATCTCTATTTATGTCTGAGCACTGTGTCCACAGCACCTCACCCGCTCTCCACCTCAAGTAGGCTCCTCACTGCCACCATTGTAGGGCCACTTTTCTGTGGATGCTGACCCTTCACCAGAACCTGATGTGTCTTCTCTCAGTGCCTTTTGCCCACATCACAGAGGCCTTCTCACTGTCATTTCCATACTCATAGTCTGCAGGGGTAACTCAGAAGCACATATCACTCCATGTTTTCCAACTCTATAGGGGTATAGTCACTCAGAAAATGAGCAATTTCGAGTGTGCAACTTGAATGAAAGGTTGTAAATGTAGTAAATGTATGGGGCTGTGCAGCCAGCAACGTGTTATAGTTTGAACATTGCATCACCCCAGTCAGATCCCTTTTGCCGTGTGTGTGTGTGTGTGTGTGTGTGCGCGCGCGTGGATATGGTTCCATGCTTCAGCATCTTTGGCTTTATTCCTTTGGTAGCCGCCAGCATGCATGCTGATCCATGGGAAGCAATCACACATTTATGCTCTCACCCTGTAATGACTCAAATTGGAGCATTGTCCTCCTGGCCTGTCCAGGATTTTTAGTATAACAAATATTTTTAAAAATCACGTTTCTTTGGTTCCATTATTTTTAAAAGTTTGCCTCTGGGTAATTGAGTTTGCCTGCCACTTTAATGACTATGTTGAAGGTTTTTCATCAGTAAAATTGTATCCCTTGCCTTTCCTTCTTGTTTTTATTCCAATTTTCTTGTCCATACGTCAACTTCCTTCACAGATACATGATGTGGAGACTGTATCTATACAACCCAGCTGGCAAGACAGAGCATTTGTTTTATAAATACTCAAAGTACACTTCAATAGCAATGTTAAAAATACATATCCTGATATCAAGATGGAAAATTGTTATGAAAAAGAAATGATTCATGAAGAAGCGAATATGTCTAGTGTATGTAGCACCAATACAGATACAATTAAAACAACAGATTTTTTTCCCTGATTGGCAATCATGTAAAAAATGATTTTTAAGAAATGTGTTAATGAGTGTGGTAGGAAATTGGGACTCTCCTGTAGATGAAGGTGTAAACTGTGAGACTGGGAGAGCAATTGGCATTACATTGAAGTGTAAATACTGATGCTATTTGCCCTATAAAGTCTATCCAAGGAATTAATTCTGCAAAAGAAATAGAAAAATATGAAGAGGTAAATTTACAGGAACTTTTTGACAAAGCATGGCTTGCAGTATGAAAAAAGTGGCAACAAAGCAAGTTTGCAAAGTTTGCATGATTTGATTAAATAAACAATAACAGGTCCACACAATGGGATGGAAAAGATTCGCGAGCATATTGTGCTAGGAAAGATGTTCAACATATAATAATATCACCCAACAGTACAACCTCATTAAAAATATATGTGTAATTTCCAGGTTATTATATATGTGTAAAAATTGGATCAGTACCCAGTGCTTAACACTGTTCCCTGTGGACATTATCTGTAGGTATGAGGATTCGTGGGGTTTTCACTGTCCTGCATTTAACGTTTTCTGCAGTGTTTAACTTTTTAATAAGAAGCATGAATTATTTATGTAGGCAGAAAAGTATCATGAAGTTTTTTTCAAGTAAATTAAAAATTAAAATGAAATTCTGTACTTCCAGCCTACTGAGAATCCCAAGTGAAATTAAGAAATAGAGAATAACAAATCAACACAAAACAATTGTGTCAGAAGCAGAGACAAAATAGAAGGCAGAGGTTGCTCTTGTCCTCTGTGGCCCCACCAAAGCCTCAGGAGACAGGTGCTCCAGGTTTGAGATTCCCGGACTTTCCCCGGCTTGGGATCCCCAATATTTTTTGGATAAGTGCCTCAGTATTTGAACAGTGGCCAATGTATAAGTACACAGTTTGAATAGTTTTGATTTTTTTCATTTGTGTGTGTGTGTGTGTGTGTGTGTGACACAACAGTTACTTTGAGCTGAAATATTTTTCTTTCATGTATATTGTGTCAAAATTACAGTCCCTTCTCCCTTTTTTGGCCCTCCCAGGCCCTCTCTCCTCTCCCTGACCCCCCCTTCCTGACACGCAGTAACTACCCATTTGCTTCTATAAAATGCCTGTATTCTGGGTTTCTCATATTAGAGAAACCATTAACCTTCTGAGTTTGGCTCACTTCACTAAACATGATGGTCACAAGTTGCATGTATCGTTGTGCGATGCTCAGGTGAATTACATGCTGTCATGTGGTATTGTATACCTGTTTACTCTTTAGTTCCTAAAGCACCAGGACGTGGCCTCTGTGAGAGCAGGAACATTACTCAACAGGTATATCCCCAGCTCTTACCTCGTGCTTAGCACAAGACCCCCAGGGAATGCTCATTGAGAAAAGTTGTCTAAAAGTTTGTAAAAACTGCAGCCGTAGCTATATGCCCAAGAGCTATAGTGCTTTCTCTCCAGTCCAGCCCTCAGATGTCAGACACACCCACTAAGTCCCTCCTGTGCTTTTCTCTCTCTCTTTTTGCCATAATGCTCATTAGACCCATTAAAGCAGTGCATGTGGCGACAATGAAGAATGCAAGCCTGTTGTGTTCATGTGTACTTGCTCTTGGGATAGATATTTGCTCTTGTTTATGCTGGTCTCCCCCAGTGGTACTTACACCTCCTGAGGGCAGAAGCCACATCTGTCTGTTGTGTTCAGGACTTACAGCAGCGGCTGGCACAGAGCAGGTGCTCAGCATGTGGGAGTGCACACAGGCACAGCATTGGGAATAAAGGGATGGCTGTGCTAAGTCTCCTTGTTCCCTGTTCGCAGACCACTTACCAAGTGTCACCACGTGGAATGACTTTCCTTAAAATATGTGGAAGTCTTCATGTTAGCATGTGTACATAAAAGTTGGATCCATACCCAGCACTTAACAGAAGAAACAATACCTACCTGGTTGTCCACAAGGATCAAGAAATACAGAATCTTTCTGAAATGTGCAAGTTGCCCATTTTCGTTTGTGTGCTCTGAGCCTCCCCTCTTCTGCTTGTGGTCACTGCTGTGAGGTCACCTTGGCTTCATGGCTTTCTAAATCTTCTCTTCTCCTTTTATTTTTTTCTTTTTGTGGTACTCAGGATTGATCCCAAGGCCTTCACATTAAGTTACATCCCCGGCCTTTTTTTTTTTTTTTTTTTTTTTTCCTTTTGATATTTTGCGACAAAGTGTCATTAAGTTGCCAAATTTGATTAGAGATGCGTACCACCATGCCCAGATTCAGTGAACTACTCTAACCTCCCCTCTGGCAAACTAGAAATCCCACCTGGAAAGGTACTTACATTCTAGCCCCAGAAACTCAGGTTTATTTTTGTCTGGGTTTGCTGCCTTGAGATGCTACCTGACTGGGTCCCCTGTCACGCCACCATAGTGCAGTACTCCCACCTCTGTGTCCACACCCTGCCCATTAAGTCCTTCAGTCATATGGGGTGCTCATATGAGCACATCCCCAGTGCTGCGCTACTTCCCCTTGGTATAGTCCACAGGCATATGGACAACGCTTCTGAACAACTCAGAGCCCCAGCCAAGCTTTTAGAAAGAGGATGGATGGATCCTAATTACTCCTGTCCCTTTTAAGAAAAGCCCCGTAGCATGAGCGTGCATAGACTGTCTTCCCCCCTCTGCACGTGGGCCTTGGTGGCAAAGGGAGTTGGGGAAGCAAATTATTGTTTAATAAGCACACTTTTATTACATCTCCTATTTGACTATGAATAATTAACCAGTTAAATATTAAATAATTAACTGAGTAAAATAGATTAAAAAACAAACTCATAAATGTCCTCTATATTTATTCTCTCCCTTCACAAGGCCCAAGCCAAAAGCTGCTGACGGCAATTATAAGGGCAGTATTAAAGCAATAATTACTGTTTACCAAGCACCCACTATGTGCCATCCATGCTAGATAACTTACCAGCTTATCACTATGTATGCATGGTTATTAATGCCATATTACAAATAAAGACACTCATAGTTAGAAAATTGTAATTATTTATGGCTAGGTTGTTATTCATTGCAGCTTCTCAGATTCCCGGGCCATTCTGTTTCACCGTTCTGTTCCTCTGTGACTGACACAGATTTGATCAAATGTGTACTCTCAGATTGCCCATGCAGTGTGGCCCAGGAGTGGTTGCACTGGACACATGGCCAGTGTAGTTACAACTCTCCCCCGTCTAGCCCCACAGTCTTTCTGTCAGTCCCTAGTACTTCCTTCTTTCCTTTGATGTGTATGGAAGAGCAAGTCCATGATTGCAACTGTGCTTAGTTCAAAGACTAATGATAGTCCATGTGTCCCTTAGGAAGGCTGCTTTCTGTGTGTTTATTCTACTATTAATAGGTACCATATGTGTAAAAATAAATGACAGTGGCACATAAATAACATGACCTTACTCATAAGTTGGTCACAAGTTTGGGCCACTTCTAAGAAACCCAGGCCGAACACATTTATTTTTCTGAAATGGCACAAAGAGATAGCTGCAGTCCCAGATTCAGACTTGGGAAATCCTCTCAATGCTCTCCAAAGGTTTTATTCTTCTAATTTAAAAAAATACACATTTTTAAAATTTAAAATGAGACTCATGAGTGCTTCTTCTGTGATTTTTGGCACTCTTACAAATCTGTGCTCCTGGAGGAGTGTGCATGCAGGGAAGGAACAGGTGTGCGTGTGCAGTGGGGCTCGGTGGTAGAGTCGGAGCCACATGGGTATAACAAGAGCCATTGGGCTCCTGCAGCCATCCATGCCCCTGCAAGCCTGCCTGCTTTAAACTCGAAGAACCCAGTATGAATTGTACTATTCTAACATGTTAACATAATGCTAGCTCTAAAAATAATCCCCAAACTGAAGAATGGGAATTACCATATTTCTGAATGCAGGTAATAAAATGAACAGTGAAATCCAGGAGAATCTAAAAATAGATTTTAGAAATGTAGGGTTTTTATTATTCCAGATGGTTCCAAGTAAATGGAAGAGGTAGACACCCGACAGGCACAAGAGAATAAGACGGGTTATTCCGTGTCACTAAACCCCAAAGAAAGGTGGAACTTAACAGAACCATGCCTACACTGGTAAATCCTCTGAAACAACCAAAATGAAGAGATCTGGAATGAAAATAAAAATAATTGAGGGTAAGGTGTGTGTCTTGACCTTCCTGTGTTCTCTCTGTGTGTCTGGAGAATTCAGTTTTCAGGGACAGCTGAAGCCAGGAGTTGAGAAATGGCTCTTTAGGGGCATGGGATGGATGTCCTTATGATAAGTAGCACTTTTTACATTGTGATGGAAGTAAAGGCCAGATGTCATAGGATTCCAGGTATTTAATAAGTAGGGATCTTAGGAACCAACGGGCAGGTGTGGTGGCATGTCTGAAATGGCTTCAGTGTTCCCAGTTTGCAGGCCCTTTGTAGTTTATCTTTTAGTCTTTGAAACCTGAAGTAGAGCTGCTTCTCAAATGAGTCCTAGGGATCTGTACCCCATTTTCTCTTTGGTGATTACCCTCAAGGGGGCAGAGGGCAGCTGTAAGTCCAAAAGCCCTGGGCATTGCAATGAACTAGACAAGCCAGCATCCCGATCTGAGATCTTCCCATCCAGGGAAGGACAAATGCTGTTGGCAGAGAGTGTGTATGCCATCGGCCCTCCATATCTGTGGGTTCTGGATCCACAGTTACCTAGTTCAGAGACACTCAGAAGAAAATTGTGTGTGTGCTGAACATGTATAGACCTTTTTTTCTTGTCTTTATTCTCTAAAAAATACAGTATAACAACAGTTTATGTAACACATCATACTGGGTATAATAAGTCACCTACGAATGACGTAAAGCACATAGGAAGGTGCTTGTAGGTCGTGTGTAAATACTGTGCCATTTAAAACAAAGGTTTTGAGCATCTGTGGCTCTTGGTATCTGCTAGAGGATAGGGGAGGTTCTTGGCACGAGTCCCCCATTCATGCCAAAGGATGACTGGCAGCTCCCAGGAATTTCCTCCTGAGCCTGAATCTGGCTCCAGTTGACCATATATATTCCTGGATCTTCAGTTTAAGGAAATAAGATTCCACAATGATTTCTCCTGATCTCGTTTTTAGAGTCTTACTGCTTATTTTCTTATTTGTATCCTTGTTGGAGTCAGTTGTGGTTTTGGTTTTGGGCATTTTAGCAGCCTAATAAGCTTTAGGATTGAAAAATAGATCTTTAAAAGTACTTTTTCCCCAACAACTACAATTTTTCCAAATGCTTTCCATGAATCATTTCCATCAAAATAATAATCGAAGTTATCTGTACTTGTTTGTGAAACTGGAATTGAATGCTGCTCCTCAAACAGACATCACTAATCTTTTACCCTTTTATTTCTTGATAGTTAATCTCACTGAGGGTAGGGACAGCAGTTAGTGGGAAAGCCTGGTACGGCACGCTCTGTTTGGTATTTTCCCAGCATATAGTTCCTCGACTACACAGTGGCAGTGGCGTAATGAAAATGTTTTTGAAATTCCCTTGATTGGGAGACCAACACATAAGTTGTTCTGAGCAGTGTGCCCAGCCTTCCTGTCCAACCCAGCACCTTGTGTTTGAAGGCAAGTATCAAATGCTCCTGTACAAATGCCAGGAGTGGGTTAATAGCCAGGTCGTGCTCTTCATTGTCCTCAGAAAGGGAGTGTTGCTGGCACTCTTACTCCAAGCCTGAGGCTTGGGGTAGTCCAGGTTCGCAGGGGTGTTGTCCTGCCCCACCCCCAACTCAATGCTCTACTTCTGAGGCTTGCCCCACTTAGCAGGATTTACAACCTAATAAAAATTACCACATTCTGTTGGTGGCGGCACTTGTCTGGTAGGAGGGTCATAACACAAATAATATGTGTGAAAGAACTGGAAAGCCGAGTGATCATTCAGGTACAGAAGCTGAGAACAAAATCCCACTCTGATCTATACCCGCCACTTCCCCACATAAGCATTGGCTTTGGCATTTTACATTTTTATCCCCGAGTGGCACAATTAATCCAGTATCTTATTTAGAAAAGAATCCCCTCTCTGAGCACAAAGAGCTCTGGAATTAGCTGCAGTTGCTTGCCAGGCATGTGGAGAGAGCCACCCCTTTCCAGCATACCCCTGGGCTGGCCAAGGATGTTCACGTGGCCCAGAGAACAGAAAATGAATTAAAATCTCTGCTTGAGCCAACAATCTGTGTGCTGCATAAGACAAGTGTAACGTCCTGGTGCCCTCATTTTGCAGGTGAGAAAAGAAAATTCCAGAGAGGCTTAATGAATCCTGTTGTTCTCCCCCCTGGTGCCAGACCTTAGGAAAACTATGAAACATGCCCCCTTCCCTTGAAGAGTTTATAATCTGGTAGGAACTTAACAATTATAATCTTTATAATGATAGCATGTGACCAAAAAAAAAAAAAAACTTATAGCACTGGGTAGCAGGTAACTGCTAATTGAGTGTCCCTGATCAGTACAAGTAGAGGGCTCAGGATGGAGTGCTGTTAAGGGCAGCCATTGGGCCAGTGCACAGAGAGCCTAAGTGAGAAGGAATGGGCAGGTGAGTGAACTTGGAGTGACCTGAAAGGAAGACTGAAAAGTGCAGGGTGAGGAGGGGAGGTAAGCACATCAGGCTGGGAGAAGCCACGATAGAAAGGCAACAGGCAGAGACACTGCAGTGTTTCTCGGTGGCGCCAGACAACAAGAGCTTCTTGAAGAGTTGGACCAGGAAACCCTGGTGGATCATTGAAAATACAAGCCACTAGAAAATTATTACTTTTTTCTAAGTGTTTTTCTCAATGTGAAGTGCATATACTTTGCAGATCTTCTTAGCTGTGCATTTGGAACTCCTACATCTAGACTTCAGGCTAAAAATAAATCTCTGCTTCTTCTCTCCTTCCAAAAAAAAAAAAAAAAAAAAGCCCACTGCTCAGGGAGCACATGCCGTCAGCTTCCTTCTCTTTGTGATACAACAAGTTGATACAAGTGACATCAGAACGAGTAGGCATGTCCATGGAGTGAGAAGAGAGCTGTAAGATGACGGGGTATGACAATCTACTCCACATCAGAGGGCAGATGGTGAGAGGGTCACTCTGTCACTGTAAAGTAGGTCTGAAAAGGGAAGCTACCTCCTGTGCCCCAGGGCCTTGTGAAAATTAATATGTATATGGAGGACAGAAAAGTTAAATCATTAATGAAATGCGCCGTCTGTGCCCTTATCATGTAACCATCTGTTCTTTAATTTTGGGAGAAGAATGAGTGTATTTACTAAAAAAGAGATGAGACATTGAAAGCAGCTTAAAAATTTACCTTCAAATACGTCCTTTGACTAGCTGGACGTGTGCATGGGGACATGGGACTGGTAAGATGGGGTTGAGACAGAGCATTGGTTTTTAACCCCATCTGTTGGAGTATCTCAATGACTGTTGGACCTAGACTCAATAACAGAGGACCTCTGTGTCTGTGTGTGTGTGTGGGGGGGGGGGAAGGTGAGAGGAGGGGAATGTGTGACCTTATTCTTTAGAGACATATCGAAAAGGAAGAAAGGTATGTAACCAAAGAAGTGGTGTGGGAGTAAGCAGGATAGACCTGGGAGTATGTAACCTTAAACATACTGTCTTGCTTCCTTTCCTATATGTGACCCAGGTCACGATCAAAGGACAGCCAGCTGGGACTACAGTATAGTACCTTCTTGTCCACAGTTTTAATGACCCACAATCAACTGCTGTCCAGAATTAATAAATGGAGAATTCCAGAAATAAACAGCTCATAAGTTTTGCACTGCACATCCTTCTGAGTAGTGCCTTGACATCTGGCTTGTCCACTCTGGTTTTGCTCATCATTTTGTCTAGAATGTCCATGGTGAATGCACCTCTCTCCCGTAAGTCACTCTGTAGCCATTCTAATTAGCCCATCAGCTGTCAGTGTTACTTAGCACATTTTTCAACAATCCTAATACGTTTTCCCCCCACATTTTATTGATATTTATATGTGCAAAATTAAAGGTTTACAATGAAGTTGAGCACTTTGTGCACATATGTATCTTGTCAAGGTGACAAGGGCTTTCCCACTCTCCTTTTTAAATTATTTTTTAAAATTTTTCCCCACTATTTTCATTAATATACAAATGTAATACATAATATTTACAATGAATTTGGGTGTTTCGTACATCTATGTATCATATAGACTTTACAATCCCTTCCCATTTACTGCCCTCCCACCCCACCCCTCCCTCCCACCTCCCTCACCCTACCCCCCTCTTTCACTTTGTCTTTCGTCTTAAGTTCCATAGGAATTGTGATCTAGGTCTCTCATATCAGAGAGACCATTCGATGTTTCACCTTCTGCTTCTGACTTACTTCACTAAGCATGATGTTCTCAAGTTTCTTCCATTTGCCTGCAAAAGCCTCCACACTGTTGGGCTTTATTGATGCATAGTAGTCCATTGTGTATAAATGCCACAATTTGTGTATCCACTGGTCTGTTGATGGGTATTTTGGCGACTTTCATATTTTTGCTATTGTTAGTTTCCAAATACATCTTTATGATGTCTCCAGAATATAAGGGCAGAGATTCTGGTAATTCACATGTACCATAGGGAAGCCATAAGTGCTTCCTTTCAGGGGCAGGGAGCGTCTGTCCCACAAATATCACGGTTCAGCCTGGCCAAGTTAACTGTCACATGAGGGGTGAGTTCATTAAATGCTTTACCAAATAGAATGGGCTGATTTTTAAGTTGATAATTCTGGATGGCCCACAGATGATGTCATAAATATCCAGGTGACTCTTGGCATTTAAAAAAAAAGGTTTCCCAGTCTTTGTAGATGAAAAGGCGGAAGTTGCTCATAGGTGAGAATGTATAGGAAAAATACAGTATATACAGGGTTCTCTGTTATCCACAGGTTCAGGCATCCACTGTGGGATCTTGGAATAAACCCTGTGGATAAGTGGGACACATTGTAAGTAGAAGATTGTCAGTGAGGAGGGTGGCTGAGGTAATGAGACAGGGGCAGCGGGTGGTGTGCAGGCAGTGTGTAGAGAAGAGGGACTCACACCCTGGTGACGAAACAGCATGACTCCACTGGGAAGAAACTGAGGGGAGGCTAAGAAAGGGAAATTTTAGCAGAGGGGATACTTTTACCTTTGCTTACATCTTAAATAATAATCAAAAGATACAAATGAAATACCTTTTATCAAATCTTATTGTCCTACTGACTGCTATTATTTTGTCAGTGTTCTGATCCTATGAGAAATCCTGAGGCTCTTTTCTCCACATAAAGGAAAAAATCACCCTTAGTTATCCTAATTCTGTAGCTTTCTGTTTTACTAATACATATTTGTATTAGTAATTTTAGGTAAATTGTTGGTGCTATTTGCATAATACCTTATTATGTTATGTAAGAAACCATATATTTCCATATATTTTCTTATCTCAGACTCCCAGCAACTTAAGACTACCCTTCTCATTTTAGACACAAGAATTCCAGTTAATCAGTGTTGTCTTTTATGACTGCTTAAGTGAGAAAGGAACTGTGCAACTTTATTTAGCTGTCTTATTTAATCTGCATGACCAACCCATGGGATAGCTAGCATCCCCAATTCCTCTGATTCTAAGATACCACAAGCTGAGGTCGGATTGATTCTGAATACCAGAGCTTGATATCACGACAATATATGTACCTAAGAGAATGTGGCTTAACCAAGCTCACTGCGCTAGTAAGTGACAGCAGAGAAAACAGAGATGTCTGTTGGCCTATAATTTCTTGTTGCAGCTCTTGTGGGAAATTTTAACATAATGGACAGTCTTCTAAAGTCCTTGCAAATTATAAGTTGCATTTTATGTTATACATACATTAAATATTACATTTTTTATTTGTATTGCATTACAAATAGTCTATGCAAATGATTCTTATGTTGAAAATTTTTGTAGATCTAAATATTTTAAATAGCTGTATCATCTTTACTGCTTTTCATGCATTTAGTAGGAATCGTTAGCTAGAAAAACCATGTGGAAATGATTAGTCATAATTAAAGCAATATTAGCAAGCAACATTGCACTGAAATGTATATGCTCATTTCAATTCAGCAAGTTTATATTGAGCACTTTACTAAATAAGACCCTCCAGTCTACACAAATATAAGTAGATACCATCCTCTCAGAAGGAATTCATCGTCCTTTGGTGGGAGATTATGTTTAGTACATAGAATGCTCTTCAAAGAGATTATTAGGATTTCCGTTTGAGGATTATGCTTAATAAAATTGGATGATCTTAAAGGAGATTATTAGGCCTCCTAAGTAGGATGTTTATTCATCAGAGAGGAAAGGGCATCTGAGGAGGGAGAGATGGATGCGTATAGATTGCAGTGCACATTCAGACGGCTGCAACATGAAGCATGAGAGGAAAAACATGTACTTTGGAGGCTCATTAGAAGGAGCTATTGTATCATATTGGAGTGAAAGGGAAGTCAGCAAAATGGAGTTTGAGATGCGCCTTAATGTATGCTGAGAATTCAGAAGCACATGGAGGAAGGCCACTCACATGCAAAGGGACAGTGTAAGGAGAAGCCGAGACTGGCTGTCCTTGTAGGCAAGTTTTTGTAGAGCAATAAAAATGCACCAGGCTAAAATCTGGGACCTGAGTGTAGACCTCACATCGTGAAGGTGAGATCTCCCAGGGCAAGTGCCATAGAGGGGAGGCAAACACAGGACGTGGAGTAAGGAGTTTCGTGACTATACTTCAGCTGTGACATTTATGAATCAAGAGACTTGGACAAATCAACTGATCTTTTTGAGCTTTAAATTCCTTATGTCTAATATGGTGATAATGACTGTTACTTTAAGTGTGGGGCATAGATGAAAAATTTTGCAGTGGAAGTTTCCTGAAAACCCACAAAGCATAGCATCATCATCCTCTCCTTGGTGGCCATTGTCATCACCTGTTACAATGCAGTGATGCCCTGTGGAGACTTTGGAGCAATGAAGCTCTTTGGTTTGTTCTGTACTTTAGGAAAATGCATTTGGCAAAACTGTGGAGGAAAGACAGACTGAAAAATAGAAGAAAGAAACAGGAAGCTACAAACCAGGTTAAAAATAATGGCAATAAGAGAAATGACAAAATGGGGGAAATTGTCACCTACTCCTCAGACAGAGGCTAGTATCTAGAATATACAAAAATCGAAGAAAAAAAGGCTTCCAAAACTAAAAGACCTTATTGAAAAATGGGCAATTGAAATGAATAGACATTTCTCAGAAGAATAAATACAAATGGCCAATAAATACATGAAAGAAGTTGATAGAACTAGGGTTCAGAACGGGAGGATACACATAGAGAGGATGGAGGATACATGCAGAGATTGGCCTGGTACTAAACCTCCTTTCACTGAGGAGAGAAGGAAGAGGCTAGGCATGAATACAAGGGATGTAGCCATGGAAACATTGAAACTCAGCAGCCTTTTCTGTTCTTTTCGGTGCTTCAAAGGCAAAGTAGTCCATTGTCAGACAATGAGAACCCAAAGAGGGGTGCAGAGAGAGTCACAAAATGTAGTAATACTGTCTGGAGAACTTGGGAGAAGGGACAGACTAGAGGTACTCGCATGGAGGGTCCAAACACAGGAAAGCTGCGATCTCAAGTCCGTCTTCACTCAGGT
>PVKB01003153.1:0-83678 GCA_004027205.1 Ctenodactylus gundi | reverse complement strand
AGGCTTATTTAAAAGGTTGCGGTGGGTGGAGAGAAAGATGCAGCTCATCTTTGATGAGGCAGAAAAAGGAACTGAGAGCCCAAGGCCACGCGATCAAAGCCTCAGTGGAAAAGAGGTATCTGCATGAGGACAGCAATCTAGTAGAATATCATCTACCTTCCATGTCAACTGTTAGGTTGGGTGGAAGATGGATAGGTGGATGGGTGGGTGGGTGGGTGGATGGGTGGATGAATGGTTTAGGAGGAGGGAAAAGTGAAACTTAACAAGCATAGCTGAGATAAGTTGAAATTAAGCTGAGATAAGGAAAAATATCGATAATGGGCACAGCCCCAGCTGATACCATAACTTCCCAATTCAGTATATATTCATGTGAGCACTCTAGAAGGTACAGTCATGACACCTCCCCATGGTTTGGTGAGGGACCAGGAAGGGAATGAATGAGTGCTCGGCGATGGGTCCTGGTAAATACAAAGATCAGGGGGACACTGTTTCTCCCCTCAGGATCACAGGTTAGTGTCTCTTGAAGTTGCCTGCTATTTTCTTTTTAGTTAAGCTATTTATGAAATGAATTTTAACCCGAAAGTGTTAGAAGTTGCTGGTCTAGAAAAGCATCCTTTTGAAGGAATGAGCTTTCAGTTTCATTCATGAACTTTCAATTTTATTTATTCCTGAGTAGTTGGGGAACACAGAATGAGTGCATCTCCTTGGATTTTTGAATAGACTGACACTGTGTGTGTGTGCACACACATGTGCATGTGCATGTGTATGCTTACACATATTTATGAAGAGGGAACTGTAAAATAATTTGTGCAGAGTTAACATGGACATACTGGGGTTTTATATGTAAGTTTGATGTTTAATTATACATTGTTAGTTTTTATTTATCAAGTCTGGCCCCTAAGGACCACAGTCTAAATTGTGTATGTCAGAATATAATTGCAAAGGAAACTACTGAGTGGCTGATTAAGAGTAGGCTGGCCTTAGGGACACATCAGACAGTCCATAAGGGAGGGGAAAAATGAGTTCAAGTGTTTGTAACTGATAATTAAGTTTCTCTACAAAAGATTAGAGGCCACTTACCAGCAAACCCACACCCATCTTAGCCAGTAATTTAAACTAAAGAGAGAATTCAGAACCTTCCAGAGGAAAAAGAAGAGCTAGTGCTGTTGGGAGAGCCAAGGTGTAGGAAGCACAGGGTTGGAGAACTGAAGAAAAACCTTGGGTGTTCTCATTGCTTTCTGAATTGTGTAACAAGCAATCTAGCTAAGATGTGACTAGTTCCTGGGTCTCATGACGAGGATGAGCAGCATCAGATTCTATTGGGGATCCAAGATGGCAGTTCTGCTGCCCCCTCATCAGGGATGTCAAGGCACAGGATGAATTCTTAGGGAGCAAGAGGCAGAGGCGGAAGGGACAGTCATTGGGTCCTTCTTGGCTCTCCAGAAGAAACCTTGGTGACTGCAGACTAGAGATGGAGCATCCTATAAGTGTGTATATGCTTAGTTCTCCCACGATGCACAGCTCTTGTGTCATGAATGGTGAGAGATAATGTAGGGTCAGTGCCTCCCAGGGTGACCTTAAAGATACCTGCCTGCCGCAATCTCTGTGTGGTTTCTGCTCCATCTGAGGCTCCGGAGAGAAGTGTTTCCCAAGAGAAGAAGGTGCAAAACCCTCCATTATTTCCAAAAATTCTTCTTACCATTTCATCACCTACCAGAGAGAAGTGAGGGTATGACGTCCTTCCGCATAAGAGAGCAGCTCACTTTTCTTTAAATGAACCAATTGCTGTTCCTGTGCTTGCTTGGCATTGGAAGTGC
This sequence comes from Ctenodactylus gundi, assembly GCA_004027205.1. NCBI lineage: Eukaryota > Metazoa > Chordata > Mammalia > Rodentia > Ctenodactylidae > Ctenodactylus > Ctenodactylus gundi. The sequence continues at coordinate 81,861 of PVKB01003153.1, read as the reverse complement.
AAGGAAGCCAAGAAACAGGATTCAGAGCTGGTTTGTAAACTCCACAGTGACTTCCTGCATCAGAAGTCAGCTGTATCACATGATCACTTGTGGATAGCAGCTGTCTTTGCAGAGAGTCGAGCTGAAGGAGAACCTTAAAAATGAGTAACACAATCTCTCCCACACCCTTGGGACAGAGTATGTCAAAATCATATGACAAACTACTGCGCGTGGAGTTGAAGTCGTGTCCTTCTTAATCCTCCCTTATGAAAGTTAACGCCATTCTCTTTATTTCATGCATGTGTTTTTTCACTTCTCCATGAGTGGCATTGGTATGAAGCTGTGTGGAGCTTACCAGGAACTCATTCTTAGTCTCTAAGACAATAGATTAACTCTTCTAACAAAGACCTCTAAAATTTAAAGACTTCATACATTTAAGAGAACCCTGAAAATTTGGTGGAATCAAGTCCGAGCCCACTTTGTGTATCATTTTCCATAGAGGTGGTACTACCATGCTCTTGCTTTACCCCAGAGGCTGGAATGAAGTAGCAATAGGACTGTCTTTCTCTTACGGGTATGAAGGCTGACAACAGCGATGCAGCAGTTGACTAGAGTCAAGTAGGGAAAACAAATCACAAAAGTGGGCTTCACGCACTTTTATTTAAAATTAAAATTCGGTCCCTTTGACTCCTTTTCATCCCTCATCCATCCTGCCCTCTCCACCCACTGAGGCGTGACTGCATGGACACCCTCCATGCTGCTGGTTCTTAGTGCTGCCTGTATCTCAATATTGTTTCTTTTATCTCCCTCTCTAGGAGATGACCTGGCTTCCCCCACTTTCTGCTGTTCAAGCACCTAGCAAAGTGGAATCAAGCAAATTCCCTTTTCCAAACAAGGTGAGATTTTGCATCTCTCAGGGAATATGGGCTCATGTAGACATTTGTGATGGACAACATGTTGACCCTTCCTTGTCTTGTGCCCTATAAGTATTCCTGGCAAAGGCCTAGCAATTAGGGATCTGCTAGCCCATTCACCAAAGGAAGAGACCCAAGCTTGACCGTTTACATGCACTTCCATGTTCTGCCAAATGTGATGCTTGTTATAATTGTCCTTTTATCCAGAACATTTGTGAGGTTGAAATTTATCTTTCAGTTATCCCATAGACTCAGTAGGATTGTATGTCCTGATTTTAGCCCCCTAAAAAGCTATTATTAAATTAATGATGTATGTTAAAGCAAATGTCTTAGAGTTCAAGATGGGTGATTCATTTCTTCTAGATGTCCTTTTTAAAGCTTAAAATGTTTTTTAGGATTTAATAAAGATCTCTGTATTTTCTGAGGAAAAGCACGGAGAAGAAAATGAACCACAACATATATTTAAGTCGTATATGAGTCTAATAAGTCTTTAATTTTTCTCTTTAATCATACTGCATACTTATTATTGAAGATCAAATTGTGCAAGTGGTAAAAAAAAATGCCAGATGTTCTCAGCCAGTTTTTATTTTCCAGCCCATCAAGGACTATAAAGAGTTTGATGGATAACTAACTTCTTAGTCATTTTCTTTGTGCATTATAGGCACAAACGTTAATCTACAGTTTTTAAAACTCTTAAATTGTGCAATCCTAAAAGCATTTTTCCTGAGAGATGATTTTCTTCAGATAGCCACAATACATAAATATCACTGCTGAATATCAGTATCACAGCCTCTACAATGAGTTATTGAAATAAGTATTCATTACTGTTGTCACAGTGGTAAAATCTAGTCAAAGAATTGATTTTTCTTTCCCTTAACCAGCTGTATTTGGAAATCTTTCCAACTGGACCTGTAGGGATTTTCTGCATCCTCCTAAACAGTAGTAAAACATTGTATATGTGGATTTTCCATAATTTATTTAACCGAGCCCTTTGTGGTGGAATTAAGATTGTTGGTGGTTTGTTATTGCCAGTGTTCTCACCACCAAGACTTTCTCTAAATTCTTTTTATCCCTGCTATCGGCTGTCCCCAGTAAGGACAACTACGATGGGAGTTACGGTACAAGAGCCATCAGGAGCCACATTTATACTTGGCTGTGTTTCAGGAGTCCTTTTTAGGTATCTTAGAAAATGATTAATATTATCTGGATTTTTATCATTGTGTCCGTATGATGGATGAAAAGTTGATATCTCATTGTTTTAATTTGCATTCCCCCAATTACTTCTCAGCTTGAGCAGGGACTGTTTTTTCCTTTGCAGATTGCCCATTCATATCAATTGCTACTTCATAAAAATGATTTGTAAGAACTCCTTATATCTTATTCATTTGTCTATGATTATAATGTAACCATTTTGTAACTTTATTTATATGCCTTTTTATACTAGAAAAGCATTTAATTTTCATGTCAAAGAAAAAAGATATACCCTGTTCTAACATTCTAACAATGCCCTGTATTTTATCCTGATTCTTTCCTAGATTTTTCCTTTAAAGCTTAAAAACTTTTTATTTTTGTATGTGTGTGTATTAGTGTACGTGGTGTGACATGGATTCTACTTTTAGGCTTTTCAAAGGTTTGCAAATTTTAATAATGCTATCAGAGTGTTAACCGGTTTTCTCACACTAATCTGAAATATCTCCTATTGTCATCATCTTAATTTCTCACAAATCATGAATTTCTATCAGGACTCAGTTTGGTTTTTTTCAATATATCCAGCTCATCCCCATAACTTGTTTAGATCAGGGTTGGGAAAGATTTTCAGTAGAAGACCAGATAGAAAGAATTTAGGCTTTGCAGACAATGCATAGTGAATGGATATGCTGTCTCATTGGCACAGCCTAAAGTTCTCGGCGTTCTAGCCCTTGCAATACATGCAAATTTAGCAGAATAATTTTTGTAGAGAGTATTTCCAATGTCAGCTTGCCACACTTAGGGAAACATGGAGAACATAACAATCTGTCCAGAATTCTGGCTGACACCCCAATACCCAAGTATTTTTGTCACATACACATACCCATGATTAAAGTTTTGATATTACTGGGCACATACCATGTATTGTAAGTGTAAGTAATAATTTAACTCATGAAGTGAAATTGAGATTTTAAATCATGAGTGCAATTTTTGGTTTTATAGGTTTATTGAAATATAACTGACAAAAATTGATATATTGTATATATTTAGGTGACCAGCTCATATTTTATATTTGCATACAGTGCAGTAATCATCACAATTAAGCTAATTAACATCCATCACCTTACATGATCCCCCGCTTACCTTTTCTTTGATGAGAACACAATCCTGTGGCAAATTTCGAAGAAATTGTATCTTTAGCAAGCTTTAAGTATGCATTGCAATCAGTACAATATTAACATTAACTCTAGTTTCATTTCTGACATACTATGCCACAGATACTTCATGTGTATCACATATATATAGCATAGATCTTATGCTATGTGAAATAAGCCAGAAAGAGAAACAAAGCATTATACAGTCCTGCTTATGTGTAGAATCCCAAATACTCAAACTCATAGAAGCAGAAAGTAGAGCAGTGCTTAACAGGGGCGGAAAGGGAGTGTTGGTGCACAGCGTTGCCCAGTGGGTTATAGTTATATAAGATGAGTAGGTATGAGAGCTAATATACAAAAACTCAACAGTGCTAAAAATTTCAGTTTTTAAGAAAGAGGTATATTATTTTTACTCAAAGAGATAAGTTATTATCTACTATATATCGCACAGAATTCCAAGTATGAGTGAAAAAGCATGCCTTATTCAGAACCACTCTAGGATTTCCATGGAGCTGTTTCACTGGTAAGTCTTACCTTGCCAAGAAGGAATGAGTGAGTGATTTTACAACCTGTAGGAACATTGCATGATTCTAATAATTCATTTATTCAGTGAGCTCGCTCTAAGTGCTGTTCATGTATTTCACACAAAAGAAATGAGACTGCATTCATTCCCTATCTGCTGTAACAAACTCCCACGCACATAGTGACTTGAGAAAATGTGCACTTGTTACCTCACCACCATGGAGGTCAGAGGTCTGAAGTTGGGGTCACCAGCTGACACTCGGGAGTGGGCAGAGCTGCGTTCTTTGTGGACACTCTGGGAGAATTTGTTCTTTTCCCACTCCCAGGTTCCAGGGGCTTCTTACCATTCTGACCTCTGCTTCCCTTGTCAGATGTCTTGCTCTGCTATGGCCTTTCCCTTACAAGAACCCGTGTGATTATGTGGGGATAACTTGAATAATGTCCTACTTTAGAATCCTTAAGTTAATCACACCTGTAAAATCCCTTTTTTCATATGAGGTAACGCATTCACAGGCTCTGAGAATTGTGACACCATTATTCTTCCTATGCAAAGATTTACTAGTTTTTGCACAGAGTATATGGGCCTTTTTGGAGTGTAAAGTGTGCTGGGGATTGAGCCCTGGCCTCTCCTGTGATAGGCAGTTACTCTGTCAGTGAGCTGCTCCCTAGTCCTAGAGTGCATCTCCTTAACCTGTATCTCAGCAAAATAGTATTCCGAATGCTGGACACTGCAGTGAATTCATTAGACTATTAATGTTTGAGATTGCCACCACGGCTAATGTGCTGAGCTATAATTGTTTATGGAATCTGAGGGGCAAAATCTCCAAAATGACTAATAAACAATGAGATTAAGGCCTTATTAAGATTAAGGGAGCCATTTGAATCTCACAAGAAAAAGTCAATTTTATTGCGCATTCTGAGCTACTAACAGTGCTAGATTCATTGGCTAAATACTTCTGAGAATTTCTTCATTTTGCCTGAGCATTGAAGGGCAGATTATATAGTAAAGTCAATTGGTAATGAGCTTGACTAAATATATGTATTCTCATTATTCTCTGAGGACTCGATTTGGAGTCACAGTTCCTTAGACAAACACTGCCAGGCATTTCTGAACTCATTCTTCAAGCCTCGAAAGTAATTGAATTTGGTAAAGCAAAGAAGGCTTGCCTCCCTTAAATCGGCCGCCATGATTAGGTATTTCAACCAAGAGAGAAGGAAATGAATTTGCTTTGCCCTTTCCCCTTTCTTTTTGCCGCAATCTCATAAGTTTTGAAATGCAAATAAAGAACTCAAGAGTGTAGAAGTCTTTCTTTCCCCAAGAACAAGGAAGTCCAAACAGTGGCATTTCATACATGCCTATGAATGCTGAATCTGGTGGCATGAGATCTGTTCTGAGACTATTCTTACTAATTCATGTTAAAGCCTCATACAAAAGAACTCTAGTATTATTACAGAAATGAGAATCCTACTGCCTTTGTCTTTTTACACTGGAATGAGAATGAAAACCAGCAAATGGGAAGAAAAATGCTTCAAAATTGAAAAGATGATTATCTGTCTCCTTCTTTGGGTTATGAGGGGGCTTCCACCAAATATTACACTAAAACATTTAAATTAATTATAAATTATGTTATTTTGACTATATGGGACTCTGAAGACTGAGAGTGAGAAAAAAAAATGAAGCTTTTTTTCAGTACTGGGATTGAGCCATGAACCTTAACACTGAACTGTATCCTCAGTCTTTTATTTTTATTATTTTTTATTTTGAGACAAGGTCTCACTGAGTTGCCCAGGCTGGGCTCAAACTTGTTATCTTCTTGCCTCAGGCTCCCAGAGTTCTAGAATTACAGGTATGTGATACCATGCCTGCCTCTAAAAGGCTATTTTTAAGAAATACCCTCACAGGATAAATACTGTCTTTCATCAAGAACAGGATTTAAGAACTACCATATTTCATTCATCCAAGTCATGTGTTTTTTCACGTTTTAAGGTCTCTAAAATTGGGATTTGTCTCAGTTGACAGTACTATCACAGTGCAATGGCAGCAATTTTCTTTCATGATGGTACATAAGGTTACGTGATGGCATTTGATGAGATTCGGTGTCAATTACTGCACTCATCATAAAGAGCTGTCATATACACCAGTGTGCCTGGTTGTTCCTGTCATCAGAAAATGACGTGTCTGAACTTTATTTCAGAGTTTCAGAATTCCTGTGTGCCAAAGAATGGTTTAGGTGTTGGGACTTAAGGATTTAAAGATGAGGAAAAATAAATTCCTACTTGTAGATTTTCTTTTAAATCACCAGGAATGGTTCTGACCAGGGCACACCAAAAGCTTCAGATTGCCTCTGGAAATGTCCTGTTAGTGGGTGCTAGTACTGATTGTCTAAACTGACTTTCAGAATTTTCTTTAGTGAGTTGGCATTATAGAACCAATCTTGGGTCAAAACAGCCATGAGAGTGGCATCCTCATTATGACAATTTCAATGAAGCACATTAGGTAAATGCCGTTTTACATTAGACCAAGAAAGGTTTTCTTTAAAAACAAAAAAATGCCACAGTCGTAAGTTGATCACTGTAATGGTGGTGTGACACAGTGCAGTGAAACAAAAGGAAAGAGACAGCTGGATTCCAAAGAGCAGGTTTCCCCGGAGCTCACTCACGCAGAACTTGGAAGGAAGAGGGAATTTTCCACATAGAAACAGAAGGTGATAGGACCTATGGTCCAAGGAGAGGTAATGAGGCAGGATCCTCAGGCTCAGAGCACTCATGGGTGGCTGTCATGATTCCACTTTGGGCTCTGGGTCAGAATGGTTTATCCACATATCACCTCCATTCCTAACTTGTGGGGCTCACTTTCTAACCCTGAGGGGAGCCCTGCAGGCCTCTTAGTGCTCCCAGAGCAGCCACAAATGAAAATGCACAGAGAAGGCTAGCCACTCCCTGGGCATCAACTCACAAAGGCGTTTCCTGGGGAGAGAAAGCCTTGGAGACAGAAGCTACAGGGTGTGTGTGTGTGTGTGTGTGTGTGTGTGTGTGTGTGTGTGTGTGTTTGTGTGTGTGTGTGAGTGTGTGTGTTGAATATGTGGCACAAGACCCAGAAACTAAAAAGAACTTAATGGCCTGAATCTATTGAAGAAAAGAACACTTGTCTCCCTCTCCCTCTTTTGAGCCCAGCTGGCTCTGGATCCATGAGGAGGAAGGACCTACCCATTCTTGGGGAACTCTGGGATCTTGGGGAACTCTGGGATTTTGCCCTTAACTAGTAGGGCAGGACTACAGAACTCTTAACAGGGGGAGGAAGATGCCATGAAGCCCTAAACATGAGATTAGCCTTTTAGGGTAGCTGATGCTTCCATGAGCAGGCTGGTGATGCATGCCATTAAGATGAATAATGAGACATCGTTGATGACCACAGTTTGGCCCAGTTGGGAACATTGGGGGGGTCACAAGTCAGTATTTTTTGAGCTAACATTTGTTAGTTCAAAGCACTACCCAGAAGACATCAGCTAGAAATTTAAGATGCATAGCATGGAGGGAAATCATTTTATTTTTGCCTCTCCTTCAGTAGACTACAGTGGGTTTTTTTCTTCTTTGGCACCTATTTTTTAGCCATTTTCTGTCTTTCTTTTCCCCACTCCATGCAAAATAAAAGTAATATGTCATTAATTACATAAGTAAAACTTGGACTTTGCTATAGAAGAAATGATTTTATAGGATGTAATCACAGAAAGCCAGATTGTATGCACATCTTCAGTTCTGTACTGAAGAGTCTGTTTCAACAGTCATTATTTGGCTTTTAGCATGCATCAAGAAATAAAGAATTCTTTTTCCCTTTAGTATGAACAGTTGTAAAAAAAAATACCCACTTTTTATTTTTGAGGATAAGCTTGATGCTGGAAATGGTCTCCACTTCCATCTGTGTCCATTGGTGCTAAGTTGACTCTTCACCACTCCCACACTGTCCTAGGACAGGATCCCTCCAAATCACCAGAATCTGCAGGTAGCACCAAGGACAAAGTAATAGGCACTCAAAGTATGTTTTTACATATCAAAACTAAAATGAATTTGTGTCCAGGTGTAAACTCTAAATTAATTTTGAAAGCAGGGATATGATCCACTTGGAGAATGTTACTGTAGGCATCGTCTTCATAATATTATTATGAATAGTCTTATAATTCTTCCCAAATAGACCAAGTCATTTTTTGCAGATGATATTTTCACTTACCATTTCAGGAACCATATTTCTTCTTCTATGACTATTTGCAGAAACTCAGTCTTAGAGTAAGAGTTTGTTTCTTCAGATGAATAGCTCATTGTCACCAACTTTGAAAGAGGCTTCCTCGGTGTCTCTGTGTTACTCACACTGCCTAACAGATCGGGAGCCACTTATCTTCCCTTTCTACTTTTCTCACCCAAATTCTGCCCACCAGATCTGTCCATTTTATGCTATTCCAGTTGAGTTTCTTTTTAAGACAAACATCAGTAGTTGGATTTGACTATGCTACAAGGTCCCTTAGATGATAGCCCCAGCTCTATCACAACTGTATTTGTAATACAAAATTCTCATATAAGCCATGTAATAAAAGTTAATTCCATTTCACTGGATTTTTGTGCCACATACCAGAATGATAAAAGCATGTTGTTGGATTTTTTGTGCCGCTACTTTTTTTTTTTTTACATTCCTACCGTCTCAATTCATTCTTTTATAATTACCCCTTATATTTGACATTAAGTGAGTATTTTACAAGGATAGAGAATGTGAATTCTCAGCACAAAATTTCACATTTTAATACAGATAGAATCAAGTTCAATCTGTACCTGACTATTGACTAAACTTAAAATGCCACATAGTACTGAAATAATGCTAATGTAGATAAGCAAATATCTGTAGTAATTATTTCATCTACCACTGTGAAATTGACAGCAGTTATTGAGAAGAGTGTGCCTAGTGGATGGGTTGGTCAACCTTCTCTGCAAAAAAGTTCTGGCTGTAAAGGTATATTCATAAAGAAGTTAGATTCAGAGTCAGTAATATAATGGATCCATTAACAAATGTAACACCTAAGACTGTAAACTTCATAGTAGAAGATAGAGTTAAATCTTCATGACCTTGGATGGCGCAATCGAGTCTTAGATATGACCCCAAAAGCACAGGCAACAAAAGAAAAAGACAAACTTCATCAAAATTTAAAACTTGTATGCATCAAATAAAGCAAAGATAGCTGCAGAATGGGGGAAAATATTAGAAATTGTGTCTCTGCCAAGAGGATAGTGTTGGAACTCTTTAAAAAACTTTTCCATCTCAGTAGCACAGAGACAGACAGCTGTGTTAAAACATGACAGAGGACTTGACTAAATATTTCCGCAAAGATTTCCAGACACTCAACAAACTCATGAAAAGATGTGCAACCCCATTAGCTTTTAGGGAAATACCAGTCAAAGCCACAGTGAGATACCAGTTGATATCCTCTTGGAGGACCAGAACTTTTTAAAATGGAAAGTAATATGCGTTGTCAGGGATTTGGTGAAATTGGAACCCTTACTCTTTTGTAGTAGGAGTGCAAAATGATCTGCTCCTGTGGGAAAGTTTGACAGTCCCTCAAAGTTGAACACCAAGTTATATCTAATTGCAAAATTTCTCTTGTACGTAGATACCAAAAGGGGCTGAATGCAAGGACTGGACAAGGATAAGTACATGAGTCTCCATGTCCAGAGCAAGCCCTGTTGACAGTATCTGAGGGTAGAAAAAGCCTCAACAGTCATCAACAAATTGTTGTACATACACACAACATATTACTGTTCATCCATTAGAAGACGCAAGATACTCATAACTGCTACGAGATTGAACTTCCAAAATGTTGTGCTAAGTAAGAGAAGCCAAAGCTAAAAGGTCACATATTGTATAATTATATTTATACTAAATGTCCAGAATTGGTAAAGCAATAGACACAGGTAGAAATTGGTGGTTACCAGGTCCACCAGGAGAGGGGAGATCAAGAATCCATGCATAATGCATAAGAAGTTTTATTTCAGAATGATGGAAGTAGTTTTATGTATCTTGCCAGAGGTGATGTTTGCACAACATTGTGAGTGTAGTAAATGCCACCTGAAAGGCTTAATTTATATTGTATGAATTTCACCTAAATAAACAAAACAAGAAATCGGTAATACATAGTAAATGCAGTTGTGAACTGTATCCCCAGAATTGCTTGAAAATCACATAAATGTATGTGCTTCTCAATATGGCAGTTGTTAGAATTATGAGCAGGGAAATTGGTTCTGCGTGACCAGTAATGTATCTCGTATTCAACTTGGATTTGGAAAGTGAGAGTAAGAAAATTAATTGATATTTCTTATTCTTTCAGGACTCTCAGCTTGTATCCTCTGGACACAATAATCCAAGTAAGAAAAACTTCTCTCTGCAACTTTATTTGTACATGCCTGGTCGGGTGGACAGAGGGTGACAAAAGATGGGCAGGTTAGAGGCTTAAAGAAACTTTTGTGTGTGTGCGCACCCACACACAAAATCAAGGTGGAAAATGCAAGCTCTTTGCTCAAGTACTACCAAATGGATACAAGTCAATGTGACCTTAAGTGTTCATATTCAAGGTAGGTAAAAAGGACAAAATATAAAATGGTGAATTTCAAAGTGATCTTAGGAGAAAGAAATACTAGTTGATCTCTAGTATATGTCGAGGAGAAAATTTTTAAAGAAATAGAAGGAGTCATCTAACTTAAACATAAATTGCAAATAAAACTAATCAGAAGACCTCAAGATAAATGACCGTTGAACTTTGAAGGGCAGCCCCACTTAGGACCTTCTTCTAGATAGCAGAGTTCATCTTTCTGTCTTTTGTTTCTAAAGACCTGTTCTACATTTTAAATAACCTTAAAGAAAAGTCACAACTTACTAGATAGGTGTACAATGCCCTGTTCCAGGTTAAAAAAAAAAAAAAAGATTAGGCTGTTTAGGAAGTCATTTCTTTGATGAGTCAATAGCTAATAAAACACGTGCCTTTTGTTACCAAAGAGAGGACCGTTCCATGAAGCAGTGTTTCAGTTTTCTTCTTTGGCACTCCTAATTGGCATTAATGTGGTCTGAAGCATTAAAAATGCATAAGCTACCCCATTCATGTCCTGAGAGCAGGGTTGCAAAGATGAGGCTTTGTTGGTTTCATAGCAGCCAGTGAGTGGAGACCATCCTTTGCCACTTACCAAACTGTGCTTGAAGATGAAAATCACTGTGAGCTGTGGACGTGTATGGAACTGAGAGGCTTCGCCATTGGGCATCCGTGAGGCAAAAGAGTTGGAGAGAAAAGATGTTCAGACAAATGTGTTGGGAAGAGCCAAAATTTTAATGCACAGCTAGAGAAAAGCCATTGAAGGGAGATGCCGGTTCCACTGTGCATAGGCGGTACCGCTTCGTTATCTCATCCTCCACTGGTCATGGGCATTAGCCCATGTTCTAAGACAAGTTTCTCAGTGCTTTTTCAATTGAGAGATTAATATGCTACTGAATATTTCAGTATTCAAAATGATGACATATATATGTTTACTTTTAAGGTTACAAGAACTCCTGTCCATGGGGTAGGCTAAGCTTCAGCACTTCTTCATCTCCCTTTAGAATATCATTTAATAACCATAAAACTAAAGAAATGGAGATAAATCCATGTCAGCAGAGAGAAACTTGATTGTAACTCTTCTGAAAAAAAAAATCTCTGGGCAAAGAAAGTCATCAGAATGTTGGCAGGCAGGGGGTAGGAGGCAGGAGAAAGGAATCAAATAAAGAAGAATAAGCTTCATGGATGAGGGCACAGCTCTCTGAAGCCCAGGAAAGAGTCTAGATTCCTGGCAGCATTGGCAGCACTGCGCCAGGCTCCCTCCTATGATCCCCACACACATACCCCTGCTGACTCTCCTGCCAAGATTTAGTCTCATGGTCCTCTCAAAAAGCCCCAAAGAACGAAAGAAACAGAATTATATTTGCTTTAAAAATGAACAGTTGACCTAGGTGGGAGCTGATAGGTAAAAGAGAAACCGAATGGAGCCTAAGGTAACACTAGGCCATGAAAATAGACATTGGGAAGTGGTAGAAGAAGAGTCAGTGTTTCTCATGAGGGAAATAAACAAAAAGTTTGCATACTCAAAAACAAAATATTCCCTGTTATCACTGTTGTGTTATTTCATTTTTATAGTACCAGGGATTGAACCCAGGACCCTCACACTGAGCTAGATCCCTTAATCCTTTCTTATTTTTACTTTTAGTCAAAGTCTTGATAGATAGCCCAGGTTGGAATCAAACTTGAAATCCTCTTGCCTTGCCTCCCTGAATACTAGGTTTACAAGCAGGCATGTGCCAACATGCCCAGTTTACTTTCTTTCTTTCTTTTCTTTTCTTTTTTTTTTTTTTGAGGGCATCCAGGGAGGCCTCAAGTTTATCTGGTAGCTTCTCTTCTCTGCTCTTGTCCTCTTAAAAACCATCTCTAAATGAGCCCTTCCCACGAGGGGTAGGTGTGTTAGAAGAATCAGTCAGTGTACTGACATAGGAAATGTACAACAGTTACCTTTGTTTGCCATCCTTTTATTCAAAAATATAAATATAATCTGAGCACCAAAGAGAAGCAGAACTGACTGTCCCAGAGAGAACCTATAGCTAATTGAAGAACAGGGGGAAAAGGTTCAAGTAGAACTTCAAAAAGATTTAAAATCATCTATATTAAATATGAAGAGTAAGTAGACTCAAGTAGTTACTGGAGAAATGGACACTTTATAATTAAAAACTATGACCAACAAAGTAAAAATAAAATAGAATTTTGTAAAACAGATGAACAATAGTTGAAGTCTGTAGAGTCTAGGATGTAAAGTTGAGCTGTTTTTGTCTAAACAAGTGCAAAACATGAAGAAGATTTCGGATATGCAAATAATCAGCCAGGATGGGGAGGTCAAAATCCAGCTGATATGAATATGAAAAAATGGAGAGAAATAATAGCAGAAATGAATACCATTCCCAGTCAAATGGCCAGCTCACAACTAAAAATAAATCACTCCCTATATGTATAAGAGAAAGATAAAAATGGCAGCAGAAGATGCTGTTGTTTATTCAGGTATTTGAATTATCAGACACTGAAAATTATCAAGCCTGGAATGTAAAGTAAGAGTCCTTTTTTTAACTTCTAGAAACAAAAAGGAAGGTTAGAAATGTCACAGAGAACAAGACAGAGTTTCTGGAAATGAACAAGTCACGATAGAAACTAAAATTTCCAAGAGAAGGTTACAAAAAACACATAAGGCATAGCTGGAAAGGAGCTAATAAATTGGAAGCTAATGTAAGAAATTACATAGAATGGGGGACACATGAAAAATAGGACATGGAAGTTAAGTTTTAAAAAAAACCACAAGGGATGATGTGGGAAAGTGTAACATGCATCTGACTAGAATTCCAGAACGGGGATGGGAGGAGGCCATATTGGAGGATATCATGGCTGAAAATTGTCCACAATTTTAAGACAGGAGCCCACAAATTCATGAAATTCTTACATCCTAAATAAGACAAATGAACAGAAATCCACATAGACACATTTTCCAAAAAGCAACGAACTTCACTCAGGTGCACCATAATAGTGGTGGGAGCCAGAAAACAGTGGAGTCGTGACTTCACAAAGTTGAGATCAAAGCAATGTAACCAAGAATTTGACATCTTGTAAAAGAAAAACAAAATTAAAGAAAGACACTTTCAGACTAGCCGAAGCTGGAAGAGTACCTCCAGACAACCCTAGGGAAAAGAAATCCCGAGAACTGTACTCTTTTCAGAAGAAATGCCAGGGATGAGAAGGATTAAAGAGCAAAGGAAGTAAATAGGAAGGAAATGTAGATGATATTGGTTGCATGACACAGTGATAGTGATACCTCAGCAGGTAATGAAAATGAATACGTGGTTGGAATACACAAAAACAATGGTGCAAGATATGAGCGGAAAATTAGGAGTTAAAGTTATTTAAGTTCCTATAACTATTTGTGAGAAGAATAAACGTATTGACTTTAGACTTTGATGAATCAAGGGAGCATTTATGGTTCTTAGGGTAATCCCTATGTCTTAGGAGAAGGATGTTTAATTTATTTTTTAAAATGTGAAAAACATCTTTGTGAACTAAGTTAAAAATGAAATGTGAAAATTTATCAATTTATACAAAAGAAGTAAAGAGTAGAGTAGGTAAATAAATCAGTTACCTAATCAAATGAATTCGATGCTACAGTTTAATGGCACATATGGTTCAAATGAGTTAAACACCAGCTTTATGCTCTTTACAATGAGACACTGGTAACTTGGTGATTCAATGTATTTGAAAGAAGTATGGGAAATATATGCTAGGCAAACATTGGTAAAAAGAAAGATGGTATTTTAATGACAGGGAAAAAAACTTTAACCAACAACCATTACTAAAGAGGGTTCCTATGCACAAAAAGGTACAGCTTGTCATACAGATGAAAGAATTGGAAACTTATGGATTCTGGATAATTCCCACTCAGAATTTTAAAGCAGAAATTAACCAAATTACAAGGAGAGATCCATCATCTTATTTGGAGATATAAGCACCAATTGGTCATTGTGTCACAGTACAAAAAGATTAGCAAAAGCACAGGACCCCAAAGCTGCACTGCACCATTTATTTTTGAGTCAGCCAGGAACATTTATAAAAACTGACAACACATAAACCATAAAGCAAGTTTCATCCAGTTTCAGGGGATCAATCTTATACTGATCATGGTGTCTGACCTGAATATAATTAAATTAGAAATTGATTACGAAAAGTAATTAGGAGTGAGTGAAATCACAGATGTTTGGAAGTTGAGAATCAGTTTAGATGCTAGTAACTATTTGGAGCTAAAAGGTAATTAAAATATCTAGAACGAAAACTGAGGAATGAAAGTAAACCAGAGAAAAATATGTAGATGTAGCTTTGTGGTTATACTTTAAAATAAAATATTAACATCATAATATGCATCTTAAGGGGTTGGATAGAAGAAGAGCAAAATAAACTTAAGATGAATAGAAAGATTTACCCCTGCTCCTGAAAAAAAGAACCAAGACCAGAAATTAACTCATAGCAAACACGAAATTTTAAATGTCAATTGAACTTAAGGTATTTTTTGAAAATAGAATGTAACTGAAGAACTGATTGAAGAGGTCAAGATAAAAAGAGGAAGTACTTATGAACAACAGTAGGAATGACAAGAAGGCTGTAAGGTAGTTGGAAGTCGGGAGAGGAGAGGGAAGAGGAAGAGAGGAAGGGAGAAAGGATGGAAAGGAGGGTATATGTATATATTTGCATGATTGTATATATGTGTGGAATTGTCACTGTGAAACTCACTAATTTATACAGCTAATATGCCTAAAAGTCATTCCAATAAAAAAGAATGAATGACACATGCTACAGATCAAAACAATAAGGCATAAGCAAAATCTTGCCAGTTTTTTTTCAAAATTAAATTCATGTTATTGAAATTATCATGTAACTGTTACATATGTTTTATATAAAACTTATGTTTCTGTAATCTCAGTAATCCTTGACCATTTCCAAAACTACCTCAGTATTTTTTGTTTAAATCACTACACACACACACACATAATTCTAGGGTTAACCATTTTACGCAAGAAATGCTACTAAACTCACAAAGAAGCAATTCCAAACTGATCTCATCAGTGGAAGAAGAAAGGCAACATCAGCCTGGTCCAAAACTTGACAAGGTTCTTACAAGAAAAAGAAATCATGGGCTGCCTTTACTCATGACTGTAAATCCAAAAATCCTACACAAAAGATAAGTAAATAAAATCCAGAAATGTATAAAACACTTAAAAATGTAACTCATAATTAGGGAATTGTGTTCCTTCTAGGAATTCAAGGATTCTTTTTAGATTATTAATGTGACTTATTCAATATTGATATTAAGGAGAAAACATGATTGTTTCACTAAGTAGAGAAAAATTATAAAATTTATTTTATATTCATTCGTAGAGAAAAACTTAGCAAATTGGGAATAGAAGGCCACTTCTTTTACAAAGTAACATTGTATGCAAAAGAGAAAGCTTAAAACAAGCTTTAATGTTGTATGTGTTGAATTATTTATAGCATTCTTCTAAACATTAGGCCATGCACACATGAATTACAAAGAAAAAATACTTCCTCAAGTTATCTAATTGTCTGTAGAAAACTAACTCAAAAGAATCTACAGACCAGTTATTAGAACTTAGTAAGAAGTTACTGTTACAGTGTATACCATCAACTGAAGTTCTCTGTCAACAAAAGACAAACAGTTAAAGGCATGGAAAAAAAAAAAAAAACTCTTAGGCTCATTGGTGCAGTTCTGAAATTCCACCACTCTGGGAGGCTGAGGCAGAATCCACGTTCCAGCCCAGCCAGGGCAACTTACCAACTTATCAAGATATATGTTAAAATCAAAAATAAAAATGGGCTGGGGATACAGCTCAGAATGAAAGCTCTGGACCAGATCCCCAATACTACACACACACACACACACACACACACACACACACACACACACACACACAAAAACACACAAACACACATCCACCTGTTAAAATGGACATCAAAAATATAATTTTCTAACAAAAGTCTTTAATGGAGGAAATTATAAACTATAGAAGACCAAATAAACAGAGTGTGAAGTACCAGCCGTGGATTGGAAGATAAAGTAATGATAAGATGCAAGTTCAATCCAAATTGTGTATTTGCAACACAAGACAGTTCTCAGACTTACCAGAGGAGCTAAGACACACTCGAGGAAGAACAGTTGGAGTCCAGCCTTCCCAACACCATTGCAGTAAATAATCCTAAGTAGTAGAGGTGGCATCTACAATTGAGCAATGAAACTGAATTGAGGAGCTGGAAATAGAGACAGGAAACAGGATTCCTGATCAGGTTGAGAACATAGGTCCATCCAGGGGCTGGGGGCTTCTGCTGGCAATGGGCATAACTGGTCATCTACAGGGAGAAGTCTCCATCTACCAAAAACAATCCATATAGATCAGTAAAACCATACACTTTCAGAAATCAGTGAACATTTTTCTGCTGTGTTTCTTAAACATAAAACACACAGAAATGTCAATTAAAGGAAAATATTAGTAAGTACAAACACATTACAAATTAAAGTATTGTCTGAGTCACCTTCTCTTTGCTGGGACACAATACCTGACACCCATGACTTAAGAGAGGAAAAAGTTGTTTTAGCTCACAGTTTCTGAATGTCTCAGGTCTATTAATGGCGGTTGGCCAAGGCAAAAGGGTAGGTTGGAAGGCATAGAGGGAGAGAATGTGTTCATTCCATGGTGACCATGAACAAGAAAGGAGATGAACAGAGCTAGCAAGGAAAGTATAACCTCCCAGATCATGCCCCAGTGACCTACACTTCCCAGTCAGGTCCCTCTTAATAGCACATGACATCCCCTGTGGATTAACCAGTACAATTAGCCCCCCTGATCCAGTCACTCTCCAGATGGCTTTGGGGGAACATTCCAGATCCAAGCCATTAGAAGTATAGTTTATCCAAAGATACTAGAAAAAAAAAGTAAAAGGACAATGTCAGGAAAAGTTACTTTACCATTTGTGGTTGTGATTGCATTTCAGGTGAATCAAGTTTATTGCTTGTATTTAGACAAGAAAATTCTTCTCAGGACATAAAACTACTTAATAAAGCTTTTGAGAAATGATATGAAAGAGTATGTTCAGAACATGTAACTAGAACTCAGAGATGCAGGCTTTACAATGAAATTTTATTCTACATTGTTAAGTTAGAAACAATGTTAAAAGTTTGACTAAGTTATTTGTGTGGATGTGGATTAGTGGAGGAGTTTGCACATTACTGGAAAGAGTGTTAACTTGGAAACCAGGTTAAATTCCTAGTCAAGTTGGATATGTGCAAACCCTACAGCCTGTAACTTGTAACATATCTAGGAGTAAGGATGCAACTGCATCGGTCGTAATGAACAAAATCTAAATGCCTTTCCCTCAGTAGGGCAAACACAAAATTCACAGTATGTTTATACACTGTGATGTTTCACAGCACCGAAGATGAACAAAAGCCGTTATCTGCGTTGTAATGGCTGGGCTTGAAAGACCGATACTGCAGGGCCTGTGCAACTAAGACTCAGAAGCATGCATGTGGTACAGTCCCCTTCGTACAGAGATTAGAAACAGCAACAAGCAAAGAGTACTCACGTGGACGCAGAGCTCTGACTGGGTAGCTGGCAAGGAGAGCACCCGAAGTGTAGAAGCACTAATTGCTTTCACAGGATTTGTGGGTACCCAGAGGGCGTCTGGGTTACTTTTTGGCATTGTCTAAATTCCTAGCCTGGCATGTGTTTCCACAGTTGATTTAATTTATAATAGCATCTATATACACTTTAGAGACATACGCACTTTGCATATGCACTTCAGATTCCTGTGCATTTCATATACATGGAATGTAAGCTCCATTTAGCAGTCTCACAGGAAAGCCTTGGCTCATAACCTGTGGGAATGAGTGTGAGGCTTCATGTTACGTGAATGTTGAGGGTGTTTCCCCCATGTACCTGCATTAGTGCTTGCTTCGGCACAGCTCCACTGTTACTGTTTTCTTCTTTAGCATTAAATATTTATGTTATAATATTGTAAGTTCAGGTTCTTGGTTTCTAATTTCTCTAATTGACCTGTAAGCAAGTGTATTGGTTACCTTTCCCATTGCTGGAACAGAGTATCTGACACCTACAACTTGTAGGGGGAGAGCAGTTTCATTTAGCTCATGGTTTTGGGGTTTCAGTCCATGACCAACTTCAAAGCAGAAACAGCGTGGCAGAGGACATGGTAGAGGAAGGCTGCTCACTTCATGTCAGCCAGGAAGCAGAGGGGGAACGAGGCCAGGAGGATACCCCCACTAAGATACCTCTTCCAACCAGATCACATGTCCTAACATCACGCTGAGCAGTGAAGTCATCGTGTCAGAATTCAAGGCCATCACAGACTAACCCATCCACTGATGAGCATAGTGCCCCGATGATCTGTTCACCTTCCCACATTCCCACATCACATTCCCACAGCACATAAACCATAGCAGCAAGTCAAAAAATTAAATTATTAACTAAATTAATGTTAATGAGGGTGACTTGTTAATAATCATTGAACAAAATATTGAAAGTGTAAGTGTTGGCAATGCAAAGGAAAGATGTAGCTGTTTACAGAGTTAAAGAAAAAAGAGGGAAGGAGTGAGGGAAGAACAGATGTAAAGATACTGTCAGAAATTGATTAATTAGGAAATAGAAGACTAAATGTACGAGAAATTACAAATACTCACTGGAGAAACTAAAAGTGATGGTACTAGAACTAATAAAAATGCCAGGAGAAAGGGTATTATGTTAAGTACCTTATCTTGTGTTCTTCAAATAAAAAATGATTAGGTACTATGTAAAGTTCCTACTTGTAGAAGTGAAAATAGTAGTGTATTACTAAGAGTAGTTATTCAAGGGCTAGCAGAATTCAAAAGCAAGCAAAAACATTAGCTTTTCTCTCCTCTTTGAAAGTACAGTAACATGGATTACTTCTAACATAATTGAAGAAAAGTTGTAGCAGCGCAGCTCAGTTTTCCTGTGTGTTTACTTTGATTCCCTTCCCCATACCCTCTTTAATCCATATGATGGCTAACACAGCCTTCCAGCAACGTGCTCACTTTGTTTTGTTTTGGTTTGGTTTGGTTTGGTTTGGTTTTTGAATGAGAGAGGGAAGGGCTGGCAGTATGTATGCAGGATCAAACCCAGGGCCTTCACACTGAGCTACATCCCAGCTCTTAAAAAAAAAAAAAAAGTTTTCAGAAAAGATCTCACTTAATTGCTCAGACTGGGTTCCAAATTGTGATCCTCCTGCCTCCCAAAATGCTAGAATTACAGGAGTGTGCTACCATGCCTGGCTCACTCCTCTTAAGTATTTAAAGGGTATGAATTAGATACTATTCATCGTTACACTTACCAGACAAAAAACCAGGCATCTTATGTCCTGAGTTCATTTACTGAATAGACAAGCAGATTTTGTATTTTTTAAGTGGCCTATTGGAGCCATCAGGCTATTTCCTGCCTCATACTATACCCATCTTGGTGGTGAGTACACCTTAAGACTCCTCTGCTTTTTTTTTTTTTTTTTTTTTTTGGTTGGTTGGTTGCTTTTTGTATTTTTTCTGGGGAAAACGGGGGGCTGGGGTTTTTGTTGGTGGTATTGGTGTTTGTTTTGCTTTGCTTTGGGTCCTTGGAATAAACCCAGCCCCTTGTGCGTGCTAGGCAGGTGTTCCACCACGGAGCCACACCACCGGCCCACACCTCTTCTGCTTTAAGCATGTAGCTCTTTATTAGCGACAGATTACCAAAGGATACATGTCATATTGAAAATACACATATCACACACACATATAAATACAATTTGCATAATACATACAGATGTGCACTTACGTATTAGTCCTTCTTGTGGCTCATTTTACCCCTTCCTCTCTGTGAATCTGTCTCCACCTGCACAATGACTGCACTGCGCCTGAGCAGGTCTCTTACATGCAGATTACTAATGACTGATGCAGGTTACCTGCACAGGGGACCAACACGATGCCCTCTTGAAAGCAGATAACAGAATGAACCCCAATGGTCCTTTTTGGGGGGCTTCTCAGCACCCATCCATCCCCCCCCAAAAAAACCAGAAATCTCACACTAAGAATTTTCTAGCTTATCTTTAACATCACTTTCCCCTTGGGTCCTGATTTAGAGACTAAATGATCCTTAATATTTCAAATGCACTTCAGAAATTGCATCACCTAAGATATTAAGATGTTTGGGCTGGGCAGGGGGGCGTGGCATACGTTTGCATTTTATTCCTTCTGAACTACAAAAAATAGTTGTAATCTCTAGCTTAATCCTAACCTTAGTTTTGACCCAGAAAGGTTAATTCATTATCAGTGCCGAAGTTACTGAGAGCACTCCCTCTTACACGCTTCTTAACTGTCCCCTTCGGCCCCCGTGGTATCCTGCCTGTTGGCCAGAGCCTGCTCTGTTTTCCCTGTTGCCACAACATGAAGTGCTGCTAAGAGCAGAGATAATCAGCTGCAGCTTTGTCCTTCGCTAAAGCCAGCCCAGGACTCCTACCACCCCGGGTCCCATGTGCAACCAAGCCTGTGGCCTCTCCACCTACGGCTTTTTTGGCAGCACTGTTGGTCAAGGTAAAACATTTATTCCAACATCCAAACGAAGTCTTCATATATATTATTGACTCCCCGTTTTATGACATAAACTGTTTGGAAACGTTTGCTGTCGCCTGCTTCTGCCAAGCCTGCTGCTTTACATTTGTGATTGTAATGGTGTATGGCGTAACTGCTAGCAAGCTGTGCCCTGGGGAAAATAGTCAATGTCTCCAAAACAAAGGGGGGAAAAAGAGGGATTGATCTATTTGAGAGAATTTAAATCTCCATTTACTGTTGTCATACATGATGCAGATGTCATGACACTCTATTATAGGATTATAACAGAAATGAGGGTTGTTCAGGGGAAAAAAAAGTTGTCTGGAAAGTACAAAATTAGGTTATTTTCTAGCACAGAAATTGCGTGTCTCCTAAACGAACCTACCATAGACCTGCCTGGAAGACCAATTATAACAGTATGAACAGTAGAGAAAGTTTATTAACTTGTTATTTTGCTTTTATTTTAACATGGTTTCCAATGGACTGGGATAGTCAATGTTTGTCATCAGTGGGGACTTTGTGGCTTTTTTTGTGGTTTTCCTGTGAATGAATGATTTATGAATGAGTTGGCTGGCCTTCATTGATGCTCCTGCACCTTGTAGACCAGCAGTTCCACACCTTTTGGCATTAGGGAAGGACCAGTTTAATAGAAGACATTTTTTCCACAGACTGGAGCAGAACAATGGAGGATGATGGTTCTGGAATGATCTAAGCACATTGCGTTTATTGGGCATGGCTAGAATCTAATGCTGCCACTGGATCTGACAGAGGTGGAGCTCAGCCAGTAATACAAGTGATGGGGAGCAGCTGTAAATACAGTTGAAATGTCCCTAGCCTTCTTGCTGCTCACCTGCTGTGTTGCTCATTTCCACTTCTGGTGCGTGGCCCAGGGTCAGGGACCCCTGTTCTAGACACAAAGTACAGTTACATCTGAACTACATGGAATTGTGTCTTCCTTTTCTCACTAATGTTTAATTTCCTTCAAAAAAAGAAAAAGAAAAAGTACGAAGTTTGCTTTCACGCTCAGTCTGGTAATATCTTCAGGACATGTTCATTATGTAGTTGAGGGAGCCATTCTCGCTGCTGCAACAGTTGGCAGATGGGGTTCTGACATTGCATAGGCCTGAGGGCCTGAGCAGTGGACCGAGGGGTGCTAGGAGAGGGCCAGGCCTGACTTACAAGAGCACTTCTAGAAAGACAGATGCCACTTCAGGCCTATTTCTTGCACCTCCCACCTTGCTGTGGGGTTGCGCCCTGTTCGTAGCTGCAGCCAGCTTTGGGAATTGGAGGACCCTGCTCCTTCAACCCCCAAGCTCAAGGAAATTCCAAGAAAGTCCTCCCAAAATGAGAATGCCTGCTTTAAACCACCATTCAGCTCCGGATTCAGTATTATGTTATGCCTATAGCAAAAGGAATTTGCTATTAAAACTACAACAAGTGAGCTGGATCCAGGCTTTTCTAACTAAAACCCACTAAGTCCCTGATGACCACATCCCACAGAAACGTTTTTGTAATAGCCTCCCAGATGGTCAGGGAGGATCTGTGGTTTGCATCTTCTCCTGTAAGTTGGGGGCCCCCAAGCCCCCTGCCAGGCTTTCCATGGGGTAGAATTCTTGGGGATCCCATGACTCCATCAGTGTTCAGTAAAATTCTTTCATCCAAGTTCTGGTTCAGTCTGACCCTGTTTGGCTTATTTTAGCAAAAGGGATCAGGGTTCAAAGTGCCTTGGATGTAGAATGCTAATGGGTTTATTTCCTTAAATTTTCTGTAAAATGAAATGGAAAGAAACCGATTCCATCTGCAAGATATTCATCTTTTGGCAGTGTCCCCACTCCAAGTCTCTGGTACTTGCAAATAACTCCTTCAGTACCTACTCACAGCCTTGTCCCTGGGCAAAAATGTGTGGTGCAAAGATGAGATTATTTTTGCAAAGCTGCTGCTCAGACAATAAAAAGATGTTTTAAAAGCCTCCTGCTGCACATTTTGAAAGAATGTTAATAGGAACAGAGAAATATATTTAATCTCTCTTAAATCTTAAAGAAGGCAAGACTAACATGTTGTTTTTTTTTTCTACTTCCTTTTTAAGAGAAAGGTGATGCTGAGCCAGAGAGTCCAGACAATGGCACGTCGAACACATCGTAAGTCTGCTTCATGTTTCTGTCAGAAATGACTTCTCCTTAATGTGCCTTATAAAGTGAACCTGCGCTGGCATCTTGTAATGGAAGGAAACCTGTGGTTCTCTTTTCTCATGTTTAATGTCTATTTAAATGCCTTTGGGTGCAGATGCCTGTTGATGTCTTACGCCTTAGCCTAGGAAGAGGAATCTTGAAAATGCAAATGTAAAATAGAAAAATGATGAGATTTGAGGATGTGTATGGGAGGGAGAAGGGAGGTGATTTGGTTGGGGATGTTCAGCACCTCCTTAAGGTTTCGACAAGTTTTTGCACGTTCTGTCCTGTAGCCTGTGAAGTACCCAAGTCCTGTTAAAAGCCTGCCATCTGCAGTCTCACCTCAGAATCATGTGAAAAATATAATTATAGGTTATCTCCATAAACTCTAGAGTTGGTTTTTTCAATTAGGAAAGCAGCTTTAAGATAAGAAAACAGACTACAAAGCACATGTTTTCTACTGTATCGTTTCCTCTTAGTCTTCAAGGAATTCTAATATTTTAATGATTAATTTGAAGCCAGATTAATGTGCAGTATTTAAATATGTGGTAGTTCAACAGCTAACAAATGCCTTTGTTTTAGCCCCATAGGTAGAGTACTAGATTTGCTGCTCACAGATATTTATGTTTACCATCTTAAAGAATGAAAAATGTTTTCTTCTTGTAAGACAGGCTTTGTGAATGTATCTGTTTGTGGATCAGGGCTCTTGATACTAAGAATTTTCAAGTGCTCTTCATTAGAAATCACAGTTTGTGACATGAGGTCTTATTTTGTCGAACGTGTGTTTCTCAGCATTGGCCAACATATGATCTCATGCTCATCATTCTACAACATGACCCTGAGAGTACTAGGTAGTTTCACTGCGTGATTTCTGATGATGAATGAGTGTGGCTGATTTTAAATGGCTAAGATAATACTAATTTATAGATTTTTTTTTTCTTTTTGAGCTGTAAAATGTAATGGGAAAGGGGTTTTAATGCCATCTGGAGGCATGTTAGAGAACTGAAATGGGTAGAGTCACTGAAAACATTCTTTTGAATAATGTGCAGACTGGAAAGAATTAATACAACTAGGATGTAAGCTTTTTCGAAGTTATATATTTTTTGACATTATTTAGTGAGAGTATTACTATAGAAATGATTTTCCAAGTTATCAATAAAATTATTCTAGAGACAAAGGAGCATACAAAGTGTTAAAGAAGCTGCTAGCAGTGTATGCTTTATTTTCCATACTTTAAAATCATTTTCTGCAAATGCCAGTTTCGTTAACACAATTTGATGTGTCATTAACATTCTGTTTCCTTGATGTATTCCAAAAATGTCCATTCCCTACAGGAATTGGCTTCCATTATGCAGCACTTCATTTCTTTTAACATGTAAGAAAAAAAATAATAAGTTGCCTGAAGAATTACTTTTCAACCCTCTGAAGGTATAAAACAGTAGAAGTTTGGAGCGTTACCCATAATCTCTTCCTCTGTGAGCACAACAGTCCCCCTCAGCTGTCCCCCATCCTGCCTCTAGACCCAGACTGAAGCAGAAATAAAATGCGAGAGTACAGGGACCTGTCTTAAAGGTGGAGAATGCTGAACTGGGACTCTCTCAAAGAGCCCCCTTGATGGAGGAGTCCAGCTGGGCAACAGGGCAGCATGTTATGAATAAGGAAGACACAGAATGCTCCAGGTGTGTGGCATCGATGTTCTTATGTACTGAACCTCTTTTGAGCTTTTATAGAGAGGGCGGGGAGAGCATCCCCTGTCCCTGTACTGCAGATAAGGAATCTGAGGGCCAGAAAGGTCATTTAACCTAGTAATAAATTATGACAGAGTCCTTTTGGCTTTTGGATTTTGCCCATTTGCCATACTGAACAATGAGTGAATGGGTCTCCAGTGGTGAAGCCATGAATCAGAACCAAGTGAGAGTAATGGGATGAGAGATTCCTGAAGTGGCAGGTGTACTAATTTGTGCCCCTAACAAAATACCAAACCCACAGGGCTTAAGCAACAGAATTTTATTTCTCAGAGTTCTGGAGGCTAGAAGTCCCAAATCAGGTTGTTAACAGGGTTGGTTCCTCCTGAGGACTCTAAGGGAAGGATCTGCTCCAGGCCTCTCTCCTTGGCTTGTATGTGGTCATTATCTCCCCATGTGTCTTCACCTCATCTCCTCTCTGTACGTATTTGTCTCTGTACCAGTTTTTGTAAGAACTCCAGCCTTAATGGATTAGAGCCCAACCTAATGGCATTACATCCTAGTGATTCTACTTCAACTTGATTACCTCTGTAAAGACCCTGTCTCCAACCAACGTCACATTTTGAGATCCCAGAAGTTAAGACTTCAACATGTGAAGGAGGAGGGAGTGATTAGTTGGAGTGAGGGTTGGAGCAATTAGAGATTCAGCAGTCAGGTAAACAAAACTAGGAAGTTACCGAGCTCAGCAGTGGAGCAGCAAGAAAGATCAAAAGTAAGACAGATGAAAAGTTACGGGCTGTACCAGCCCTGAAAGGGTGAGGGAGAGTTAGGGAGCCTGAGGGTGCCAAATCAAGGTAACAGGAAAGATGCCTCTTTTGTTCATATCATGGTGGGACAGACCCAGTTTTCGTGGAAGCTGCCCATTTCCCTCTTTATATCAGCCTGTGACCCTGTGAGTCACGTAAAGCTGCCATAGGGGCTTAAATTGTAATAACAGGTCAAGAGTCTTCAGACTAAAGAGGCCATTTCTCAAAGAAGCATGTTTCTTCACTGGCCTCCCTTAAAATCAGGAGATTAATTAGGCCTGGTTTGAGTCACTCATTGCCTAGTAGAGTGGTCATGTTGAAAACGTGTCCTCTCAGGACTAATGATCCTATGAATATTCAAGGAACTAAAAAGAAACAATTTAACTTTAACCTCCTTCCCCACAAAAACATAAAATAATCTGTGACAAACTTTTCGTTATCTTGGTGATGGAAGAACTTGCATTGGACTGACTCTCTTATAATTAGTATTATAAACTGTGGACAAGAATATTTTTTAGAAAAACTATTGAAGTCTACCTAAAAATATTCGAAAGCTTAAGAAATTAGATTGTTGAAAGAAGGGAACTGGACTGGAGAAAACTGTATCTATATGGTTTCTCTTGAGAGCACTTCACCACCCACAAAGAACAGCTGGAACTCAAGAAGAAAAATCATGCTTACAGTAGACCAAAGGGTTGGAGGATTGATGGGTTCAGGACTGACATGTGGCTGAGAATGTAGGATGGTTATAAAGGAGGGAGTCTCAGAAAAGAAAGCTCCCAATTCTAAACATAAACTTCCATGAATCCTTGAATAATTTCTAACTTGAGTATACATAGGGAAGATACCAGTGAGGTCAGTGGAAAACAATAACTAGGAAGCCAAAAAATTGAGCAAAGATTCCAACTGCTGCTTCCTACTGCCTACAGCTACTGTTTATAGAATCTGGAGTTTGAACCATAGCCATGTTAGAGACACTAGGGAAACACTTCAAGTTTCCTAACTCTAGAAAAGGTCATGCCTTCAGAGTAAAAGAGTCTAAAATCAAATCCAAAACAGATCTTCCCTGACAAGCTTTAGGACTAAGCATTCACAAGTTCAAGCTAAAGATTTAATTGCCTGATAGAACAATAATGAAAAATTCAACCCTTTTTAAAGAATAAAACAGTCTCTTGACTCTCTCTGTCTAGCACATTACCCATAATACTCAGTGTATAATCAAAATTAGAAGATGTACAAAGAAATAGAAAAGTGTGATCAATAGGAGAAAAAAATGTCCCTATAATAGATCCCAGAGTGTTTTGATAAGTAGAAATTTCACATGGGCATTTTAAAACAACTGTTGTAATGAGTCTAAGTATATAAAGAAAAACATGGTCATTATGACTGAAAAGAGGGTAAATTTCATCAAGGAATGCAACCTATTAAGAAATGAAAATTTTGGAACTGAAAACTACAGTATTTGAAATGATAAATTCACTGGGTACTATTAAATGAAGACTGGAAATAACAAAATATTAGTACTCAGACCAACAAGAATTATTCTCTGTAAAGAACACTGAGAATAAAGATTTTAAGTTGACAAACATTGAATTTTGAGATAGTCTTATGTATGTACAGTGGAATAGCAAAAGGGAAAAGAGAGAAATTAGAAAAAAAATACCTAAGTAAGTGATAGCTGGAAAATCCTCAGACTAAGTGAAAACATTAACCTGCAGATCAAAGAAGCTTAGCAAATCCCAAGTGAGATAAGTACAAGCAAAACCACACCCTGTAATACAGAGAAAACCAAATGAGAAAAATCTTGAAAGCTGAGAGAAAAAAAAAAAAAGATGTACAGAAGAATAATGATGCAATTAACCAAAGAATTCCTATCACAAACTCAGAGGCTACAGTGTGATGCAGAGACATCGTTAAAATGCTGAAAGACGAAAGAGGAAAAGGAAAAGAACTGCCAGGACAAAATTCTAAATCAAGCAAAACTACCCTTCAAAACTGAAAATGAAATATGACCTTTTGGATGCACAAAATCGGAAGGAATTCATTTCCAGCAGGCTTGCACCATAATAAATGGCAGAGGAAATTTGTCAGGATGAAGGGTAATAACATCAGATGGAAGCTCAGACCTAAAAGAAGGAATATCTACAGGACATAATAAATATATGGAGATACAGATATATAAATTGCTTCATGTAAGAAAATATTTTATGGGATTTTTTAATGTATGTAGGTGTAAAATATAAGACAAAAATATAAGGGAGAGCAAATGGAATTACACACCTTCAGGTTGTTGTATTTTATATGAAGTGGTTCAATATTAAATAAAGTAGACTACTGATAAAGACGTATAGTACATACCCAGAGAAACTACTTAGAACAATTACTGGAAAGCAACATATCTAAAAGCTAATTGGAAGAATTAAAATAACCTCTCCCAAAATTGTTTAACACAAAAAATGAAAGCAAAAGAGGAGAAAGGAAAACAGATGGTATCAGTCAGATAACAAAAATAGAAGGCATCAGTTCCAAAACAAATAGAAAAGTAACTGGGATTTGGGCATTTTAATAATTGTGTTAAATGTAAATGGTCTAACATTTTCAGTTAAAATGAAAAGATTGTCAGGTGGGCTGTAAAGTCAATGCTGTCTTTTTCTTATACATATTTTAAGTATAAAAATACAAATAGGGAGAAGGCCTATAATGGGAAAATCTTCTCAGATAGTACAGCAAAGCTGGTATCACCATGTTAATGCTATAAAATAATGCCTTTAAGACAGATTATTGCAGGAATTAAAAAAGACATTTTATAATGCTGAGAAGATCAGTTAATGAGGAAGATGCAGCATTCTTAAATATGTATGAATTTACTAACAGACTTTCAAAAATATTTAAACCTGACAAGACTAGGATCATATTGATAACTGAGAATTTTAGCACATTTGTGTTCACCAATTGGTATAGGAAGCATATAGGATATTTTGAAAAGATTAGCAGCCACTTTGATTTAGTTAACATTTGTACATTGCTGCACCAACAAATACAGAACAGAATTTTTAAATCCATATGAAGCATTTGCCAAGGAAGACCTTACTGTGAGCAATGACAAGGAGGTGTCAGTTAACTTTGTAGGATGCAGAGCATGTGTTCTGATCACAACATAATTGCATT
Source organism: Ctenodactylus gundi (assembly GCA_004027205.1). Lineage (NCBI taxonomy): Eukaryota > Metazoa > Chordata > Mammalia > Rodentia > Ctenodactylidae > Ctenodactylus > Ctenodactylus gundi. The sequence goes on along the minus strand of PVKB01003153.1, from coordinate 53,018 downwards.
GACTCAATAATAATAAAATAGATAATAATAATAAAATATCTAGAACATATCAAATATTTGGAAATTAAATCACATTTCTAAATACCTTTGCATTAAAGAGTAAATCACAAGGGAAATTAGAGAGCAATTTCAACTTCATGAAGAAAATGTAATTTAAAAAGTGCAATTTTTGAAAATTTGTAGGATTTGCTAAAAATTATGCGTAACAGGGAAATTATAGCTTTATAGGCTTATGTTAGGAAAGAACAAAGTTAAACATCAGTAATCTATGTTTCTACTTTAAGAAGGTAGGAACAGAAAACTAAGCTTAAGATAGCCGGGAGGAAGTACATGATAAAAATAGGAACTGAAGTTACCATACAATGGAGTGTTAATAAAACAACATTTGGTTCTTTTCAATGATTATTAGAATTAGCAAAACACTGGCAAAACTGATAAAGCAAATTACAGAGAGAACACAAATTAGCAACATCATCAATGAAAAAGGTCATCACCACATATCTTACAGATATTTAAGCAATAATAACGCACACCTTCTTGCCAGTTAATTTGATTACTTACATCAAATACTTCTCTTGAAAAAAATCTAAATTTCTCATAATTGCCACACAAAGAAATGGAAAATCTGAATTACTCTCTTGCTATGAAACAAATGTAATTCACAATCAGACTTTTTCCACAAAGAAATGTTCTTCAGGACCAGATGATTTCACTGCTAAATTCTATCAGAACTTTAAGTAAATGTTTATACGAATGAACAAAATAAATGAACTATAGTCTTACCTGGACTCTTTCAGAAACTGAAGAAAGAAAACTACTCAGTTCACTGTATAAGGCTAGAATAACTTTCATACCAAAACCTGACTTAAATTTATGTAAAAAAAGAAAACTTTAATTCAGTACCTATAAACATTCATGCAAAAATTCTTAACAAATCTAGTCCAATATTTTATGAAAAGTATAGAATTCATTATGACTAAGTAGGATTTAATGCAAGCGTGCATTATTGCTTTGACAATAGAAAATCGTGTGACCCACCATACTAATAGAAAAAGAAGAAATCTAGATATATGCACAAAAAGCATTTGAGAAAATGTAACACCCATAAATCCAATTTAAAGGAAAAATTTAAAACCTTTGGCCAACTTGGACTAGAAAGAAGTTTATTAAAATCAAAGATGGGTATTTACAAAAATCAAAAACAAAAATAAATAAGAACTCCACTGCTAGTACCATTTGGCAGTAAAGTTCCAGACATTTTCCTCACAGGAGCAGTAGTATCGCAGTCCTGTTGTTACCTCCTAAAATGTCATTATTTTACTGTAGATTGTAGTCAGTACTGCAAGAAAAGGTAATAATGGGTATAAACATTGAGGAAAATGATTGTTTACAGACATATTCATAAAAACCCCCCAAAAAACTTAATAATTTCCAAGGTCAGTATGTAAATATCTATTGCAGCTCTATTAGAAATAAAAATTATAAAATGAAACTTTAAAAGCAATTTTATTTTGTTGACATAAGAACATAAATCACTTGATGAATGTATCGAAAGACACAGGAAACTTGAACAGTAAAAATCACATAACACTGATGTGAGAAATTTAAGACCTAACTAAACAGAGAAATGTGCATGAATTGGAAAACTTGACAGTGTTGTTGTCTCAGTATTTCTTATACCAATCTATAGACTCAACTTAATTAAAAGGCCAGAAGAATGTTTTTGTAAAAAATGGTTTCACAGGTGGTTTTTAAATATTTTGTGGAAAAGCAAAAGACATAGAGAGCCACCTAGATGGCCAAAACCAACTTGAAGAGGAGCAGCATATCAGCTGCATGGTGCCTGATGTTAAGGCTCAACAATGAAGTGGAAGTAATTTAAGAGAGTATAACATTGATGTAAAGATGGACACATCACTGGAACAATGCAGAGTCGAGAAACAGACCCCACAAATTTAGTCAGTTGGTATTCCACAAAGGCACCAGAACATTTCAGTGAAGTCGAGTATTTTAAACGAATGATCCTAGAGCAACCATCAGGGTGTGAGGTAGAGAATTACTGTCACATTGTGCACACCTGAAATGGATTGTAAACTTCAGCATAAGTGCTAAAATGATAAAGCTTCTAGAGGAAACATTTACAGGGCAGTATCTTCACAACTTGGGAATAGAGAAAATGTTCTTATGGGAGGGGCACGAAAAGTACAGTACGAAAGAAAATCCTAATAAATCAAACTTTATCAAAAATAGCAGCATTTGCTCATCAGAATGAAAGGGGAAGCCACAGTATGAGAGCCTATATTTGCAGTATAAATCGGTTGAAAATTTGAATATAGAGGAACTATGAAAATTCATTAACAAAGTGATAAGGAAACCAATAGTTTAAGTGGGCAAAAATCTTAGAGAAAGAAAAGAAGACATGCAAATGTCCCCAAGTAGATGAAAAGGTATAACATTCAAATGAAGGAAATGCAAATTAAAGCCACAATGAGATACTACTATGTTCCCACTAGACTGGTTTAAATTAAAAGGACTGACACCATCAAATAGTGTCAAAGTATGGAATAGTTGGAACTCCCTTGAATTGCTGGCAAGACTGCATGTTATATTAGCAATTTTTAAACCTTTTATAAACATAAACATTTATTTTACTGGTAGACATTAGTATTAGAAAAATGAGAGATATGTATCTAAAAGATTACTACAGAAATATTCATAGTTGATTCATTTGTAATATTCATAAATACATTATTTGTAAAGACTGGAAGCCCCTCCAATGCTCATTAATATAGGTGAATGAGGAGACAGATAATTGCAGTTTATTCATGCAACGGATACTTGTTCCAGTTAAAAAGCAACAAATTCATGTGCATGGCAACATGAACGACTCACACAAGTGTGAAACAAAAGGCACCGAACACGAAAGAGTATGTGGTAAGATTTGTTTCCTATGAAGTTCAAGAAACAGGGAAAACGATTCTCTTGGGAGAGAATTCAAAGCAGCAGCATTGCTATGAAAAGCTGAGGATTGGCTAGGAGGCAACATGAGGGGACTTCTGGAGTGACAGACACTCCCATATGTTTGCTTAGGCTATGTGTGAGTTTATCAAAACTCAATGAATTTTATACTTAAGTTCTGGGCATTTCATTGTATATAAATTTTACTTCAACTAAAAAAATAATAACTATAGAGAAAGGATACAAATACCTCCATGGCAGCTATTCTATCTGGTATAATACTACCAATAATAGTGATAATAACAAAAACAACAGCCACCACTTAATTTGAGCTCTGTCCTTTGCAAAGACAACTCTTAGCTCTTGACATATTTTATCCCTTCTAACGTATTTAGCAATCCACTAATACTCCCAATACTACAAGTAAAAATAGGCTAATTAATAAACCGGCATGTATATATTTGAAGTGTCAGTGCTAGAATTTGAACCTGACATGAGACCCTGGAAACCAAGCTCTTAACTATTGTCCCGTTTGCAGTTATCTCGAAGACATGGGTGCTTTCTCTGTAGAGAGCAACCATCCCAGGACAAGCAAGTAGTTAACATGATTTCTGAAGAGGAGGAATAGGCCAGCATCGAATAGATTGCTTTCCACACTAAAAAAATTTTAAAAGTAATGACCAAAGGGAGATTTCCAGAATCTTCGTCCAGATTTGCTTTGTGCACTACTGCAAAATCTCCTCGCAAGGCAAATATCAATAATATGGGCTTGTAGAAAAATCCCCAAAACAGTGTGGGTAGCCCTGAACAGTAATTGCAACCTGAAAAAAAGAAAAGTTGTAAAATGACCTTCACAAATAAAACAAATAGGATCAAACAAAAGCACCTAAAAGGAAAACAATAGCAGAAAGAAGCAGAAGGAAACAATCAGAAGTTCATACACCATACAGTAAGACTCAAGAACTATAAGCTCACATTAAATTACAATTATACCCATGAAGTATTTTTTTTTCTTCAAAATTTGATATATGGGAAGTGCCCATTACCAAGGAGAGGAACTCAGTCAGCCATTCTGACTGCTATTCAGTCAGTATTTGTAACTTAGAAAAGCTAGAGAACAGCTCTGTCTGTACAGTTGATTTGAACTTTATTAGAATTTTAATGTGCTCTATACCTTAAAAAAAAAGAAGTAGAAAACTTAGAAAGAGTTAAGGGTGCAAAAAGTGTTTTGTAATGTTTACAAGAGTTTAGAAGATCCTTAAGAAGACTGAGCAGCCAGTCTGCACCACAGATATCAGCCAGGCGAGACTTTACTCCAGTGCCTCAGAAGCCAGGACCCACAAGTACAGGATTTCCCCCTCCCCAGACAGATGTTTGGCTGGAAAGAGGCAAAAGTAGTCACCTCCACCCCTGGCTTCTACTTTAAGACATCTAGAAAGACATGGGCATCCCTACTTGGTGGAACAGAGCAGATCTAGACAGTGCTGAAGGTCTTGTCCTTGTATATACAGGCAGCCTTGCAAATCACAAATACAGATGAAATGGGCAACGTGATCAGGTCCATAAAAAGTACTCATTTAAAGTTTCTATGCCTGTTGGAAAATTGACCTAGAATATGTTAAATATAGTGGGAACAAATCCAAGAGATCAATGGTGTATTAAACTTATAAGGAAATCTGTCATGTACACATGTGCATTTAATAATAAGGTTATGCAAACTGATTCTATTACAGGGTCTGGAAGTTGAGAGATCAAAGTTTACTGAGGGAATTTTACCAAAGTTCTTTTTTTTCCTGAGAAACATGAAACTTCCTTGATATTTATTTTGGCTCCAGCAATCCAGGTCTAAAATGATGAATTGTGGCTGACCTTTTAGTCTATGAGGTGTCCCTCCCCAGAGACCTCTTTTCTGTATCTGCTTAAGTGATTTGCCAGGACCCTGTTGGCTAAGAAAATGAGAAACATCGTATATAGCATTTGCCTGCAGGAAGTTTGCCAGATTCCATTTCCCCACTCTTAGACACCAAGAATGAAAAATGGAACAGGAAGGTCGTCATGTAGTGCCTTCAGCCGTGCAGCATGTAGGTGCACAGACGGGACAAAGGCCTCTATCTGAAATCACTTTCTTCTCACTGAGTACAGTACTGGATACCCACAACTTGAAGAGAGGTTTATTTCAGCTAATGGTTTCAGAAGGACCTGGTCCATTCTTAGGTGGCAGTCAATAGTGGAAGGGCATGGCTGAGGGCTGAGCCAGACAGACACTGGTTGTTGCATGGTAAGACAGAAGCAGAGTGGGAGAAGCAGCCAGGGACAAGAATATGTACCCTTCCATGTTGGGTCCCCCAGTGACCCAGCGCTCCAACCAGCCTTCTAACAGCACAGGAAGTCATCTGTGGCTTAAGACACTTGATCTCATTAACCCTGTGATCTAGTCATCTTCCTAATACATGAGTTTTAGAGGGACATTCAATATCCAAGCTGTAACAGCTCACAGAGTGACATGGTTTTACCCAGTGGATAAGAAGGGCCATCATGAACTAAGCCTGCATGTACCAAGGAGTCGGCTTTGAGCTGGACACACAGCTGAGGGAAAGGAGTTGACCTGTTTTTCCTGAGAGGGAGGCTAAGTGTTACTGTAATGCTGATTGCACTCGCAGATTAAATAGAAGAAGATTGCATTATGCCATCCCAGAACAAGACTGCAAACCATGTCTTTTGTGCCCTTATATCAGACCGGAGGCCTGGGATTTCAGGAGTCGTAAGAGAGAATTCTCTGGCAAAATTAAGGTGTCTGTTTCCAAGCCCCTTTGTTTGGTTCCCAAAGCACTCACTGTCCGATGGAGTGTATTATAACATGATTACATCTCATATTACCAAAGAGAAAAATGAGGGCTCAGAGAAGCGAGTAGGCTCATGGAGGGTTTCACAGTTGGCAGTAGCAGAGCCAAGAATCCAGTTAGTAGCCCAGACCCAGAGCACTGAGCGGTGCTGCCTGAGGTCTGCGGCCTGGTGCCAAGGACACATGAATTGGAAGAGGTGTTGAGGGAGAAATCCCATCTCTGAACAAAGGGCTGACACTCCCCTAAAAGCCCTTCAGGTGTACCCACCTTTCCTACTGACAAGAGAGTTGTGCGTCAGCCACCGCCCGTGAGGAAACCTGAGGACGCCTGGTCCAGACAGGAGAGCGCCTGGTGGTTCTGCCCAGGATGGGGTTTGCAAATTAGGAGGCTTCTGTCTGGAATTCATCTGACAGTTACAGTTGCTGGCAGAAGCAAAATGACAGCCTCAAAGCCTCAGCCCACCTGCTCACCTCGCAGGGCCTTCTGTGTTGGCAGAGCTATTTTAGGAAAGCTATGTTCACGTGGTCCCACCAAAGCATGTAAAATATGTTAGCCTCAGCCTCCACGGTCCTACCATAGAGAGTTCTACCTGCCCCCGCTTCATAACTGACTAAAATATCTAATGGGACAGGGAAGACAGGGTGAAGGCAGGTGGCCAACTTTCCACACACGTGCACAGCCTCACCTTTTTCAGTCAAAAAAAAAAAAAAGTATAACTGCTTTATAAACAACAAAGATTCTGTGGAATTTCAAGCATTCTGGGTCATGTAAGTGTCAGTATATCAAAAACAAGAGGTGACACACATAAATACTTACTGGATGCCAAGTGGTGGATGGAGTGCTTTCTAAAAATACAGTCATCACAGAATGTGAGATAACAGGTATAGGGGAGTGAGTGTGCCCTAAAACCTGGATCATCCTGTGGGTGAATCAGCTCTGACTCTCAGAGCAGCTCAAGAGAATAGACACCAGTATAGTCTCCCATTCTGTAGATGAAGAAACTGAGGCCCAGACTGCTTACCCATGCAGACTTTACCATGATCTAATCACCTTCTAAAAATACAACTAAGTCACCTACAGTCAATAATGCTCAGTGATATGGACCGAACACAAAACACTGGGTATCGATGGGTGTCCCTCTTATGGAATGCACAAAAATAATGACATAAAAAGGCCCAAACATGAATGACAGACTAGAAAGAGAAGCAGTAGTCAGATAGGAAAGTGGTGAACCTCTGGAAAGGGTGGGCATAGACGCTCACTAATTCCCCAAGCCTCATGGTTCTAATGTGTTAGAGAATTTGGAATTAACGTATTTACAAAAATTAAATTAAAATTAAAAATATTAAATTAATTAAAAATATTGAAAAAATACAACTAAGCCAATGAAGTTTGAAGTGACCAGACAATAGGTGCCATGGCTAGGAATTTGGTTTGTTCCCCAGAGATTTGTGTGCTGAGGGTTGGGTTCCCACAAGGAGAGGTGAAGGCTGGTAGGAGATTCAAAGGTCACCGGTGTGTATCTTTGGAAGGGAATGTTGGTCTGCTGGCATGAGTTCCCAGAAGGTTGTTAGAAGATTCCCAACCTGGCCCCTGAATTTCTGCCTGCTTTTTGTGATGTGACCTCCCTCTCCCAGTGTGCTCTTGCCATTGTCCTGCTCTTTGCCATGAAATCTTCATGCCAGCCAAGCTATATCGCTGCTGTATTCTGGAACCTTCACAGCTTTTGTGCCAAGTAAAGTTATTTTCTTTTTAGAGGTACCAATCTTCAGGCATTTCATAACAGCAACAGAAAATTGATGAATACAGGATGAAACCCAGTAATTTGGGACAGTTTCATTTGAAAATCTTAATATAAGAGCTAAAGAATTGAGTTAGGCTAATTGGCTTTAATGATTGTGGGAAAGAAAGTGTTATTTCTTTGCTTTTGAAGTTTCCAAGTGCTAAGAGTATCATAGGCAGAGGGAGAGAAGACAGTGACTAGCTAGGTCAAACTGATAACCACAGAACCTCACTTTTTAACCCAATATGATGCTAATTTCATAAATCCCCAGACATGGCATACTCTGGAAACAAAAGATTTTTTAAAATGACTAAATATATGCCTTAGGTAGTTTTTCATCACTGTGACTAAATACTTGACATCTACAACTTTAAGAAGAAAGATTTATTTTGGCTCAGAGTTTCAGAAGGTCATTGTTTATTCACAGGTGGCTGGCAACAGTGGAAACTCATGACGCAGGCGGAGGTGGAGGAATCTCCTCATGTCATTGCAAACAGGAAGCCAAGTCCCAGGGAAAGGGAGGATGTAGCATCTTCCCTTTCAGATCCTGTTGCTGTGATCTACCCTTTCCAGGTTTAAGCCCCTAATTCCACCACACACCTGTAATCTATCTAATCCACTAGCCTGTAATCTGTAATCTGCCATGAACTTGTCTTCTACCTCAGATGTGTAATCTACTACATGGCAATAATTCACCCCTCTAGACCAGGCCACCATCTCCTAACAGGACATGGTTGCATAGATAATCTACAGCACCCAAATACATGAGACTTTTAGGGGCATTCCAGATCCAAACCACCAATAACATGAAATATCAAATATAACTTTTAAAAATATATATGTATCAACCATTTAACCAAAATATTAAAAATTCTTCCATAAGTCAGTTGTGAAAATTGAGACCCAGAATTTTGTACCTTTAACTTTCCTGTTGACACTTCAGGCTGGAGTCTGGAACCTTGCTCCCCAATTTTACTGAGCGTTTACTGTGTCCTAGGGACGTTACTCGTGTCATGCCCACAGCTCTTGGGAGTGTGTAGCTGCTTCTTCAGACAAGAAATAGCGCATGGGGAAGTTAAAAGAAAACTTGACCAGGTCACACAGCTAGTTTGTGCTAGAACTAGAATTTAAACCCTGTTTGAGCCCTTGCTTTTAACTGCTTTTCTATAGAATATCTTTCCTTAAATATTTGAAGTATATTTTTATCTTTTATAACATCCAGTGAGTTGACATACATTTGAATCTAGAGTTTATTTTCTAATAGTCACTGTTACTAATCAAGCTAAGTTGCCTCTGTGTGAGAACTGAGGAGAAAAGACTGTTCTAGCACCTTTAAAAGTGCTAAATTTGATGTTCAAATTTCTAACAAAAATAATTAATTTAAGCCTAGAACTTGTGTGGTTTTAAGTTGCTGCAGGAATGTCCTTTGGTGCCTGAGAGACCCTTTTTGCAGGCTCTGGCCTGGAATGATGGCTGATTTAGACCTGAAAACCCGGCAGGGGACTTCATCAGTGTCTGGTTGTGGTCAGCTTTGTGGAGCTTTTAGTAAAGCGTGATGGGTCAGAAATAAGCTGTGGGGTTACTACAGAGAATATTACTTTGAGACCAGAAGCGTTCAGAAGGATAAGAGTGGAAATTTCTCTTCTTCCAGGAGTTGTAAACGGATGCCTTTGTTGTTTTTCTAATCCCTTCTCTTCAACCTCCCAGCTAGGGCTGCCAGAGAAAACACAAGATGTCCAGTTAAATTTGAATTACAAATAAACAAGGAATAATTTTTTTAGTGTATGTCCCAAGCAATATTTCAGACATACTTAACACTGAAATACTATTCCATCGTTTACCTGCAAGTCAAATTTAACTAGACATCCTGTTATTTTTATTTTCTACTTCTGACAGTCTTACCAAACACCTCATAAACTACCTCCCACTAGACTACAGAGCTTTAGAAGGTAGTGGGTGAGGGAGAGAAAGAAAGGAAGAAGAGAGAGGGTCACAGGAGGAGAAAGGGAAAATCCAAGTGAAGCCTAGCTATCTGCCAAATAAAATAACTAAATCTTCCAAGAAAGAGAAATCTTAAAACTGAGGTCCTAGTGTGGAAAATGTCTGTTTAAGACTGTTTAGCCTGACTGTTAGGGGCAGGGTGGGGAGGGCTGTGGTAGGAAGCAAGCATCATGTTAACATGTGCATACCAAAGCCCATCCAGGGATGGAAAGACTTTGAAGGTGAAGATTGCCAGGTCTGGAACTTCCTTGGAATACCACAACTGTTTATTAATTGCAAGGTGAACTTTTTTTTTTTTTTCAGTGAGAATCTTTGGTAGTCAGATCAAAGAAAACTACCCAACCTCAGTTTCTTTCACTAGGAGAGATGCCTTTGAAACTTAATGGAAAACCTTTTCTTTGTGCTGAGATATTAAAAAAAAAAAAAACCCTGTGGGATACCTGATATGGAGAAGAATGTACCCCTTTTTAAGAATCACACTGTTCACCATGGTGCATGAAGATTGGGTTTTTTTCCCCACAAGCTAAAAAATATTAACCAACAGCTTCAAGACTCATTTTTTAAAAAAAAAAAATCTCTGACTAGACTAGTTTTATAAAGAAGTCTCTCCCCTTCATCCAGGACACATCACAGATGTCACATTGTGGCATTTTCATGTGGATGGGGGAAAATGTCCTTTGGAATTTTTAGGATGTTATCACAAGCAAGTTCTCTAGTTTTTGAGTTGCTAAGCCACGGCTGGATCAAGCCCTTCTCAGGGTAAGAATATTTCATGTTACTGTTTTAGCTTTAGTATCTTGCAAGCAGGATTATTGCCTGTGAGGGAACATGGCCCGTGAAGTTTGTCTGTCACGTGTATGAACATGAATATCCCATATAAACAGAGAAGTATGATGGTTCCTGTCTGCGCGTAAACAAATAGTCCAACACATGACAGCATCAGAATTGGAGGAGAGGGAACTGAATCACCCTCATTTCAGATGAAAGAAAATTTAGGGTATTTGAAGAGATAGTTTAAGAGTTGTGTTTATAACTTCTCTCAAAGCCAGGCAGCTATGTAGGAGCCTCTCGTGTATAGTTCTATTGCATTGTTGCTGCTGCTTTAAAAAAAAAAAATAGCCTAATGGTGGAAGGAATTTCCTGACCAGATTCATCACTGTGTGAGGTGGTATTTTTTGAATTAATGAAGTATAAGCTGTCGTTTCTTTTTGTACTCTTTCCTCTGTTCTGCATGTTACCGGTTCTTTTAGGAGATACAGCGCGTGTTAAATTCAGATGTGGAGCAGTTGTACTTTGTATGCTTGCCCTTCAGGAGACTCCACCACATTCCAGAGCCCTCCTCTCCTCCTGGAGAGCCAGAGATGGTGTCCCTGTAAGCCAGGCTGCCTGTAGAACCCCACCGAGAAACCGCAGGAACCCGTATCAGCTGGCCTGTGGCAGCCAGTCTAGAAGCAATTTTGATAAACTGCAACTGGAAGCCACAGTGAGACTTTACCTACCACAGGGCCGAAATAAGGAACAGTGTTAACACCAAATGCTGACAAGGTTGCAGAGAAACCACAGCACTGAACATTGAAAATGTAAAATAGTATACAGCCACTCCAGAAAATATCTTGACAGTTCCAGTGAAACATGAATCCAGCCATCCCATTCTTGGGCATACATCCCAGAGAAATGAAAATTTATTTTCATGCAGCTACTTGTACAAGAAGGTTCTTAGCCTCTTTATTACAGCCTAAAGCTGGAAACTACCTACATGTTTGTAACAGCAATACTGATAGGAAAGAGTGAATTGTTGGTGCATACAACTTCGAAGGATCCCAGGGAAATGATATTAAGTGATGAAAAGGTTCTTTTTGAATGAATGCGTCCTTCATTCTCTGCACAGCTTACTCCTGGTTAGGGATGGCATAGAGGGGTGGTTCTCAAAGATTAGCACAAAGGGGCCTTATGGAAATGGTAAGCTTTGCTCTGTGGATTATTCCATGTCAATTTCCTGGTTTTACCATTGCCCTAGAGTTGGGAACGAGGGTGGCATTTGGGGATGGGGATGTAATTATATGATGAAACGTGTTTGGTTTCCATGAGGCCCTGAATTCAGTACCAGCAGTAGAAAAACAAAAATAAAAAGACGTTCACGTTGGCAAGGGCTGAATGAAGTTTGCTCAGGACTTCCCTGTATATTTTGTATCACCTTTATATGAATCTGTAATTATTTAAATTACTTAAATATTTTTAAAATCATACCCATTATCTCTAAAGAGGCAGCTCTTCTGTGCTGGTCCTAATCTGTGTGGTGATCAAGATATCTGGTGAGACTGTCATTTTATTCCGTAATGGGGATTTCCGGTGTCAGTAGGGAGCCACTAGCCACTATGGGTATTTTATTCCTGTGGGCCCCTGGCTCTGCCTGCCTGATCACACCTCCCACTTGGTGTAGCAGTTACCATTTGAGGCCTGAGCTAAAAATGCACTGGATTGAACATGCATGAGTATAAGATTGTTGCTGGCTGTTGTCTTGCACACACACACACCTATGTCTACACACCCATGTACACACACAAGCACGTTCTTTCTCTGCCCTCTAACTCAGATTTGTCCTTTGCCCAAATGTTCTTCAAGCCAGCTTTCCCCACTAAATCCCCTAGGGTCCAGGATATTTGATACCCTGGCCCTGGACAAACTGTCAAGTCAGCATCACACTGTTTCTTTATCCTCAGAACAAGAATGGACAAATTCTAGGAGTTTACAATCTGAAAACCTTGACTTTCCTCTGGCTCCAGCTCACAGTACAGTTACCCTCCTTGTGTTCATTCTAAGGAGATCAGGCAACTTGCTGTTTCTGAGACCCAGGCCAGCCTCATCCCCCCTCTGACCTTATCTTTAGTTCTTCTGTCCCTCCTTCTGTGCCTCCTTCAGGCAGCAGTCTGCCTTCTATAGCATCATTGCAGATTTTCTTCTGGGTATTGTCCCTGGCACTGGAACTTTATAAATCCTGGCACCTCGTTCTCATGTCCTCTTGTTCTGTTTTGTCAGAGCACCGATGAATACACAAAGCTAATAACAAACTCATTGGTACTCTGGTTTTAATAACTGTTATACACCAAAGAGTGGGTAACTTTTAAGAATTATAATTCTGAGTTTCACGTTTTTTTTTCCTTTTGTTGTCCCCTCGTTGTTATCTTAATTGAAAGTCTTGATAACCAAAAATTAGGGAATGTGAGTGTAGAGGTTTTAAGCACTAATGAAGAGCCAGTAGGTATGGTGCTTTGAGTACATCTCACTGCTGGGTGGTGCATGGACAGTGGGCTCCTTCTCATTCACCCTGTAGGAAGGTTCATTGCTGACCAATAGTGAGCTGATACTCTTGCTGAAAATTTAGCCCAGGAGTGGGGGATAAGACCAGACTGGAGAGGGTTCCCATGTCTTAGGAACCTCATGATGACCACAAATGGAGCCAATTATGCTAATTATACTCATCCCATTGATTCCTTCTTGCACAGAAGCCATCACAATTCTGAAAAAGAAGACATTGTGATGACCCTAAAGAGTAACACCTCCCCCCCACACACACACACACAAATCTAGTGTATTAACTCTTCATTGCTGAACACAATACTTTACATCCACAACATAAACAAGGGCAGATTTGATTTGGCTCACAGTTGTGAGAAAATCAGTCCATAGGTGGGTGGCTTTGAGGTGGAACATCATGGCAGAAGGGGCATGGCCGAGCAAAGGTGCATACATCCTAGAGGCCAAGTACAGAGTAATGGAACACACTAGAGAAGAGGGAGGGGCAAGGACCGTATGTAGTCTCCAAGGTTATACCTCTGTGATGCATTCAGACACACCCAGTAGTGTGCTCCATCAGTCCCACACACAGGCGGATCACAAGCCAATCCACCCTAATCACCACACCTTCACACTGCCGTGGAGGAAAATTTCCACCTCCTGTGGCTATAATCCTGTTTCCTGCATGTGAATGTGAAGTGAGAAACAGTGCCAATTTGCTTGTGGTGCTGGGACTCGAGCTGAATAAAGATTCATAGTTGCCCACTGCTTACATACAGTGCTGTGTTCTGAGGTTCAAGTTTAATCTCAGTTTAAGTTCTTCTGGGATTTTTTTTTTTCCCTAAAAGCTGATTTGGTGACTGATGCAGATTTAGGAAATGATCCTTAAACATAATTGAAGATGAAAGACCGGCTCTTCTCCCCACTCCCAGACCAGACGATTGGTCATTTTGCACCAGGGATTTCAGTGCTGTTACTAAATGAACTTCCCTTAATTAAGGAACGTGATCCCTTCTCTTCATTACCATATCCCGCCTGCCTCCATGGCTCAGCAAATTAACTGACCCAGATAAATAAAGGGTACTCATCAAAGCCACGGGAGCCACAGTGAGGGGGTGTGGCAGCAGATACACCTTGAGGAGTACAGTTTCCAACACCTGGATAATAGGTTTCATTGTATTTTTTAAAAAAATCCAGTGAGTGTGAGTAGCAGAGAACCTGTTATTAGTATCTAAAATTACTGCATTATTTATATGTTTTACCTATAGATAAATGTTTTTGCTCATATCTACAGCTTTGTGAGGAGCTGGCATTGTAGGTATGTGAACGTATTAGAGTTTATCTTAATGTTTATACCTTGAACTTTGGGAGGATGGCCCATGAAGACCATGAGTTTGAGCCCAGCCTGAACAATTTAGCAACTGAGTGAAATCCTGTATTTAAAAAAAAGTACCCTAAGGTTGTAGCACAGTGTAAAAGCCCTGAATTCAATCCCCAGTACTGAAAAAAAGAAATCTGATATGTTTTATGACATCATTCTCCCTTCTTAAATTGGTTTGCTCTTTATTGTTTTTTCTACTTACATGTAAATACGAATAGCAGAAGAATAAAGCTACAAAGGATAGTCATATTTGCATAATTTTTAGTCCAAACTGAAAAGAACATTTGTTATATTTATGTTCTTTTTGAATAACTGATACAATAATTAGTTGTCACCTAGTTGGAAGATATTATCAGATTTCTCCAAGGTGCTAAACCAAAATGAGGCTTGTACCTCAAATGTGCTTACGTGGAGCCTCCAGCACCAGCGTGTCAAGGCTGTGGTGCAGTCTCCCGTGGGAGAGTGCCAGCTCTGGTCTACAAGAGGCTTGGAAGTTGCTGCGGGGATCTGCGCATTGTTTAAATGGCTAAGATTATTAGCAGCACCTATACTGATGTGAAAGTTTTGCACTTCCCCATACTGAATACCCAGGGTTGCCAGATTCCCTAAGTGAGTCAATGTGCTTGGATTGTTTTGCACAAGTATTTAGCCAGAATCACCATCCATACAATTGAGCTGGAGGTGGAATTTCCAAACCCTGCAAATGTTATGGTCACAATAATCCCAACACCCCACCAAGGCATGAGTCACAGGCTGACAGACTGCTTGGCCCCATTAATGGCATTAGAAGATAGCTAGCCTTCTGAAGGGTGGAGAGATGAACTTTAAAAATCAAGTCTGCTGCTAAAGCAGTAGTCTGGAGGAAGGATGAGAGGCACTTGGCTAGAGATTATTGTCACATAGATGAGATTACAGTTTTCAGGATGGAAAGAAGTAGAGAGATGGTCTGATTCTTAGGATGTAGGATTCGGTTCAGAAGAGCAGAGCGCTTACACCTCTGCCCAGTTCTGCAGAGGATGGACACTTGGAATTGTTTGAATGGCTTGCAAGTGTACAGAAGGTTTTGGCTGGGGAATAATTACAGACAAACATTAGAGAACTTGGTGGATGACTTTTAAAGCTTGAAGGATCCTGCTCCAGGCTCTCCTAGCCTTTAAAGTCTGCCATGAGAAGTCTGCAGTAATTCAAATGGGCTTGCCTTGGTAGAATAATGTCTGTTTTTCTCTTGCTGCTTCTAATATTCTCTTTTTAAGTTGTATTTCTGAGGTTTTAATTATGATATGTTGTGGCGAGTCTCGTTGCTGGTAATGCAGGCAGTACATATTATATGTTGGCAACATGTAAATTTAGTCAGGCATTTGTAAAGCAATGTTTTTGTAATCTCTTTCAATCCTGTTATGTCATGTTGTCTTCAACAGTAGCCAGTAAAGAAAGCAGAGGTGTTTTTATTCTCATTGTAAAGAAATCACAGGAAGTTTATGATTTTGTAATTAACATCAGAACTAGGATAAAAATTCGGACCCCTTGGTTCTCCACTCTGAACACCTACCAGAGCCTCAGACCTTTCCAGGAGTTTCCCGCACCTGAGTCCTTTCCAGTACCTGTTGATCTCATGTTGTGGTGCCCAGGGGTTTTCTGCAAGAGCAGAATACCTTGCCTATTTAAATTAATCCTGACAAAAGTTTGTACAGAAACCTAATTCAGCATTCTACAAATTCTTTCCTACTGTATTTACTCTGTAGCCTGGAAACTTGGATTATTTTTTGTTTTTTGTTTTGTTACTGAGAATTGAACCCAGGGCCTTGATACTTTGCTACATTCTGCAGTCTGTTTTTGACTTTTGACTTTGACAAAGGGTCTCACCAGATTACCCAGGGCAGACTTAAACTTCCTGTTCTCCTGCTTCAGCCTTCCAGATTGTTAGGAGTATAGGTCTGTGCTGCCGTGCGTGGCTTACGTTGTTTTTCTTTCTCTCCAAAACTTCTGGGCTCTCAACACTGGTGTTGGGTTGGAAAGACTTTCTCATTGTAGGATATCTGTAGTCTCAACCACATGCACACACACTCACACACATGCATGCGCACACTGCTCTACACCCAGAGCTCGAATGCCAGAAAGGCCATCTCATCACCTATGGTGCCTCCCAACTGGGGAGGTGGCAGGACTTCATGTGGCACTTAGGATTGTCACATCTGTAGGATACTGGTCCTAGTTGACAAAATTCACCTGGGCAGCTTTCTCCTCCCTCCTCTAGTCTCTGCTTATCAGGGGTCAGGGAAACTTTTCCCGTGCATTAAAATCCTTGGGGTAAAGAGAGATGGCTTGCTGCCTTCGGAACTTTAAGGCATGGCAAGGGCCTTATTCCTTCAGAAGAAGTGGAAAGTGGGACAGAAAGCAGAGAGAGCTGCAAGCCTGCCTGGCTGTCTCCCTGTAGCCCCAGGAGTTTCATCATGGTAGAGTTAGAAATCATGTGTTGTGCTGTATGATGCTCTGAGCTTTCATTGGCCCAAGTTTTAGGCTTCCAGAAGCCATATCGCTGGTGTGGAAGGAAGGTATAGCAATACAGTTCAGTAGTAAGTATAACACAATTCTCTTCCCTTGATAGAAAAACTAAATGGGTGCAGATGTAACTGAGTAATTTGCTGGGCCGCACCCTGGATTAGACCTCTTACATACACACCAACTGCAATGCAAAGTTGGGTTAACAGAGGCATAGGAAAGACTAACAGAAAATTGCATCCTGCTTGGCAGGGAGACAGTGGTCTCAGGGGCCTGCATGTATATTACCTGAGCTGGGACGCTTTAGCAGTTGCGATGCTGGTGTGTGAGAAATTGGAGGGAAATGAGGCTCTGTGTTAATGAAACTTCCTGCCCTTCTTCCAAGCAGCAAAGATTTTTATGGGATATTATGTCAGAGTGACTTCTTGGGCAATTCATTTGAGAATTTCATCTGCACCCCTCACCAGAAAAAAAACAATCAGTTTTGTCTGGATGGTTTTTGGGTAGCTGACTGTTGCCTGGCCTGTCAGGGTTTGTCGAGTGAATGTCACTCAGGGGAAAGTCATGACTGATACTCACTAAGAGCCCTGTTAGAGTGGTTGGGGGCTGTCCCCACTCCATCATCACAGCCAAGTAATTTTTTTCAGAGATCTTGGAGGATTATCTGTCTAGGAAAAATGACTCTGTGATTGATCATCTTTATTTTCACAGATACTTCATTTCAGAGTCTTCACTACCTCCCTCATTTTGCAGCATTAAAGTGCTTGTAAAGTATCTGCAAATTCTCAGAATTACACATTATGCATGAAATCCCATCTCTTACCAATAAAGAAAGTAGATGTGTACTCCTATGTTGTTAGCTTAAGAAATCCTTTGCTCACTAAGGTTGTGGGGATTAAACATTTCATTTATAAGGAAAGAAGTGGGGGAAGGGCAACCCCGCCCTGTGTGGCTGGCTCCAAGGCTTGATGGCTGTGATTGTGCGGATAAAAACAGAAAGACCTCCCCCAGATTTTTTTCCTTGCAGTTTAAAAACATACTTTCAGGCACTCCCAAGAGACCTAGTTAAGAATACATTTATGCGCATAGATGTGGGTACCTGAGGGTAGCCCTCCTAGCTGTTGAAAAGCTAGTGAATTAAATGAATCAAACTGTCAACAGTTGAAGGCTTGAAGTACATGCGGACCCCAACACGGAAGGCTCACCCAAGGGAGAGCTGAGCATGCCTCAGATAGGAAACACCAGCCCACCCTGGGCTGACTAGTCCAGAAGCCACCAGGCGCAGGTGGCTACTGGTCATGTGGAGAGTATGACCTGGCATGGGCTGTAAGAGTAAAATACACCAAGGATTTCAAGCATTTCATAGAGGGGAAAAATGTAAATGGTATCCCTGGTTATTTTTATTACCTTAGAATGCTAATATTTGGAATGTACTAGGATAAATAAAGTAATGCAGCCATCCTTTGGTGTGTCCATGAAGGATTGGTTTCAGGACCCCCAAAGGGTGCACCAAGATCCATGGGTGCTCAAGTCTCTTCAACAAAACAATGCAGTGTTTGTATATGCGCATTCTCCTGCAGACTTTAAACCATCTCTAGATGACCTGGAATTCCTAATTCAATGTCAATGCTACTTAAATAGTTATCATACTGTAATGTCTAGGGGATAACAACAAAGGGTCTGTACGTGCTCTGTACAGAAAATATTCTTTCTAATGTTTCCTGCCTGTCCACAGTTGAATCCTCAGCTGCAGAATCCCTGAATACAGAGCAGCAGGGGCCATACTGCTAGAATTTATGTCACTATTTCCTTTTACTTTTTCAACTATATCTCCTATAAAACTGAAAACTGTACAGGCAGCTCACATTATTTTTATTAGACAATAATGCTTTGGTGATTCTGCATAATTATCATGCAGAATTATGAGGAAGGAACTTAGAGAAAATGATTCAAGTGATTTCAGTGACTCTCAGGCATCAGCAATCTTAAGAACCCCTTGACCCCTAACCCCTCTCCATCCTGGGCTTCCCTTCCCTTCCTTGGCAACCGTAGCATATGCCCAGCACTGCTTCCTTATGCCCAGGGTTCCTACTTCCTCTGGCTGGCACTGTGGCTTCCTGCTTATGGCTCACTCCAAGCATGTTCCTTCCTTTACACTAGCCATCCAATTATTGGTACAGGGGTGCCCAAATGTGGCTTCCTTTCACCCACATTTTGGCCTTGGATTCATAAAATCTTTTGTAGGATTGCAACATTCATGTGCAGCTTCTTGGTTAGAAAGTTACAGCAAAGCTCTAAGGAATAAAAATGTGTATTTAGAGGGGAAAGACTGGATTTTATGTATGCCTTAACACTGGAAATACGATGTTTTAGGAAGGGTTTGGGGTATTTTTCTTGTTTGTGAACCGAAGAGTACAAATATGGAAACAGAATCATAGCCTTGCATTTTTGTTCCTTAGAAAGTTTTTAAAAACATTTTTTGGGGCAATAGGAAAAGGATAAAGAGCCATACTGGGAACATATTGTAGTCATTTTTCTGTTACAAAATTTTTCTTTTTAAAGAGGAATGAAGGTTTCTGAGGACTGAAGCCAGAACCTTGCATATGCTGGGCATAATTTCCTCCACCTAGCCCAGCCCCTACCCTCATTTCTCTGTTAAGCAGTCCACAATGAACCTGAGGCTCGCAAAATGCACAGAGACAGAGGCCACATCATCTTCATGCTCCTGTATTACAATTATCTGTCCCTAAGTTTGACTCAGCTCTGTGATATTTGTTTCAGGTTTTTCTTTTGTTAAAATAAGCTGACTTCTACAACAAACTGTAAATGCTTTTATTTAATAGAAAATATTTGGATTACTATAAACTTGAATTACTATATGAGATCTTAAAAATATATAAGCCTTTTCCCTGTGAAAATTTGATTTAGATTCATCCAGTTTTTTTGAATATCTGCATGTAAAGAAAAAGGTTTTTTTTTTCGAGAATCTAACTAAAACATGCACAAAGAAATTTAAGCTTTTTTTGCACAGAAACACATTTTTTTTTAAAGTTACCCGTTGGTGGTAATAATGTTACTGTCAATACTGACTTTAGTCAGAGTTCATAATAAAATTCTCATCTCTATTTTTAAACCCTGCTTCTCTCTAGCATCAGCTCTTTTCTCTGTACACTCACAAAATCTGATCCTTTCTGATTGGTTCAGCTGGGAATTTGCCCATTTATTGAGTTCATGCTCTGTCTCAGGGCTTGACAAAGCCCTAGAAATAAAATGAATGTGAGATGTGGTATGGCACTCTCTGAAAAAGGTTTATCCTGCAGACGGAGAGGCTGGTGCATGCACATTTACCTAATATAAGGTGACTGGAGCTGTGAAAACTCCCCCTCAGCATCCACCAGCAGCCTTTTACGTGTCGCTTGTGTTCTCAACACAGCCCCTACCTCCTTCGCCCATATGCTGGTACCTCTTTCCAACTCCTCTGTCAAGAAAGTTTGAGAGTGAAAATGCAGGAGAGGTGAGGAGAGGGGTGCAGAGTGCAGTCTACAGACCTGATCAAACTCGAGGACAGATGATTGCAATACAGGTGACAAGGGAATGAGCACTAACATATATGGAGTAGAGGTGGTTAACTAAGGGTCACTGAGCATAAAGATGATGTGGCCTTTGGGGTAAACTTTGGAGGCTGCATAATAGCAGAGAACAAGGAGAAGGGAGAAACCTTGGTCAGGAGGAATAGCCAGACCCAGGTACAGAAAAGGGGCATTCAGAGAAGGGGTGCTATAAGAATTTGGCAGTGTTCTAGGCGTGGGCACCAGGGCCGGGACAGGGCATCAACCCAGCAAGCTCAGGCTAATCCACGAGGAGCCTCGTCTAGTATCTCCAGGAGCAGCAGAGCCTGTCATGAATTTAAACTGCAGGCAGACTGCAGCTAGATGGGAAGTAGAATCTGATGAAAGTCCTACCGCGTTAGTAAGCTGTCACAGCAAGAACTGACAGGTGACCCAGAGTGTCACACAGGGTCAAATGAAAGATAAGCATTCCAAAAGAAAGCTTGGAGAAAGCTTAGGAGTTGTGTTGGTACAGGGGAGAGAGAAGGGTAGTGACCATCCATGGTAGGCAACCAGGCAGATGGCAGTGCACTGCTGTCGTGTATTAGCCAGCTGTCCTGGGACACAACGGACGATACTCACAACTTCAAAGTGGATGAGGTTATTTGGCTCATGATTTCAGGGAATTCAGTTAATGGTTTGGTGGGGCACTCAGGCTCTGAGGCAGAAGCATCATGGAAGAAGAGCATGGCAGGGCAAAGATGTTCAGTTCATGGTGGCCAGGAATCCGAGCCAGGGCAACATTGCCAGGACAATACAGTCCTCAAGATCACATAGCTACAGTGTGCTTCAGTAATTCTCTAAACAGTTCCCAGGACAGCCCAGTTGACACAGTTAACGTTGACCACCACACCTGGCACCAAATTCAGGTGTGAAGGTTGGGTTTTAGTTAAGGAAATAAATGGGTTCAGGTTTCAGGGAAATCAGAGTACAGTCACGTCCAGTGAGAGGTCAGTGTGTTCATCCAACAACCACTTATTGTGCAGTTATTCTATGCCAGGCCTTGTTATGAAGATGCTTAGGAAGACAAAATATGGATTGTTCCTTCCAGAAACAACTGGGTAGATGCCAGGCTCACGTGGCCCTGTGCATACACATGCTCCTTGGAGGGGCAGTCAGGGATGTTATTCTTGGCAGGAAATGAAGAGGTGAGACGTGCTGGCGACCTCCCAGCAGGATCCTGAATGATGGTAACTTGTGGAAAGTGGTCACAAGGGGCAGATGCATAGAATGAGGTCCAAGATAAAGAACACTAGGAACATTTCGAGATCGAAGAGTCTAAAATGTTACACAAATCAGAGTGACCAAGCAAGAGAAAGTAACAATGGTGCCCATTTGATCTAGCAGCTGCATTTCCTTGGCAGCCTTGGGACATTAATGGACATGCAGGTACTTATAATTTGGAAAGAGTTCTGCTTTTGCCAGTCAAGGATCTGCATGCTTTATTGAGACCTACATGTCTTTTTGGCCACAGATTTAACCACTTTTCACAGGTAATGACAAGTCTGACTTCAGCGACTGTTGTCAACCCATGACAACTCTGTTCCTCTCTATCCCTTCGCTGTATCTACACAGTGGCAGGAATACTCAGTCTAGTACCTTTCAGTGTGTTTTTTTTAAACAGTTACCAATATTGGGTTATAACTATCACAGAAAGGAAATATACAGAGACTCTGACATAAATGATTGAATGAATGAATCATAGGGAAAATCAGCGAATCTCTTGTATAGAAGAATTCCAACTAACTTATGTAGCTACTGCCCACCCAGGGAGGTGGAACTCACCCTTCTCCTCCTTAAGTCTGGATGATGTTTGGTGACTTCCATGTGCTCTCTGAAGGGGGGTGGCGGGGGAGTGAGAAATCCAACCTCAGCCCTGCGGCCAGAGTTTGAGTTGTGCAGCCTTTATAGGATGTGGTGAGAAAGGCAGTTTGCCTTAAGGGTCTTCTTTCTAAGAACCTGTCACCCCAGCCTGATAATGAGAAAAGTATCCAACACTCCAAACTGTGGGACATCCTACCAAATATGTGGCCAGTACCCCTCAAAACAATCAAGTTCATCAAAAACAAGGCAACTGTAAAAAAGCTGCCACAGTCAAGAGGACCCTCAGAGACATGATGACTATGTATAACCTTCTGTCCTGGGTGGGATGCTGGGGCAGAAAAGGAAAATTCGGTAGAAACTAAAGAAAGTGTGGGTTTAAGTTAGTTTGTTGATATTGGTATATTATTTGTGACAAATGTATCATGTTAATGTAAGATCTTAATTATAAGGGAAAATGAGTATTGAGTAGCTGCTACTCAACTTATCATGGGCTCCATCTCGATAAACCCATAACAAGTTGAAAATATTATTGTCATAAATTCATATAATAAGACCACCTAACCTTCCTGATTCCACAGCTTAGTTTAGCCTATCTTTACCATGATCAGAAATCACCAAATACAAAGCCTAATTTATAATAAAGTGTCACATGATCTTGATGTCATCATGAGTCCTAGGGAAGGAGGGAGCCTAAAAAAGGAGTTTCTTTTCTTCTTTTTTCTTTTCCTTTTTTTTTTTTTAAATGAAACAGGGTTTCACTTTGCAGTCCATCCAGATTGGTGAACTCACTATGTAGCCCAGGATAGCCTTCAACTCATGGCAATCCTCCTGCTTCAGCCTCCCAAGTGCTAGGATTACAGTGTGCACTGCCATGCCCAGCTTATGTGGTGCTGGGATATCAGACCCAGGGCCTTGCGCTTGCCGGGTAAACACTTTAACTGCCTATGCCCACAGCCATAAAAATGTGTTTTTGAAGATCAACTTTATACACTATAGTACTACTTAGTGTGGACCAGCTGGTTTTCTGATATTAAAACTGTGGACCAGGATTCTTGGCTTTCCTGAAACAAGAAAATCAGAAAGTCTTTACTGGACATGAATCCTGTCTGTCTTCACTCCTACTTGCCCGTCTTCCATCATTGAGTGGAACCATGTAGGCAGGACTTACACCACCACTCCCACCACTAAAAGGCTGTCTAAATGTATCATGCTTCTCATGAGATAGAAGGAACCCTGTCCTCCAGACAGAATGTGTTTCACTTTGCATTCCCACTTAAAATGTTTCACATGAATTATTTCCTAGCCCCTGAGATTCATTCCTGCCACCTGAAAGTCAAATGAATGAATATGTAAAACGTGCACTGAGCTACAGCTGATGTGATGCTGCAGTTGTATTCATCTTTTCTTAAACCTAGAATTTTCCTGCTGCAAAACTATGAGGCGGTGGTGAAGCCCTTTTAGAGAGTGGCCTGGATGGCCTCAGGTGACCCTGTAACAAAAAAATAAAATCTCCTCATAAAAAAAAATCTCCTCTTTGGGAGATATGGCTGGTTTGGTTTGTATGGTTTGACACCATCTGTGTCACCCTGAGTTGAACAACCCTGCAAAAGGACATAGTTGGTAGCTAGAAATAGTTGATTGGGTAATCTTATTTCCTCTTGGAAAACCTAATTGAATATACCTGAAAATAGGTAATATACTCAGCCAAATTTTGAAGCCTGTTCATTTTTTAAGGGTGGTGAATGAATTCTGTTATATATGAGGTCTTTTTTTGGTATTATATTCATTCAGTTTATATGTCCAGGCCACCTAGATTATCTTAAAATGAAAAATTCTGGAAGTATAAGATATAATATTAAAAGTATTGCAAAAATGATAGCATTACAGCTGCATAGAAGTGTCCTCATAGGAGTGTCATATACCAATCTCAAGTCCAATGAACTGCTAATAGGATGCTTTTTCTTTAACGTGGAGCATAGAAGTCTTCTCCTTACATTTGAATGATTTGCCTATTATGTTTGCTGCAGAGAGGATTAGCAGATCAGTATAAAGCCTCCAAATCACATGTCAGAAGTCCCAAGGGTGCATTTTCAAAGATTTGGGTCACTTGATGGCTGAATCTCTGCAGCATCCAATTCTGGATTGGTCCTCAACACAGTAGTAGAAACAACGATGACCATCTTGGTCCACACATAAGATGACAGAAGTCACTAAAACTCTGACTAATCTTAAATGAACCCTGTGGATGTCCTAAACCAAGAAGTATATGGATATTTTGCTCCAGGACATTGTTGGGGAAGGGCCAACTGAATGAACCAAGGTGAAAGAAGATTCGTAAATCTTGGGCCTTTGCTCTCAATACTGTCAACTTCCAACGTAAGTCAAGCAGCTCCCCCTCTATACTTAGTAGAGTCTGTGTAGTAGACTCCATCCAGTGTGGGATTGTACAAATTGGAAAGAATATCAGGTAGCTTGTAGTGGACACAGAAGACAATTACAGATGTGTCTTAAGACTGGAGTGTAATGCCATGAGTACAGATATCAGGTATACAGAACCAGGATCATCTGTCAAGAAGATGGTCATCTGTGTTCCCATAAATGGTGAATAAATTGAGCATCTGTGTTCTCTGTGGGGAAAAAAAATTGATCTCTATTATAGCTTAGTTGATAGATGGAATGAGTAATAAAATACCAGTAATAATATTGGCCATCTCTGCAGTAGTTACTATACACAGGCACTATTTATTTTCCCCATAAAATCCCTGAAACATTCCTAGAAGGTAAACATTCTTGTTTTCCATTTTACAGATAAAGAAACTGAAAGCAAGGCAACTTAAGTTATTTGAATAAAAACATACAATGAGTATGTGGCAGAATCTGAATATAAGTTGGTAACTCAAGCTTCCTAATTCCAGAGCTCATGCACTTAATTACTGTATTTATAGGTCAGAGTTTGATCTGGAGAAGAGAAGCCACCCTTGCATTTCAAGTAGAAAGATCCTTAACAAGAGGTATTAATGTCTTAGGAAAACTAAGGGGTATTAATGGTTAGGAAAACCCATTATGGGGGTTAGGGAATCCTAAGTCAAGGATCAACAAGAAATCCCTAATCAGAAAGTCACTTCAGGGATCAGTAAATGTAAGAGCTACAGGAAACCGCAAATGCTAATCTCAAATGTCAACAGCACCTACAAATATTATTCACAGGATGAGTTCTGGAAGCCCCTTCAGACTCACATGCCTGCCATCTGCCAAAGTTCAACATCAGCTTCACTGGCCTCAGAATAATAATAATGGTTCTGTTACTGTTTAACCTTCAAAGCTGCATTCAGATGCCTCTCACTGGTGATATCTAAACAAAAATCCTGCTGTTGGGATTTTGGGGAAATGTGGTTTCCTAGTGTCTGGCCTTTGATGATATAAGGGAGTCCTTCAAGGGGGAATGGTGCTCAGTCGCCACCCGACAGGGAACTCAGCATGTTGTGCTGTGTACTTTTAAAGTTTGAGTGCTTCTGCAGAGACATGGGAAGGCATGATATAATCTTTAGTGTTTCCTTCCAAAGGCTAAGGAATAGACCAGAATGTGATCTAAGATTCCCTGGCGCTATCTATGGCTACTAAAGATGATGCCCACTGAAGGACTGTTAAAATACAACACAATTCCTTGTTATATTAGTAATGATGGGGTTATGCTCATCCTAGGTATTGAGGAAGGACACTGCTTCCCTTAAAGCACTCCTTTTTTTGAGTTCCTGGGGATCAAACTCAGGCCTTCTGGCATGCTAGGCAAGTACTGGTGCTTTACTGTGGAACTGCACCGCCAACCTGAATTCATTCTTATTCAGGTGGGAGATGGAAGGATGGTGGACCCAGTGAGTCGGTAAACAGCTGTGGTGCAGTGTACTGATTACATACGAAGCTAGATAAGCAGTGAGCAAGTCTGCCTTGTCTGTAGATGGGAGGTACCTGTAATGTGAAAGTGTTCAGTGGGAATTAAGGCAGTGGGTCTCCGCTATCACTGAATGTCACATTTATTTAGGAGGCTTGTATCTTAGTCTTTCAGGTTGTTAAAACAAAATACCTTAGGCGGGGTAGTTTACAGACAACAACAGAGCTTTATTTCTCACAGTTCTGGACGATGGAAAGTCTAAGATCAAAGTACTGGATCAAGCGTTGGGGTGATGGATGGCACATACCAACTGCATCCTTCTGTAGTGAGAAGGACTTTAAGTGGAAAGGGGCTTTCAGGGTTCTCTTTTCTAAGGGATCTGCGCTCATGACATAGTCATCTCGTAAAGAGTGCACATCCCAATACGATTACAGCGATAATTACAATTTGGGGGACACAAATACTCCACCCAGAGCCACTTGTCAAAAGTAACTGATACCTGTGGCCTATCCAAATCCTGCAAAAACCAGAATGCGTAGGGAAGAGGCCCATGCATCTTTTTTTTTTTTTTTGAGACCCTCTGTAGCTCAGGCTCATATTTTTAACAGCTTCTGTGTGAAGCTGAAATATCACTGAGAGCCTCTGCAAGACTTTGCAGGTGAGCATTCACCTGCATAACCTCACTTTATTAAGTGGACAAAGTAAACCTTAGAGTTATGACTTTATCCAAGATCCAGAGCTGCTCTTAGCTTCATCCCTCTGGGTTCAGTCTCTTTCTGTCTGTGCCATTTACAGTGAATCACCCAAGGGAACTTTTTTTAAATCCAAAAAAGTTAAAAATAAATTGACATCTCGACCCCTCGGTTATATCTCAAACCTATTACATCAGAATATATAGGTGGGGTGGGAGCTAGGCACTGATGTTTTTTAAAAGCCCTGTCAATATTCCCAATGTGCAGTGAGGCTTAGAAACTAATATTCTGTGTCATACTCAAGCAACCAGTAAAGGCTGGTGTTGCTTAAAGTACGTGAATTTGCTAATTAGGAAGTTGTGCTTGGTTCTCTTTTCTAATTCTAGAAGTTTTTCTGTTCAAATAAACCTCTTACTCAGAGACTCTTAGCAATTAATTTGTCAGTAATAGCAGTCCCAGAAAGTGAAAACTGATATTTCAAACCAAAGAACAAATCTTAGCCTCATATGTGTGTGGCCTTCCTACGGTTAGTACGTTCTATCGGAAGCTGTCCGTTAAACAAGCAGAGAAGTGGTGAGCAAACAGAATAGGCAAGCAATCTGTTTACTAATGTACTATCAAATTAATTAATATTCATCCTTATTATCTTGATCCAGCCAAATATGTACACATCTCATTTTCGCTGTAGCTAGTTGCAAATTCCCTTCAAAGAGGTTTAAATAAAGAAATGCTCATCATCGAACCTGAGCAGCCAGGATGTCATGTTCCCAACCAGGGCTTTCCGCCCTCTTTGCTATCCATCCAGGAAGGGACCGCGTTCTTGTACACACACGCCATGCTCACATTCGTTCAGCCTTAGAAACTCAGTCCTTTAATGCCAAAACGACAGGTCCGGAAACTCATTTTCTAAAAGTCCTCGTAACAAAGAAAGACAGGAATATAAAGCCGTCTTTGGGGAGAAAGCATTCTCTGATAAACCAGTTTCTAAGCCTGCATTGTCTTTTGATAGAAATGAGAGAGTGCATGTAGTCCTCTTTCTCTGTAATTCCTTCAGGAGGAGACAGTTTTCCAATCTAATGTGTTCGGTGAGTGTGACTTCATCCCCATGGCCTGCATCGCCCTAAATGGAAAAGATGGAGCATTGTCTTGCTTTCGGAATCATGTAACCCGTGTCCAGCACTTGCGTTTTTTCCGGGTGGGAGAACCATGAGAAGTTCACAGAGGCCCAGCGTTCCTGCTAGATGATCAGAATGGTCTTTTCAGCTGTGCCTGCCTCCCACCTGGGATAGTAACTCCCAGTGAAAAAAACAAACAGCACACTTTTTAAAAGATGCTAAGTTTTTAAACCTCAGAAACTTTAAATAAGCCCAGTGATTTATTGTGTGCCTTCACTGCATCTAAAAGGAGTGGGCAAGAGATCAGTAAGAGCAGCAAGTGCACAGGTGATCAGAGTTTCATAAGACTTTTACAGGGACATGGCTCCTGAATCCCTTGCCCTGATTTCCCTTCTTGTGGTCCACTGACAGCAGTGTGGTAGTTTCTGCCTCTCAGCTCTTCCCTGAAACCTGGGATCACAGGTATGTTGTGACATGCCACAACGAGTCTCATTAGAATTAGTGAAAAGATTACGCATGGACACCTGTCACTCAGGTGGAATAGACTTTCCAATCTCAGTCCCTACCAGGAACAGTCAGTGGGTATGTGGGATTTGGTTGATTTTTCTGGCCCAAGCCGCTTGTTCCTTTGGGACTCATCCCTCCAAGTTATCAGGGTCTTTACTTTCCAGGCTTATCTAGTGCACAGTGTTAGGCCAGAAGCACAGAGGGAGCCAGCATCTGAAAAAAGATGAAGCAGCTAAGAGCTCAGTAGGAAAACCTTAAGCCCTGGTAGAGATTCAGATACCTTTACCTTCTGACAAGAGCTCTCAGCCTGGGCTATGCGGGAGAGAGGCCACTAGATATTTGTACCTGTTGAGCACTGGACATGAAAGGTCATTGCGCTGAAATGGTTTGTTGGCTTAAATGACATATTAATGTTAATTTCACCTGTGTATTTTTACTTTTTCAATATAACTCTTAGAAAACATTACATAACCAGTTTGGCCCACATTATACTGCTGTTGGACAGCTTAAATGGTGGTTGCAAGTGCTTTGGCTCAAGTAATTGGAAGAAATCTTGAAAAAAAATCACACTAAACATTTAATACTTTTCACCAGCATATCAGCTACTTACCAGTACTTAACAATTCACTTCACAGCTTAATCACTGAGAACAACACCTGTGATGCCATTGTTTCTGTGGGACAGACATCCAGGTGTGACTTGGCTATGTCCTCTGGCTTAGTGTCCCTCACAAGCTGTGAATAGAGTCACCATCCAAGGCTGCGTTCACCCCAAGCCTTAACTTGGGGACAGATCCACTTCCAAGCTCATTCTTGTGGTTGTCAGCAGGATCCAGTTTCTTCTGGGCTGCCAGGCAGAGAGCCCAAGTCCTTGAGACAAGAGCATTCCTGGAGGCTGTCCTTGCTTCCTCACTGCCATGGGCACTTCTCCACACATAGGACAACTCACAGCAAGGCAGCTTGCTTGCATCATTAGGGCAAGCCAATGAGATGACTGAAGGAATATGGGTGCCAGCCAGCTAAAGTCATCTGATCTCCAGGTGATATCTCATCAGTTTTGTTCTTGTGTTCAGTAGAAACAACTCACTGGTCTGGCCCACACTCAGGGGAAGGCATTGAACAAGGAAGCAAATACCAGAGAGTGCTTTCTCCAGAAGGCAAGGACCATGGGAGCCTTCTCAGGAGCTCCTTACACAATAGATCTCCTTAACACAAGAGTCCAGTGAGTGTTACCTAACCTACCCCCTACCCTATGGTTGCTCTGTAATGCCCGGTAGTCACTCTGTTGGCTCTACCATGCTGTGTTGTTAATGGCTTGTTAATGCATGAAGAAACTCTCAACTGACATCTGAGACACTACAAGCAGTGTCAACTGCAGAGAACTAGAGTAGAAAGTGAGCAGATAAAGAAAGACCAGGATGGAAAGGAGACTGAATACCAGGTGGTACTCACTGGATACCATTTTCCACTTGTGAATTTTTGAGCCATGTGTGTATCTCTATTTCACCCGTGATACTGGGATTGAACCCAGAGCTTTGCACATGTTTAAGCACACGCTGTACCCCTGGGGTTTCCTGCTAACCCATATGTGTAGTCATTTTTTTAAAGAAAAGAAATATAATGGGAAAGAATGAAATAAAGAGCTCCTTTCCCCCAAGTATTCCATACTTAACTATTATTCTTCCCTATGAGACAGAAGCCCTTCAAGGTAGGCTATCTTTCTCTGATTCTCCTGGGACCTTGAAGACAGCTCAGTCATGCCTTCCTTCATATGGCTTTTCCTAAGCCACCTGATATCCAAGAGCATCTCTCTCCTCTAGTGCTTAATGCATCATGTTAAAATAATTGGGTTACTGCCTCTGTACCCTACTAACTGCATGCACAGTTGGGGGGGGGGGGTGGCGGTGCATAGGCTTTTTGGAACTTATATTCCAAGCACTTGGGCTCCGTTGGTTGAATGAGTAAACAGTACTTTCTAGCAGATAGGAGGGTAACAGAAAGGTCTCAATTCTCTTTGATACCCTGC
Organism: Ctenodactylus gundi; assembly: GCA_004027205.1. Classification (NCBI taxonomy): domain Eukaryota; kingdom Metazoa; phylum Chordata; class Mammalia; order Rodentia; family Ctenodactylidae; genus Ctenodactylus; species Ctenodactylus gundi. The sequence goes on along the minus strand of PVKB01003153.1, from coordinate 22,599 downwards.
CTTGCAGGGAGACAAATGCTGTGGTGAAATCGGTTAGGAATGCACACCAGGGCAGTGTTGAGTGTCAGGACATCACCCCTTCCCCAAGACTATCAGCCTTCCTGTGCCCCCAGAGGTATCCCTGGGTGCATTCTCATGGAATCTGCTTTCAGTTACCAACAAACACCATTGTGGACAGGACATTATGGCCCAGCCCAAGGGTCCTCATTATGTGGCTTTAGGCCCACAGCTTGAGCAGCATGTGGAGATACGTTAAAAAATGCATTTTTCCTGGGCCTCATTCCAAACCACTGACTCAGAAGCCCAACAATTAATATTTTCATAAGCCCTCTGGGTGGTTTTAGTATAGGCTCAAGTTTGAGAATCATTTGCTTAACTTTTCCTTCTGAAGTGCTTACAGAGCTCCCTACATACCCTGGCAGCGGGATGCTGGTTAGAGAACATTGCACCCTAAAATGAGTTCCTTTCTCCGTTTTCCCCCCACAGCACTCTCAGAGTCCGCTACTCTTCAGGAACTCACATGAGAACCTTGTACGTTTCTCCTACTAACTGATTTGGGGCAGAAAAAAATATGGACTATTCTCAGAGGGTTAATACGGAAGTTCTCATTTTTTAGGCAATCAACTCTTCTTAAAATGTGGGCAGGGATCTTCTCTTTTTGATATGTTCCAGTTCTAGTGGGTAGATGCTATGAACTCTAGGTGATTTTATTTCCTTTTGTTCTAAGCTATCCAACTCACCGTTTCAGTTGCCCGGAAGAGTATCTGGTGATTTTGTACTTTTCTATATTCATCTTTATGGTGGAGTTTAGAAACAAGTTGTACCTTTTGAAAGAATTGAAAGATCATTCAAAATAAGTTTTTTGGAAGGACACAGACTTCTGAGCTTGGAAAAAGCTCCTTTGAGATATTAGCAGATTACTCTTTTTGGTCTGCTCACCATTTTGTGTTGTCTGAATCCATTTATGAGTCCTGACAACTTTTTGACTGAGTCTTTTGAATTTTCTGTAAATAAGGTCATGTTATCTGAACATAAAAGCAGTTATATTTATTTTGTCTTCTAATTGCTTAGTTCGGATTTCCAACACCATTTTTAACATAAAGGGTTTTACAGCATCTTTGTCTTGTTTCTAATCTTTGAGTCCTCTTTATATCACTGAGTATAATATTAGCAAAGAATGTGTTATATATTGTATCTATTGTGTAGAAGTACATTCCTTCTTTACTTAGTTTAATTTTTTTAATCGTGAAAGAGTGTTGAATTTTTTCTACCATCTTCTATTGAGATGATCACTTATATATCATCTGATAGTATTCGTAGATCCTCTTAGTAGAAGGGAAGAAAATGAACATAGCTGCTGACTATTGAAAAGCCAAAGTTTGGAAGGATCTTATTTCCCTATAAAGTCTAAAGAATACTTTAAAGCCAGTTGGATAATTTATAAAAGGAAGGAAGACTTCCAAGTCTCAAGGACACCTGGAGAGTTGGGCCCACTCTCACAATTCATTTACTGTAAATGTGTAGGGAAACTAGAATACTTTCTGATTATTGCCTTTATTCTAATTTTAGAGAAGTTTCTTCAGCTTTACCTTTATAATATTAAAGCCTATAGGACCAGGCTGTCCTATACACCTAATTACAAGGAAAAATTCTCCATAAAATTTCACTTTATGCAGCACTCTACTGTCTAAAAGCACAGCTGTACCCATTTCCTACTTAATTCTTTGACCAGTCATTTAGAATGTCTTGCCTGACATATATGGAATGGAAGACTTCGCTCAGGACTTCTGGCTCCTATTGGATCTTGGCACCATTTATGCAAATCCCATCCAACCTGCCTCATGTTAGGGCATCCCCAGTGCCTCTTCTCATTCCTGCCTGTCTCTTAGACTTTCTACCCTTTGATAAGGGCAAAAAACCAATGAATACACAGCACTAAGAGGATATAGAAGTCATGTTACCAAACAATGTGGAAATGGTGTCTAGACAGTGTAAAGGATTTGCCTAAGTTCACAGAACTACTTAGTGATAGAATTCAGACTGAAATCCTGGCCAGCCTATTAGCCGCCACTTTGAAACTCTTTCTACCCCAAGTCTCTGGTACCACTGACTACTTCCTGTAATTAGTGTTGACTTTCATTTTCTTCTGATTTCTGCTTATTCTAGGTTGAGATCACGATATAGGTACCATCAGGAAAGACTACCAATTGAGTTCTTAAAGGTGCAAACTCATCCCGTATCTGTTGACAGTTTTGCAGATTTTCTAATTGAGGTTAGACTTTGTGAGGTTCAAATAAGATGCTGTCCCAAGGGAAAACAGGCTTTCTTTGTAATTGGTAGACTCAGCCTGTAAGTGGGAAAAGGGACCATTGGAATTTGTCCCTGAGACAAAATAAGATGACAAATAGAAGAGATACAATTCCTCTTCCACTCAGGATAGCAAAAATAGCAAGTCTACATGAACACGGCCTGGTAAGGAAGGAGTCCAAGAAGGAGGTATGTGTAAGCAAACAGCATCTGACTATGAGCCAAATTTACTTCAGAATCTGTAGCGGTCCCTAGGATGAAAACACCACCATTGGAAACTCTCAGGTTGACTAGACCACTCCTTGTTCCTAACTTTTCCATTTGCGTCCATACTGAGTTACTTCATCTGGGTCTTCAATGCACTCAAACACAAACCCCCAACATGAGCCCATGCCACTTTCTCTGGACAGCCATGAGCTGAGGCCTTCAGAACAACTGCAGGGCAGGAAATGTTACTTGTTAATGAAAATAGCCCCAGACAGATGGTAGCACCAACCCTGACAAAGCAGTGGACTTCAGAAAAAATGAAATGAGTTGTCTAGTGTTCCCTTACTTTTCCCAGGCAGCAGAGATGACAGTTTAGGAATAACTGCAGGGGGGTGGGCTTGCGTAATGAATAGGCTATCCAGCAATGCTAATTGCTAGAATAGGTATTTGCATACATGAATATGTTTAATGGGATTCCTAAACATTTGTCCCTGGCTTTAAATCTCAAATATGCGGAGGCAATAGCAACTCTGGTTATAGATACAAATCTGATTATCAAACAGAGCAATTAAAACTCAGATTTTTTTAAAAAGCCATTAAGATGAAGCACAATGAAAATGAACTTTAAAAGAATAAAGGATTCAGGTCTTCTAAGGGACCCAAATGACAAGTAATTCAATCCTATTAATTAAAAATCATTGCTCTGTGAAACTGCTGCCATTACAGTAAAGGTGGTTAATGTGCCCATGTGAAGCATACCTGTGTGGGGTGCAAATGAATTTCATAAGCAGCAGCCATCTGTGAAGGGGAGGCTGTTGCTTCTGCCACCCGAGCCCTTTAGGGCCCCCAGTAAAGAAACCGCCAGCTACAACATAGATTTATTTCTTGCCAAATTAAGAAAATAATGCACACAAAGACATTGTGATAGTCAAATGGAAAAGTTGTGAGAGTGGTGTCGATTCCTGCCTCTCTGGAGAACTACTGAATTGACCTTCAAATGAGGCAACTGTTTTCAGCTAAGGTTATCTATGCCAGAGTGTTACTATTTTTGAGATATTCACAAATAGATAAATTGACAAGGCTAATTTGAAGGTTGTGTAGGGGAAGAACCTATGAGCTTTCCACAGTAGGTGTCTGCCACTCGTGAACACAGGACAGTTGTGGAACTTAGATATGGGTTCTGCTGGTGGTTGTGAGATGTGTGTCTGCTACTGTTTCACTTTCAGATAGAGTCCACTGAAGACAGTACCTGGCAAGCCACAAAATGACACGTGTGTCCTTGGTTCCCACTGTGGCATGCTGAGTAAATCTCCTGCCTCTTCCTTTCTACCACAGAGAAGACTCTCCCTCCCTTCATGCAAATGAAAGCTGATTCAGCCAGAGGCTCTAATCTAAGCCTTGATTCTCTGTCCCCAGTGTCAAGGAACATGTAACACCATTTTAACACCATTCCCAGGTTTAAAAAAAAAAATGGATAGGATCCCAACTGCATATTGACAACCCTGTGTGCATCCTTTAAGTGTCACAGTTCTCTGTTGCCTGGGTCAGACTCCACTGTGAAGTCACCATGAGGCATCCCTGGCAGTACTCTGACAGCTCTTCAGGTATCAAGGCCATAAAGTCCAGATATTTTTGTACTTTCTCCAAACTGTGCTGTGCTTCCTGACCTCAATTTAAAAAGTTAAATTTTATTCCATTGGCCCCACTGCCATCGGATAATGTGCTCCACCGAGGGCTTCCCAGCCATGTGGTCCCTCGCTGACTACTGAGCAGACCTCCTTATGCACTGGGGGTTGACCGGCATGTTTTCTATCCTCTGTCAGTGCAAAGCCACATCAGGCCAATGAACCATGACAGCAATCATAACCTACAATATATTCCCCATCCACAGTCACTAGGGAATGTCATTTCAAGTAGGTCTGTAAGGAGAGCTAATGGTTCAGGTTTAATGCTCCATTACAAAGACATTTTTGTCTCTTGACTTCTTCACCCATTTAGGTTTCTAAAGCATTTTGAGGCCTAGTTCCACCACAGGGAAACAGGGAATTGTAGTGATTTTCTGATACCTATGGGAGATTGGGAGATTGGTTCCAGGATCTGCTCCTGATACTAAAATCTGTGGATGTTTACCTCAGTTACTTTCCTGTCGCTTGGACAGAATGCCCAACATCCACAATTTAAGGGAGGAAAGATTGATTTTCAGCTCAGTTTCAGAAGGTCACAGCCCATACGTGGACAGCTTGGCGATGGTAGAAACACATGGCCGAACTGTGGCCTGAGGAAAGAAGTCCATGGCATGGCAGACAGGAAACCAAGTGAAATAACAAGGGCAAAGTGACCTTTCCTGTCCCAGTAACCTGCCCCCTGTGGGTCAAGCTCCAATGTTCTACCCCCTCCAACAAGGCCCCGCCTCTTAACAGTGTGTGGTTCCATTGGTATTTCACAACACCCAAATACATGAGGCTTTTTTACCTAAAATGGTATAATATTTACATGTAAACTACTACATCCTTCCTTTTTTTTTGAGACAGGGTCTTGCTCTGTGGTCCAGGCTGGTCCTGAATTCACTTCAGAGCCCAGGTTCCCCTTGGACTCACGGCAATCCTCCTGTCTCAGCCTCCCGAGTGCTGGGATTACAGGCGTGCGCCACCACGCCCAGCTTATGTGGTGCTGGGGAATCGAACTCGGGTACTTGGCGCTTGGCTTAGCGCTTGCTCAAGCGCTTTAACCGCTGAGCCATTCCTCCAGCCCCCATCCTTCCTTGTACATTAAATCTGGATGACTTAGAATACCTAATATTATATAAATGCTATGGAAATAGGTGCTGTATCAAATTATATAAGGAGTAATGTCAGAGAAGGAAGTTTATATGTTTAATACAGATGCAGTGTTTTGAGGGTATTTGGGGTCTGTGGTTGGTTAACTCTGTGGATGTAGAGCCATGAGTATAAAGTGTCAGCTGTATTAGTGACAGTGAACACTGGTTTGGGTACACACCTATGCTGAGCCTGTGCTAAGCACTTTTCACTTCCCAGAAACTGTGTCCTGAGTTCTCTGGAAAGCCTTTTGAGCCAGGCACCAGGTTGTTGAGCTTCCTGACTTGTAGCAAAGCTAGGATTCATCCTGGCCCGTGTGATCCCAGGACCTCTGCACATGCTCTGACTTCCACTGCCTGCCATCCCCCAACAGTGCCCACCCACCCAGCCCTGGAGGGGTTCCTGTGGGGGTTGAATGACATAATGTCTAGAAAGTGCTTGGCTGGCCAGAGTGGCACAACCTCCAGTCAACAATGAGAGCCACTGCTATGGGTCTGGGAGCAGGTATGGACTCAGAGAGCAAGAAGAGGGAGTGGATTCAGGACAGGTGTCATCATCAGTGGAGGAAGGTCCGGAGGTACTCTTAGTGTCCAAGCATGAAGGGTGCCCTTGTGACCCATGTGTGGTGCAGCACGTGGGCCTGCTGATTCCGTGCAGGTGCCCCGTCGCAAACACCGTCCTTAACCCTGTAGAGCACCGGTCTCTGTCTCCCTTTTTCGAAAACAGATCCAGGCCCATGCCTCGTGGCCTAACCAGCAGTCAGCTCTCGTTTTCCTTTTACCCATGATTTAACAATTTTTAAATACATTGTTTAATATGCTTGTGTCATTCTATTTCCTTTTGGAAACAGAGAATGAGAAAAATGTTCCCCAGAGCTTGGGAGCTGGTCAGGCAGCAGTGCCATTAGGTGTCCTGGTGGACGTAGCCATACCTGCAGCCTGTTTGCCACACACTACATACGGGCTGGTCACAGGTCTGTGGGTACCATAATTTTTCTCTTTTTCTCTCCAAACACATTTCGTTATTCAGCTGTGATCAAAAATCATTTCTGATCCTCCTCAGCCTCCGTAGAAGCCCACTTTGCTATGTTCAGCATTAAAAATAGAGGGCTTTGTAAATGTTAAACTAAACATCAGTATCGTAAAAAGATAAAGCACTGGCCTTCGCGAGTGAGAGAAGGGATTCTGCTGGTAGTCACCAGGCACGGCAGAATATCTCCTATTCTCAGGTAGTGCTGGGTGTTGAGCCTCAGATAGCTTAGCAGAGGCCTGTGCATTTGTTGGAGACGGGGTGCAGTAAGCTATAACTATTCTAGGTCTGTGGTTGCATGCTTTAGTAACAGCACCACACAGGATGGCTTCAAAAGTGTGCAGAGCTGTTCGGTGTGGTGTTTCCATGGCCATTTTCTCAGATTCTGAGGTCTCATTGGACTTGAACGTCTTTTAAAGTCTGTCTTCAAACACATTACTGTGGTTTGCTGATGGTTTGAGCACATCCCCCGAAGGCTTATGTCTGGAAGTTTGGTCCCTAGTGTGGCTGTGGTAAGAGGAACCTTGGAGAAGTGAGGCCTAGTGGAGGGCAGTAAGGTCATTAGGAGCTTCAGCATCAGAAGGGATTGACGCTGGCCTCGTGGAGTGAGTTAGTGTTCTCAAGGGGAAGTTTTTATAAAAGACTTGAGCCTGAATTCCTGTCTAGCCTCCTGTCTCACTGTGTAATCTCTCTTCCTCACCATGTTGCCACCATCTACCATGTTGGGATGTAGCCAGATTTCTACTTTGCTGACAAAATATCTGACATTAGTAATTAATAAACAGTAAAAGTTTAGTTGGCTCACGGTTTCAGAGGCTGAGTCCAGGAATATGGTGCTGGCATCAAGTGAGGACCTTGTGACTGCATCAAACCATAGTGGACAGTGTCCATAGTAAGACAGAGTGAGCAGGCAAGCTTGCGTCTCGCTTCCTTTCCCTCTGAAAGCACTAACGCCAGCACAAGGATCCCATTCTCATGGATTCATTGAGTAATAATCACTTCACAAAGGCCCCATTTCCAAATACCATCAATATATGACTTTGGAGATTAACTTTCCAAAACACAAACTTTGGAGGAACATACTGAAGTCAAAGCAATACATTTAGCACATGCTTAAAATAAACAAGATTAATTTGTACTCCCTACCTCAAAAAGAATACCTCACTGATTCTGCCATTGTGGTGACTTTCAGCACAACCAGCTTCATGCAAGGACAAGCCCCTAGGGTGATTTACAGCCAGGCTACAATCTTGTTATTTTAAGGACATGTTGTGGTTTCTTGTCCTGATCATCAATGACCTTCAAATCTATGCACATTGTTGTTCCATACGAAGATTAAATTTCCAAGTCACCGTCAACATGTCTTTCGTGTGACAAGAGGGTTATTATTTGCAATGATGGTGTGTGTCTTTCTGCCTCCTCTTCCTGTTCATCCACAGGAGCACCCTCACTGAGGATAATTAATGCTTACTGGATACCTTGAGTTTAAAGCAAATTGCAGTGGTAGTTTACCTTAAAAGGAGGAGCTGAGGGGTTGAGGCAAGACAAAGTCTCCTCCTCTTCTCCATCGCGCAACTATTAGGAAGGCTGTGTGTGTGTGTGTGTGTGTGTGTGTCTGTCTGTCTGTCTGTCTGTCTGTCTGTGTCTATGTCTGTGTCTGTGTGTGTTACTGGAGATCCAGCCCAAGTTCTTCGCATTGTCTAGTTTAGTTAAGACAGGGTCTCACTGAGTCACTAAGCTGCCCAGGCTTGGCTTGAACTTGCAACCCTTCCTTAACCTCTCAAGATACTGACATTATAGTCAAGCACCACCGGGCCCTGCTAGCAGAGTTGTACTTTCTCTCTTACATTCTTGGAGAGGTGCAGCCTGACACCTGGATAAGGAAACACAGACAAGTAATTATGAAATGATTGTCCTCCATGGAGAAGCCCCTCTTTGGTTCTGTTTGTCTAAAAGCATATTCCTGAGCTCCCCGTTCCATCCAGTGACTTTCATGAGGGTGAATTTTCATGATACAACTGTCTGCTGTCTCCTAAGTGCATCAAAGGGAAAGCACTTAAAAAGGAAAGTTTGGGGAAAAAAAGCATTAGGGAATCAGATAGACTTGTTACTGAGATGTGGCTGTATTCTAAAGGTGGTATTTTGGCTGGCATGGAATTATTTTGAAGCTGCTAAATATCTGTCCTATTTTGTTTCTTCTTCCAGAATGCTAGAAGATGACCTTAAGCTAAGCAGCGATGAGGAAGAGAGTGAACAGGTAACATTTTCTTGTGCATTACCTTTTTTTTTTTTTTGGAGGTGACGTAGTTACCACAGAGCTAGTGGACCAGGCTGGCACGACCTTCATTGTGAAGACTCTGAATCATGTTGCTCTGTGCTGCTGGGCTTTGCTCTGCTAATTATGAGCTTCTAGGCAGCTGGGCCAATCTGTTGCGATAGCTTGGTCTGCATTTCCCTTAAAACTTTAATTCTGTGATTTTTTTTTTTTTAACAAAGAAAATGGCTAGGATCAGGCTCCCATGGAAAATAGCCCCCTTGCGTCCTTTTATGTTTTTTCTGGCAAAGCTACCCAGGCTTCTAGAGCTGAAACATGTGACCTCTGTCTCATCAGCATGCAGCCAGCAGGCTGTAACATTAAATATTGAGGAGCCATATACAGATATTATTAACACCGAGGAAGAGCGAACACAGAGGTGAGCTAAAATGATGAATAAAAAATAATCATGCTCAGTCTAGGCTGTTTGTCTTAAATGATAAATGTGCTTGAAATATTCTCCCGCGGTGTTGATTTATCAGCTTGAGACATCAGTCATGGGGGTTATAAATACTCTTCTGATCAGTCAGTTAAGGTGAAAAAATTCCCACTTAACATTCATCACTTTCACTTCTGCATTTCAGGAAATGTTTGTGTTTTAAGGCAAGTTAGAAAACACCACCAAAGACAGATTTTCCCCTACACTTCTGTTTCCTTCTTCTCATCACCTGTATTAAATTTTGTCAAGTTCGGATCAACAGCACAGGGAGAAAGACAAGGCAGAGAGGTTTCCTGTGAGTCATTTTGTGCACGCAATGTGAAATAACGTATGCCACTCAGAAGCATCTTGGAACAGTGAACTTAATGAGGAGGTATCGCAAAAGGCTGGGTAGGTGATTCACTGTCTAGACATGTAAATACAAACAACATAACAGAGACAGGAAGCAGAGGTGAAATCAAAGTCAAAGAGAATTCTAGAGAAGGGGTCCAGGCAGAACGTAGTGGGGGGCCCACCCAAGGAAGAGGCTTCTCTTCTTGGGAGCAAAACTGAAGCACTCAGGGTGTGAGGAAGGATTGATGAAGCTGGAAACCAGCTCTGCAAGTGGAGAACACCCAGAGAGAGAAGGCTGGCTGGGAAGAAAGCCCCCCCACCCACAGCCATTGGGCTTTTTAGACATTGAGAAACTTGCTGCCAGGCGTCACCCTGGGCACCCACAACTGACAATCTTAGCAGAAAGGCAGAAAAGCTTCAAGGCAGAAAAGCTTCGCTCCTGGCTTTGATGTCTTGTCTTTGTGACCAAAAGCAAAGGATTCCATTGCCTTGTGTTTTATCTTGTAGAGAGGCTCACATAGGTACAGTTCGGATTAAGTCGTGTCAAAGGTGAAAAGCGTAGATGTTCTATATTAGAAGTAGGATTCACAGACTATTTCATTTAACAAACATTTCTTAATTTGGAAATAAATTTTGGAGCAGTTTCTACTTCAGAGTGAGTTTAGGACAAGCCTGGACTACCAGTGAGACACTGTCTCAAAAACAAAACAAAACAAAACTCATTGTAAGGGGTCTGGAGTTGCTTGCCCATCATGCTGAAAGTTCTGAATTTTATCTTTAGCGCCACATAAAATTAGCCAGGTATGGTAGTGCACAACTGTAATCAGAGCACTTGGTAGACTAAGGCAAGAGGACTGTTGTGAGTTCAAGGCCAGCCTTGATTTCATAGTGAGTTCCAGGACTAGCCTGGACTACAGAGCAATATTCTGTCCTCCCCTCCCGGCCCCCCACAAGTGTATAATGTACTATACATATTATGTAAAACATTTCAGTGGACTCATTTGCTTTCTTAGCTACTCCCTTCCATTTGGTAGCCGTTTATCATACTGTATTTTAAATATACTAGTCAAATTCTTTATTCTTACATTTAACCCCTATGCAGTAAAAGCAACTGACAGAAAGGATGATCTTTGTGTCTCATGATGAAGACTACAGAAAGTGCTTTTATGTATGGTATTTTAACACTAATTATTTGCCCTACTTTAACCTGTGATTGAAACCTGGTCTAATCACAAAATTTCAATTCCCATATTTTAAAGAAAAATAACTAATAACATTTTTTCTCCTTGAGACTAAAATAAAATTTTCCCCTGCAAGAAGGTAGCCTGTACACATGTTTAACACACATATACACACTTTATTTTGCCTTTTAAGACATTGTGACATGACTGAACATTTACCCTAAGTGATTTTTCCACGTATAACCAGAATTTGTCTCTTAACCCAAAAATCTTTTAAAAATGTCTTGTGTAATTCTTCGTCTCAATAAACATTACACACTAAGTCTTTGCTTTATCTTGCATGAGACCCAGTTACCTTTGAGAACATTGGCTTGCCCGGCCTGCGAAGCCAGTGTAATAGATGCCACAGTAGTTTCAGGTTACTGTACCTTTGGCCCTTCCCACAGGGAGCCTCCGATCCCTATGCGACTGAACACTCCTGTTTAGAAGTAGAAACAGAAATCTAGGTTCAGTGATTTAAAAAAAAGAAGAAGAAGAAAAGAAAAGAAAGATTCAGAAGACTGAGGCAGGAGGATTGCCATGAAACTGAGGCCAGCCCAGGCTCCATAGTGAGCTCAGGACCAGCCTGGGCTACAGAGCAAGACCCTGTCTCAAGAAAGAAAGAAAAAGAGAAAACAGCTGTGGAGCTTTACTCCAGGGTTCGGATTCCAGGTCTGCTTTTCAGTAGCTTTCCAACCTTGACGTGGCCCCCGACTGCTGTGTGCTCCTGGGGTCCATTTGTGAAATTGGAATCAGTATTACATCCCTGAACCTTCCTTGGAACTTGAGGTTCAAGTTTCCCATCATCATCTTGTCACTAGACATAGTGAACAATTTTTTACTTTTTATTATTTATAACAGTGTTTTTAAAAGAAAAATAACAGTTGGGTATGGTGGTACATGACTGTAATGCCAATTACTGAGGAGGCTAAGGCAGGAGTATCTCTCAGGGACCAGGAGTTCAACACCAATCTGGACAACATAGCATGACCTATCTCCAAACAAAAAGAAAAGATAAAAGTGTTTATGAGTAATGTGTTCCTAATTATCAACTCATAACCAAAGACATACACAGAGAAAAGTACACAGGCCCTAAATACCTAGCTTCCTCATGCTGTCTCACATCCACAAACTGAGAGGCACACCAGAACATCCTCCCAGGTGCCCTATGTCCCTTTCATCACCAGCCCCCAGAAGAATAATACTTCTCTATTTCCTATCACTTCCTGGTTTTGCTTGTTTGTTAATTGCACATCAGTGAGATTTTACAGCATGTACTCTTTGTGCCTGGCTTCTTTCCCTTGACATCGTCTATGAGATTAACCCACGTTGTTCCATGTAGCTGAAGTTTGTCCATTTGCATTGCTGTGATGTATTCTGTGATTTACCCACTCCACAGCTGGTTTGCTTAGTGATATCTAGTGCTATTAGAAAGTACTGTTATGGGGGATACCTGCTTGGGGCCCCTCTCGGCTTCTCAGCCAGGACCTTTTCTTTGTTCCTTTTTCTTTTCTTTCTCTAATGGAGACCAGTGCAGATTTCCTCTTGGCTGCCTTGTCAAGGACTTTTCTTTTCTCTTCTATTTGGTTCAATAAACTGTTGTTTGCGTTTTAAAAAACAGTGCTGTTATCATCATCCTTGTATATAGGTCTTTTGTTGAGATATGGGAACATTTCTGTTAGGTCTCTATCCAAAATTATAAATGCTCAGTAACTCGGGCAGTTCATCTCAAACCATTTTCCAAAATAATACCAGTAGGTGCTCCCATTAGAAAGGGAAGAGAATTCTGGTTGTTGTCTGGCCTTATCACCGACTTGCCTTTTTGTGTTCACAAGGGGCATGCAGCAAAAGCTTTCTGTTTTGTAGTGTCTCAGCCTAGTTTTGCTGTTGTGGGTAAGTGAATTGGGAAATGTCCTCCTTTTTTTTTTTTTTTTCTTTTTTTTTTTCTTCAGAACAGCATTTATAAAAACTACTCTGAATTCATCTGTGGCAGAATTTGCCTTGAAACCATGTAGACTTGGACACAAGTTCTGTGCACTTAATAGGTACAGAATGACCCAGAGTATCCGTGTCACGTTGGCTAAAGGGTGGTAAGAGTCCTCTTCAAGCGACTAGTCTACGCACGTCATTCAAGTTATGTCTGTGTGTAGAGAACTATGCATAGTGCTCCTGATCATCCCCGTGATGCACATGGGACCCACAGTGACAGTCGCTTTTCCATTGCTGATGCCCACCATTTGTCTTCTTCTTTCTCTCTTTGCTAGTCTTACTAGAGACTTAACAAATTTGAACTACCTTTGCTTTCACTGATAATCTCCATTTAGTTTTTCTGCTTTTAGTTTCACTGATTTCTCCTCTTACTTTCCTCCTTTTGTTTCCTTTGGGTACATGCTTTGCTCTTTTTCTTGCTTTTTTTTTCCCATATTGCTGTTCTTCACCTTATATAAGACGATCATCTCTTGATGATCTTTGAAAAATATGACTCAGATCAAGTCTTTCCTTGGTCTGAGATCTGAAATAGATTTCCCATTCCAACTTGAGGTGAAATCCAGATCTTGTAGTGTGACCATCACTACCTGTAGTCTGGCTTTGTTCATTTCTTCTCATTGAGCCCATTCCATGGCTCCTCAGCCACATGCATCTTCTTTCCAACTCTTCTAATAAGCCAAGCTGATCTGTCTCAGGGCCCCCACAGCCAACATCTCTTGGTCTGGCATAGTTTTACACCTCAGGATGACCTTCCTGATCATAATTGGTCCCCTACTCTGTCCTTTTCACAGGCACCTAGACTTTGTCCTAGATCTCATCATAATTTTAGTTACATGTTTACTTTTTTTGAATGTCTACCTACCAACTAAACTGGATATTTCCTGAAAGCAGAGATTGTCTGGCATAGCAAAGATGTTAAATAGTTGTTGAGTGGATGCATGAATGAGTGCATAATGTTGCATTGAATTGGAAGTATTGCCTTTGAGGTTGGTCCAGAGTCCAGGATCACAAATGACCTCATGCCCTACCAGTACCTCTTTTACCAAACACTATAAATTTTCTAATTTGTCCTACCCAAATAGCAAAGATATTGAGAGAAATGACAAAATAAAGAATTAAAGTCATAAATCAACCATAGATGAGTACACAAAGAACCCACCTAATCTGAGAGAAAAGCATCTATGCAGGCTTCGTAGGAATGTCTGTAGTGGCTTGTTACACATGCTTGTGTCATGCTCTGTTAGGATTGTAACTTTTACAAGTTATCATAAACAGAAGGCTCCAAAAACAAGAAAATGAATATCTTCTTTGCCTTCTCTTACAAAGATAACATCATTTTGACTGTTGCCTTTTAAAGCCAGTGCTGTGATGATATGTATTCAGAAAGTTTGCACATATCATAGAAATTAAATGACTGTTTCCATAGGTATTATACTTGATGAGGTTCAAAGTAGAAATAGCCCAGAAGATTTGAGAGTCACTTCTCTTGTTTGGGCACAGGAGAAATATGTAATGTATCTAGAAAATGTTTGATCCCCTTTCTATAACTCTTGTTTTAACGATGCCAGAGGCCAGTGGTTCCTTGGAAAAGTGTGACAGAATTAGACTAGACAGAAATGATTCCTGAAGGCTCCTTGGCCTGGACAGAATTGTTTTTATGGATCTGGAAAGGAGAAATGAATTGTGTTGCATGCCTTTCCATTTGGCCAAAAAGATGAGCTCTGCCTCTCCAGCCAGAGAAAGCTTCAGAGGGAAGACACGGCGGGTGTCTAGATGGGATCGTTACAGCTGAGGCATGAGGAAAGGCACACATGATTAAGACTTTCAGCAGGCTATGGCCAAGATAATGTCAACCGCAGGCAGTGTTTGCAAGATGACAAATGCACGGCTCAGGGAGAGTAAGGAACAGGGATCCAAATTGAATGGCCATGGACATGCCTGCAGCTTTCAGTAATTACATTATCCACACATATTGGGCAGTCTTTTCATTTTAATTATATAAATGCATTTTTCTCTTTAAATGAGCATGGTTTATCCACTTAAACTGACTAGTTTAATTTCACAGGCAACTATCATTGGATGTAATCTTTAGAGGGAAATTTCCCCATTGGCCTAATTTACTTCTCACACAATGAAGGAAAGTTACCTTTTAATCCCTGGTCAATATTTAGAGAGCATACAATTAATTTAATAGATATTCAAGTCATTAACATAAATCTGCAAGCTAAAGAGCCAATTATTTCCTTATTTATAATGCATAGAGTGATAATCACGTCTGTCACAAAGAATCCAAAGCCTCACCCTGCCAAGATGTCAAGATTGAAGGTGAGGTTGCACTGAGCCCCAAATTGCAGTTCTGACTGCTTTTTCCATTGGTTTCTTCTGAAGAGGCTCAAAAACTATTCCATCTCACTTCTCTGCTTCCTGCCACCGAGGTCACTGGATGACTCAGATCAGTTTGAGCATGCTATTAAAAGCAGGTTGCCAATTGTAATGGGAGCTCTTCAGTTTTTCCCTTGCTCCTTTTTAATGGGACAATTGCATAACAGAGAGCAGAGCTTTTAAGAAGGAACCTCTGAAGCCCCTGACAGGACGTGTCAATCACTGACCAAATGAATTAGCTGAATGAAATGCAGACGTGGAATAAAAACACAGGCCGTTTTCTGCCTCCCAAATCCACTTCCCTGGGTGCATTTTTCTTCTCCGGATCAGCTTGGTTGATACTGAAGTTCTTGGCCTGTGAAAATTTATTACCCACAGAGTCAATCTGCATTCAGGCAGCCAAGTCTGAATAAATAGAGTCATTGTGCTTGTCTGGGATTTGTGGCCAGAGTTCATCCAGTCAGCATGACACTCACATCCCAGGAGATTCATAAAAGCCAACACCCTGGTATGTGCACTTGAATCCTGCCAAAATTGTGTAGAATTATATAAACAGAAGTTGAAGCAGTAATCAGGACCAGGTTTGGGGGGCAAGTCTCCAAAATCAAGTTTCTCCACAATGAGAAATGAACTATATTGTTGTTGGGATTTTTTGTAGCCAAAAAGAGCTAGACAGGTTTTACATTAATCATGTAGTCTTGAGTACCTACTAAGCTCAGGCTATCCCTGCAAGGTGCTGGCTGTTGGTCTGGAGGAATGCACATTAGTAATATTTGTTACAATAATTCAACCACAAAAATTTTAAGTACATTTTCAGTGCCAGAATATTGCTTTGCTGGACCATGCCAAAAAGTATATATTACTTACGTTAAACCTAATAGCAACATTTAAAAAAAGGAGTGGCTTGTGTTTATTTTTATTTCTAGCCTTCTACTAATGTTATACTGAACTGGAGAGCCAACTTGATCTACTGATAAGTTGGTTTCTTTTTAATATGAAAACACAACAGTAATTAAACTAAAATTTTCTGCCAGCCAGAGCTTTCTGACCTATACAAAAAGTAATAAGTTCATATTTGAACCTTCAGTCAAATCAGGGAAACTTGTTGTTTAGAGGAAGGTTAATTTGCTTGACAAACCTAGTGAAATAATGTGTTTTATAAATGAAATTTTACTGTCACTGAAAGCAAATGAAAATTTTTATTATTACATCATGCCACTCTATATAACCATTTGTGAGAAGCACATATTTAGATGCATACACACACAGAAAGAAATCATCTTGTTACGCTATTGGATGTAATTTACAAAATTAGAATGGCCAGCCAGCTTAAATGGTCCTGAGCCAGATGTACAAAAGGCCCACAACACTGGCTCCTAAAATATATTTGGAGATATTCTCCTAGAGTCTTAATTGAGAGATAAGTAAATCAAGTTGAATCTAACCAGCCTGGCCGTGGGATGCACTTGATTTCAGCCTCAGGACCCTGAACAGAAATCTACAGTGTGAGAAAATTATATTAAAATTGAAAGACCATCCATTAAATTTAAGCAAACATATAATTAACACAAGAAAAAATGAGAAAGTGTGGTCTTTGTTAAATTGTAGAATTCGTAGAAGGAGCTACATCTTTGAAACTAAGCCAAGATTTTGTTGGAGGCATATGCCAGTACGCTTCGCTATTGATGGCACCCCCTCCTCCCATGCAGCCTACAGCAGGGTTGCTGGTTGGCAGAGGAAGTGGGTTTCCCCCACCTCCCAAAGCACATTTCTATTTTGTGCAGACGAATAGCCCTTTTTTCCTGGGACTTTAGTGGGTTTTTCTTCAATAGCTGTTTAGAAGTGTTACCATTCAAGAGTGGTTGCCCCTTGGAGAATATGCAATCGTCTCTGTCCGGGCTTGGGGAGGTAACATCTTGCGGTAAACAGTCCACCTTCGCTTATCCAGGTGTTTGGTCCAGAAATGTGGTTAGAAAGTTTTCATTTTTATGTTGTTTTTCCAAAGCTTCTCCAAGTGGGACTGTTTATCTCATAAGCACAGCTTTTCTCTGGAGACTCTCCACCAATTGCTTCTACGTGGAGAAAACTCATTTGCGGTTGGTCCTTCAAGGCTCCTTGGCACCTCTCAGTTCCCTCTCAGCCAGATGTGTAGCCAATTGGTGTGCTAAAAGAAACAAGATCATTTTTAAGAAATAGATCAGACCATGACTATAATATCAGGCCTCAGGCATGGTCATCTTCCCGCTTGAAAAGTATAAAAATGGAGGTTAACCAGAACATAGGATGCAGCAATGGTCTCTGGGTACCTCTTCCTTCACCCTGGACCTTGTTCTTAAAAGTCCACAATAGTTCAAGGTGATTAGGGCACATTGCATGCAAAGAAAGCACTGTGGCGAGTGAACATGTAAGCAGCATTCATTTGAGACATGAAAATCTTAATGACAGTGGTAACAGAAATGGTTCCACTTCCTCTCATATTGATATAACTGCTTTGCAAAGTACAATTAAGAGAGAATCTTTACTAACCACTACAAGCCTATTTTTACCTTCCAATATTGCTATTTTATCTGAGTAGAAAAGGTTTAAATGAAATATAAAGCCAGAATGTAAAGCCAGATTGCAGGTCTTTGAGCACAGGTCACATTTTTAACAAAGCTACTAAAGTACTTATGTTACTTTTGTCTGATATTTATGTAAAAACAAAGTAACATCTGTGTCACACTTTCATGACCATTAGCCACCCGCCAAGCCCTGTGGCAAGTGATGGGAATTCCATCAAAGTATCACATGGAGGTAGCAACAGGACTTTTTGTTAAAGTTCCAGAAAGCATTTGGCAGATTCATTTGACTGATCCACCTGCTGGACTGAGAGTCAAAAAAACTGACCTTGTAGAAATAAATAATAGAACACTGGTTATCAGAACCTAGTAGGAAAGATGTGGGGGCAGGGCAAAGAGAGGTGGGTTAACAGTTACAAGTACATTTGGCTAGGTGAATAACTTCATGTTCTGTAGCACAGGAAGTTGACAATTAATTTCTCATATGCAGACAACTTGCAGAGAAGATTCTTGAATGTCTCTTAACACTAAGAAGTGACAAATGTTTGAGGTGATAATAATTTCAGTTCCCCTGATCTGATCATCACACATTGTATACATATGTCAGAATATCACTCTGTACCTCATAACTGCGTACAATTGTAATATGTCTATGAAAAATGTTTAATGCATATTAAAATGAGAGTCACTAACTGGCCATCACTCTCTTGACCTTGCTGAAGGTGTGGCTCCAGGAAAATTGCCCATGAAATAAAATCCAGGAGCATGTAAATGACCACAGCCCAGATGAGCAGGCCACAAAACCAGGAAGGAAGCCACAGGACTTAGTCACTGTGTTTATCTGGCAGTGAGATTGGACCCAGAGCAGTGACTTCGGCACACCCAGTCTTTATATGCTGAGACAAACCGAACCTAAATGACCAGCAAGCCCAGGCAAACTGAGAAACTACATAAGCATCTTCTTCTTTTTTTTAAAGATAGGTCTCTCTATGTAGTCCAGGCTGGTCCTAAATTCATTGAGCCCAGGCTGACCTCAAAGTTTCAGCAATCCTCCTGCCTCATCCTCCCAAATACTGGTATTAATGGTGTGCACCACCACAGCCGGCTTGTGTGGTACTGGGGAAATGAACCCAGGGTCTTGTGCTTTTTAGGCAAATGGTTTAACTGCTGAGCTATACTCCCATCCCCAGGCCCACGGACATCATCTTTATGCAAAACCTTCATACTGTGAATATGACCATCCTGTAGCTTCTTGCTGCACTAAATCCAACCAAGCTAGACTGTCTAGGACACATAAGGCACTATTTCTAGAATAAGCATTCATTTTCAGAGCCTTCTTTTTCTGTTTCTTTGCCCTAAAAGTATATGCCACAGACTTTTAGGAGATAGGTTTGCCTGTTCCAGTGAGACCTGGAGGGCTAGGGAGCCTCCCAAAAGGTCAATTACACCCCACTTGGACCAGCAGCCATTATGTCACTATCTACACTCCAAATTTGTGTGTCCCACCTCTAGCTGTCTCTCCAACAGGGCACAAGTGCCTTACCAATGCTGTCCCAGAATTCAACCTTTCTGCCACCTTTACAGAAGCCCTGCTCGGAGTCAGGCAGGCAAGCCTGGCACTTTCAGTGTCTCCCAAGGCACGTGCAAATCTGTTCCTTTGCCTGGTGGGTCCTCAGCACTGTGTGCTCCTCCCAGGCCTGACCCTGCAGGCTCTCCCTCCCCACACACAGCCCCCTAGAGATGAGCCTAGGGGACATTCCAGATCCAAGCCATAACAAGTAATAAATGGGTAAGCTAGACATCAGAGCCTCACCTGACTCCAAAGCAAGGGAAGACACAGTTGGAAAGCGCCAGAAAACTTCACATGCAGTGGTCTGACCTGGCAAGACACCAGGACATGGAGTTGTCCTTTACTGGCGTGCTTCTGCTCTTTACTTTCTATTTACAAGATCCCTGGCCCCAAAACTCTGCCTTCTTACTGTGATGGTGGTACTTGATATAATCTTTAGAAACAGCAAGGAATATTGACACAGAGCTGTCCTTATTAGAGCTACCAAGCAGCCCAGGGTGTGCCGAAAACCCAGGTTTCCTCCTCCTGTCTCTGACTCCCATCTGCCTAGCATCTCCCTTTCACTTTCAAAAATGCTCCTTCTTAAGGTGACACATTATGATGTCATCCCTGACTGCATGACCCCTGAAGAGAACAGGATAAGTTGAAGTCTGCTAGACAGAATTCTTTCTAGAGAACATTTCTAGGAACCTGATAATACAAAGTAACTATAATTATGAGAGAAATAAAAAGTAAGCATTTTTCTTTATTCTTGCAAATATTACTAAAAGGGCTGAAAAAAACATTAAATGGAATACACAACATAAAAAGTTAAGAGATCCATCAAGCAGGCTGAAATGAAAAACAATGGCATAAAAGTGAAGATAATGAAACGTAACATTTGTTTATAGACATAGAAGGATATTAAACTGTGAAAAAATTAGTAGATGCAAGCCTAAAATAGAGCAAGAATACCAAGTGATAGGGTTGGCACTTAGCAGGAGAGACGTGATGGCTCCGATTCTCACACCATGATTCAGGTATTCACAAAACACAGCAGAACCGAAAAGACCTGTGATGCTAGTCACTCAATTACAGGTGGCCCCCAGTTTGCAATGGTTTTATTTATAACTTCTTTAACTTTACAGTGGTAAGAAAGGTACTTGCATCCAGTAGAGACTGTACTGCCCATTTTGAAATTTGACTCTGGTATGGTCCTCCTTTAGAATGCCCAGCTGCGCAGCAGCAGCAAGCTAATGTCGCTCCCACTTGCCCACAGTCACAGGAGGAAAGGGGAAACAACCAGCCCTCCAAGATGGCTGTGCTAAGCGACAATGTTCTCTAGGTTAGATGTATTAAATATACTTTTGACTTTGTATATTTTCAACTCAAGATAGATTTTTCACACCAGGCATAGGGGTATATGCCTATAATCTTAGCACTCCAGGAAGCTGAGGCAGGAAGATCATAAGTTTGAGCCCAGCCTGGAAACCTAGCTACTTAGTGAGACTCTAACTCAAAAATGATGTACGGGTATAGCTCAGTCAGTGATAAGGCCCTGGGTTCATTCCCTGGTACTGAAAAAAAAAATGGGCTTATTATTAAGACAAAAAAATCTTCTGGTTGAATATACATATACCACCCTTCCACTAGTGAAATCATGTGACTGAAGTCACCACTGCAGAGTCCTCTCCTTTATTGTTAGTGCAATGAAGCTGAGACTGTTGCATGTGGAGGTAACCCACATCTTATGAAAATGAGATTTATCCCAACCAAAAGATTCCCAAATCTTCCTCTCTTAGAACAAAAAGCAAAATGTAGATCTAGAAGCCACAAGCCACATATATCCTTTTTATGACAGTTACCAATGATTTTTAATTAACTAGCATTTAATGTCTTCAGCCCCTGTTTCCAACTATCAATTCACCATCCGCATGTGAACATCCCCTAGGCATTTGGAACTACGTGCACACATCCAGAACCAACCCCAGCTTTGCCTGATCTTAGCCTGCCCCTGTCTTCACTGTTCACTGGGCTGCACCCCAGGGACATCTTACACTTCTCCAGCTGGACCAGGACCTACGCCTGCTTCCATCTTTTGCTCTCAAGTTTTTTGCCCTGCACAGTGTCCTTCCTCCCTCCCCCACCTCTGTTCCTCTGTAGCTCATCCTTATTCTTCCAGCCACTAGCTTCTCATTCCCTACTTAGTATCCTTCCATAGCCATTCATTACTGCGTTATCCAGTTTTTCAGTTCCCTAGCCTTTTCAGATGTACCATCGGAAATCTGAACAGTTGTGTGTGCATGCAGCCTTTCACATCTGCACTTCTAGACTCTGAGCCCAGGACACTGAGGGTTTTGCCCCCAGTCACTTAAGCCAAGCTCTGTACCTGCTCATAGTAGGTTGTTCATATTGAATTCTATACCTTTTCAGCTGTTCTGTTTTCGTCAAGTAAGTGCCTCTGAAATTCAACTCGTTTCTTTGTTTTCCTTCCTACTCCAGTGCCCATGAACTTGTTCTGTGCTCAACCTGATTATTATAAGGACATTTAATTTCCTCTTCGATTTCCCTTCAATAACAGATAGTGACTTGTAATTCATTTAGCATACATTGAACCCTGAATATCTCATGATTATATGTTCTCAAACACCAAGCTTGTTATAATAAAGACAGAGAAAAGATGACATCTCTTGAGGAGAACATGAAAAAATGACTATTTCTGGCAGAAAACTTATTTTGTCGCGTAGACTCGAGCTTCGGAGTCATTCATGAATGAGTAATGAACTCAGGAAAGATCAGTGAAGCGTTCCCTTTACCCTCTCAGCTGATTTTTCTAAGAACTGTATAAGTGGAAAGTAGTTACAAGTTCCAAGGAAGAGATGATGAGAGATTTAGAAAAAAAAAAAACGAAAAATACAGTTGCTATAACATATGACTCTTGAAGAGATGAAATTGGGCAATCCATCTAGTTTACAAGGAATAGTTTTTTTTCAGCTTCAATCATAAGTCACCTAAGAAATTTTTTTCTGAGCTATTTAATTCCAAGTTTATTTCTTTTATTATTTTCCAGCAGTAAAATGAAATAGTGTGCAGAAGCCAAAGGGATGTTTTTTGAGAGAAGGCAGAAAAAATAAAGCTTCAGTGGCCTTTGCTTTTGTAGATGACATACAATTTTAATGTAATGCTGTAAGCTCTTTATTTTGCTTTCCTCAAGGAATTATTTAAGACATTTAATATATTCTCATCTCCTTTCTTAATGGGTGACGCATTGTTTTCTGTAGTTTTTAATGATGTAGAATAACTGCAAATTAAATATCAACAACACAGTCAAAATCAGGCATTAAAAAAAAGCAGTGCAAGCAACCAGTGGTGCGGAATGAGTACATTGTGTTGTCCTGTGCAGTCAGATTAGAAGAGTTAGAAAATCACAGAAGGACTTTGCTTGCTGGCTGGTGG
>PVKB01003152.1:89667-221128 GCA_004027205.1 Ctenodactylus gundi | reverse complement strand
TCCTCCTCCTCCTCCTCCTCCTCCTCCTCCTCCTTCTTCTTCTTCTGGTGGTTGTGAGAATGAAGCCCACAGCCTTCACACTGAGCTGCAATCCCAGCCCATTTTTTGTTTTTTGATTTTTGTGACAGGATCTTACTAACTTGCTAAGTTGCCAGGCTGGGCTCGAACATGGTATCTTCCTGTTTCTGCCTCCCAGAGTGCTGGGATTACATGCCTGCATCATCAGGCTGATTTTCCCTCATTCCTAATCCTTACTTCCCTAACTTACTCTGTGATTTTTTTCCTTCCCTTTCTTGTGTTACATTAACACATGATTCTTCCTTAATCTCAAATTGCTGCCTTTTGATTTTAAGTAGTTCTGAATCTTCCTTAATTATTTCATAAGGTTAAATAAATATGTCTCCAACAAGGCAGAATGTACTTCTCACGGAGTAACAAGGGAATATTTTATTAATTTGCTTTTAAGTTCTTGCAAACATGTCCATTAAAATGTTTAACGGATTCTTTTCCTCTAATAAAATAAGAAATGATTGTTACTTTTTACTATTCCCATAAATAAGCTATATCATCCTAATGGATCTATGCAACTGGAATTAATCTCCAGCAGCAATCATTAATGACATGCAAAGGGGATCGTGTGAGTCCCTCATAGCATTTTATCAGAAGCATATTTTCCTAAAGACCGTTTACATTTGCATCCAGTCATTTTTGTTCTGTCTGACACACATTTAAATTTTTGTTTTTAAATCCATCTTGTATATCACTTGGGCATAATATTGCTGCGTAGGATGAGGCTTACAGAAGTCATTAAAATCATCTCCTGCTTCCTTCCAGGCAAATAAGAATTCATCTTGCAATTTCATCCACTCTAGGGTATGGCTTCACAATCTCCTTTGGTAACTAATTTTAATTTCTAGCAACACTTTCTCTCAGGAATTTTTTTTCTTATAAACAATGCAACTCAACTGCTTCTTGGTATTGTTGAGCATTTTCAAACCTTGAAGGAAAAAAGAAGTTGGTCACAATTCTTCATAAAACGATGAGTTTATAGCCTCATTCTTTTATTAAACTCATTAAACTAAAATTGGTTTTTTGCGTGATATTTGGTCAATTCGAGAAGGTCCGTTTGTGACTTCTTCAGGGTTTTTACAGGGATAATTTTGTTATTTCATGTAGTGGGGAATGATGCAACCGAAAAAGAAACTTGCAGGCATTTTAAAAGCAGGTCTTGTTGAGGGGAGTTTCTATGGTAGTACGTTGAGGAAGCCGACTATTCACGGAGAATATTAATGTCTATGATTGAAAGGAGGCTGGGTAATTGATCCAGAGAAGAGCCAGTTAAAGAGGCAAGTGGGCTGAAGGGGCTCACATTAAACAATCAAACATATTTCAAGATCAAAACGGTGTGTGTTGTGTATGAAAATGAAAGCCATTTTGACCCTGTTGGCAAAGCCATGTATGGGGAGAGCGAAACTACAGGCAGCCCGGGGATTAATGACCTGTCCCCAGGACGAGCTAAGGGGCCAGTCAGGTTTAGCAAGGGGCTCCCGGGAATCGCTGTAACGAGCTAGATTTATGACAGTGCACAAAGCTGGGGGACATCTATTGGTAAATAACAGGGATGGCGTGGTGGGGACCTGATCGCTCGTCTATAATCAATCAGAGGTTGGTTGCTGTGTGTAATTCTCCCGGGAGATTGTTAGAGGGAGAACTCAGCTAAGGCCAGGGCCTGGCTCACCGCGGGCTCATTAGTGGCTTATGAGGGACAGATATTTTATTTCTGTACACAGAGAAGTTCTGTTTATTAGGAAAGCAGGGAGTAATGACCGACAGACCCTGTGTCCTTTCTCTTCTGGTTGAGTTTATAAAAACATCACACATCTGAGTAGAACCTAGTTTAACTCTGAATCTTTGGGAGAAACTTTTTTTTTCAGTAAGGGGGATTATACCCAGGAGCTTACTTATTCCAAGCAAGTACTGACTGTATCACTGAATTCTGTCCAGACCCCCCCCCCCCCCCCCCCCCCCCCCTTTTTGAGACAGGGCCTAAGATCCCCAGATTGACCTTCAACTTGGGATCTTCTTATCTCCCTTAGCTGAGATGACAGATAAGCACTACTGTGCACAGGGGGTATATTATTCTTTTATCAAAGTTTTTGGTGATAATATATAACGTTAAATGCACAGTTTAAGGAGGCACCTACATGCAAAATGTGTGTGTGCATTGATGTGAAATAGAGACAGAATGGTGGACTTCCCTTTGAGGGATATAGGTTGGATTAATTTGCTAATGAACTAAGAAATATTTTTAAAATATCAGGTTTCTACCCCATGCCATCATCGTTTGATATAGGTTTTAGTATGTTACACATATTGTTTATATAATTTTCATATAAAATTAAAGATGTAGTTACCCGGTTTATGTCTAATGAGAGGCACACTGAGCTCAATATATGCTATTTTCTACACGTGGGTGTGTCTTCTCTTTGTTTCATTGTGCTTTATATTGGGTCAATGTGGATTTTTTTGTCTTCACATTTGGAGCTCTTACGCTGCATATAAATGCTATTGGAGATACTTTGACAAAGCTGGTTGCTTTCATAAAGCTGTTGGTGTTGATAGAGCTGATCTGTTGGTGGCATGTATGAAGCTCTGTTCTTGATGAATAGGGGTGGGAGAACACGTATGTGTCATAAAAAGAGATTGAGAGGGGTCAGTAAACAATGCATGAAAGTTTAAGAGAAGACCACAAGCATAACAGACAGGAATTTCCAATACACGAATCCTTCAACATAGCAAAACCACATGACCCACAAATCAGCGAGATGGCAGAGATAAGCCTTGGAGTTCTTTATTACTTCAGGGATCTTTGCAGCTTCCTAGCTAGCAGCAACTTCTTCATTACGATTACTGGTATGATTGATTATTTGGCAACTTGGCCAACCTTTCCCTTCCTTCCAGTATCTAAATACCAGCAGATATGTTATAAGGCGCAAATGGCAACTTAGTACCTGTTTTCTGTTGGGTGGAAAAGTCTGCATTCAAGGTTACTTGAAGGTGACAGCTAGTAAGTTGTCTACTTCTTCCGCCAGGGGTCAAGGTAGCATGGGAGATGTAATTTGCCATCAAAATCCAAGGCCTGCGTCTGTGTCTGTTGGCTTCACACAGGAGGGCACCTGGGTGCATTGGAATGCACACCCTTGCCTTTCCTTTCCAACATGTACAAGAGCGTGCTGTCATCACAAAACTGACCACTGTGTGAGGTAAGGCATGAACTACTTAGCTAGATGTAATCATCTCATACAGGATATGCACTGCAAATGTGTTACACATGAAACAAACATGCAAAAAATATTTTAAAATAAAAATATTTAAAATAATAATATTTTAAAAGCTTGTAGACTGAGGATATTGGACTAGAAGGATGGGAAAGGCCTCTGTCTTTATGGGCACTCCTGAGCTGCCACATCCCCAGACATACTGGTGTCTAGGTGAATTGTTACCGGAGAGAATGGTGTAACGCTATTAAGCTGACTTTCAGTCTCTTGCAGGAGAATACATGCTCCTGTACAAGGGAAAGAATAAGCAGTTGCTTGACCGACATCACAGTGAGGTGACATTCTTGAAAAATGTACTGTCACGAGTCTCTAGGCTTTTAAGCCTGCTGCTTGTTTGTTGCAGGAAGCTGCAAGATTCTAAGCATCAGGATGGTGCTTAAAGATAAAAAAGGGTAGAAGGGTATGTGAACCCAGTCGCACACATGCTGATCATTCTGACCTGGTCACCCCACCATGTATACCTGCGTTGAGTTATCACTTTGCGCCTTATAAATATACAATCTCTGACATATTAATGCAATGTTTTGGCTTGCAATTGGTGGGGTAGTGATGACAGGCATGCAGTAGAAGTGATACTTCTGAATTTTGAATATTGGTCTTTTCCTGGGGTCACATGTAGCATAATAGGCTGTTGTGATGTGGAACAAATTGTGGCTCCCAGTCAGCCATATGACCACAAGGTGTGACAGTTGAAATTCTGCAATGCACAGATGTTTTTATCCTGTCACGCATTGACTATATTTTTTCTATTTCATGATGCTGTGAAGGTAATGGACACTCAATAGAAAGCATATTGCAACATGCATTAATTGTATGTCGATGGTGAGTGCCAATGCTACTGCTATCTTTTTCATTTTTTTATTATGCAGAATTAAAATACCAACAGTTTTATGTTACAAAGTAGACTCTGTGATTTTTTTTTTTTTGCTTAACTGGAGAGTGATATAATCCTTCTGGGCACATTTAAGGGGAGCTGGGCTAAACTGATATTTGGTAAGTTAGAGGTGTTAACTATATTTCAGTTTAAGATATATTCAACTTTTGGTGGGTTTATTGGGACATAATCTCATGTGCCTAAGTCAAGAAACATTTATATACAATTGTTACCTGTCTATTAAAAGCAAAAAAAGAAAACTAATTTAACTGCACTGGATCTTGTGTGATCAGCGCTCAAGACATACACACCCGTGGTGCTGTTGGTTGGTGTAGCTTTGCTACTGTTGAGTCTCTTGTGTTGTCGAATCAGCTGTCTCACGACAAGAAGCTTTTCACCGGGTGCTTCCATCCTAGTGTTATACTAGAGTGAACCTGACCTTGTTTCCTGGACACCATGTGCCTCTCATGTCAGACCCTGAGATTTCTCTAATGCCACCAGCACAAGAGATGTCATGGAACCCTCATCTGGGGACCTCAGAGACAGCTTGGAAATGCGGGGGGAGGCTAACTGATGGGGTAGACTTTGGCCAGCAGGAGATGAGAACTCATAAACAGATCCTTTTTTTCTTTCTGTGGCTGTGCTGTCTTGGGAGAAATGGTTTATAGGACTCTCTGAAGACATCGTGACAACCAGTGGTAATTGGCCAATAAATATTTCTTGAAGGAATATAATTTAATTCCTAATTTATAACATTCATTTGAATCTGATTTGTGGGGATGCTACCTTGCTTTTAAAGGTATGTCCCTGTTTCTGCCATTGTCCTTATGGTTTTTACTACTTACTGACCCTCAGCTGCTCCCTGGCTATATAAATCTGCACTTGTCCTCAGAATTGAGTCTAATCTCTCACACACACTCGCTGTATCTACTAAACTGACTCTCTTTATTTGCAAAATGTTTATGTTTATGTATTTATAAATAAAGAGACCTTTCTTGAAATGCCTTACTGATGTCTGCAGCAGTTACTTCCTGCTGCAAGCACCGCAGGACGCCCACCGTGTTTGCAGCGTTTCTTTTCCACCTTTCCCTGGTTTACCTGCTCCTTTATTCCAGCTTCCTCAGGCAGCCAGCAGCACAGAACCTCTGCCTCAGGCTGTGTTTAATAAAGCTTGGCTTTGTTTTGATGTGTGACTGCGGATAGCTCGCCCGTGCTGTCTGGGAGTGGGGACGGCCCCTACTTCACCACCTATTCACCCTAAAACCCCAAGCCAGCCTTCTTTTGCTCAGCTCTTTTTGGCTATTTGCGTCGGGGGCTACCTAATTCTCCCCAGAAAGACTCATTGTGTGAACCATAAACAATTTTATCCCTTTTTGGCATGTGTACAATACCAGCATTTCCTACATCAGAACCAGGTTGTGGGTGCCGGCCATCTTGTTTCTGCACAGAGCTGGCCACACGATGGCAGTAAAAACATCGTCCATTTTTGGCATCTAGGCTCATCGCCACCCTGAACACGGAGCTTACTCAAGGAGGGAGGAGTGGGGTAGCTGATGTTGCCTAGGGGTGAGATTGCTATGTATGGATCTGAGCCGGCCAGAAAGATGACACTCAGGCCTCAGACCCTGCAGATGTTACAGAGGGCTGGGAGGGGAGTAGGGGTACGGGATGCTTGGGAGAGGGGTGGCATGAGCCTCCCCCCTTCAGGACCCCTTCACCCCCGCCCCCGAGCCCAGTGAGAGGGACCAGAGGACATTTATCAGAGATAGGCTTGTGAAAAGAATTCTGGGAGTCAGCTGTTGGTAGGGGCAGAATGAGGAAGCCCTTTCCTCTCTTGAAGTTACCAGAACAGTTATACTAGGATTATGCAGAGAAACAGAGTCAGCAGAAAAGAGGTTATGTTTTACTTACTTTTTGTTCCTGGGACACAATACTCAGCTCACGCAACTTAAGAGGAAAGGTTTATTTTAGCTCACAGTTTCAGGAGGCTCAGTCCCTTCATGGTCAGCTGGCAATGGCAGGAGTGCCCAGTAGAGTGCTTAGCTGGAGAAAAGCTAGGAAGTCGGGCAGGTGAGAGAGGGTGGAGGTGGTCTGCATCCTTCTAGATCATGCCGCAGTGGCCCGCCCCCTCCCAGGCCAAGGCCCAGTGAACTGCCCTTTCTGACCAGGGTTCACCTCTTCCCAACACAGGAGATCAGTGGAGTATCTCCCATGATTGAATCACCTTCTGAGCACGAGTGACTTGGGAACACTCCAAATACATACTGTAACAGGTACATATATATGCACTCACACATATACCTTCATGCATGGGGTGGGGGTTTGTTTCGAAGAATTGACTCAAGTGATTGAAAGAGCTGGCAAGTCCAAAATATCTAGGGTTGAGAGTGAGCTGGAGATTCAGAGAAAACATGCTATTGTGGTTCTAGGCAAAAACCAATCTCTTTTGGAAAAAAATGTTTTTTTTTTTTAATGAAGAGTCAGGTTTTTTTTCCTATTAAGGTGGCAGTCAAGTGAACATATGAAGCCCACCTACATGGCAGAAGGCAATCCATTATTCCCAAAATCTACTGATTTAAATATTAATCTCCTCTAAATTCAATACAATGTGTAGAATAATTTTTAAGCAAATACTCGAGTATAGCGGTGTAGCCAAGTTGACACGTGAAATTAATCATCCCCTGGGGTTTTAATTAAGGACATTACTGAGGGGACATGTTCTATGTCCTCTGAATTTTGGTAGGGGCAGAATGGATTATTTGATTTTCACAGGATAAATTAAAAAGATAAGAAGCAGTTCAGCTAGTCACTTTCATAGAAGTAAAAAGAAATTACAGTTGCCTTAGGGGTGGCTTTTGTTTTTGTCTTTGGACACAGAATACAAAGATATTTCTCTTAAAACAGCTGCTGGCTGGGTCAGCAAAGGCTGGCATGAGACTCTGCTAGGGTCTTGTCCAAGAAGGCTGCTTGAACAGGCAAAAGACTGATTTTAGAAGGAGAGAAAAGAGAATTGTAGGTACTGTTACGTCCTTGGGGTGGGAGAGGGAGTGTGAGACCAGCCAGAAGGAAGACCCTGTCATTCAGTGTGTTGGTCATGATAGGGTACATCACAGAACAGCATGGAGTGGGTCACTTACTGGTATATATTTTCTAGCAATTCTGGAGGCTGAAAATCTGAGATTAAGATTCCAGAGTGGTCCGGTCTGTCTGGAATCTCTTCTTGACTTGCAAAGAGCTCCTTCTTTCTGTATCCCAGAGGTCCCCAACTTTTATTTTTGGCACCAGAAATCAGTTTTGTGGAAAACCTTTTTTTCCCCCACAAATGAGAAAGTAGGTTGAGTTGGTAAAGGAGTGATTCAACGTGTCACATTTAGTTTGCATTTTATTTCTATTATTATTTCATGATAATATATAATGGAATAATGATGTGACCATAAATCTTGCCACCAAATGCAGTTTAATTGTTACTTGCCTCTCAATGATAGAGTTTTTGATATGAGTTTGCAAACAGCTGATCTATGATGGTCTCTGGGCAGTCAAACCTCTCAGCTACCATTAACCTATATTTACAGCCCCATCCCAGCACCAGCCTCACCGCCTCAGCTCTAACTCAGGTCATCCCAGTTTCATAAAAAGTGCTCAATCCAGACCTCTCACACGCGCAGTTCACTGTAGGGTATGCACTGCTGTCAGAATTTATTTATTTATCAGGCTGAGTTTGATTCATGGTGATCCTCCTGCCTCAGCTTGGGTCTGTGGCTTTCCATGAGCTGTTAGGGGGTGGGACCTGGTAGGAGTGATGGCCCACTGAGGGTGGGGCACCTCACTGAGGGTGAGGTCTTTTCCGGCTTCTCCCCAGGTGAGAGGTTTGGTCTTGCAGTGCTGTGAGCAGCCATGTCCCGCGG
Source organism: Ctenodactylus gundi (assembly GCA_004027205.1). Classification (NCBI taxonomy): domain Eukaryota; kingdom Metazoa; phylum Chordata; class Mammalia; order Rodentia; family Ctenodactylidae; genus Ctenodactylus; species Ctenodactylus gundi. The sequence continues at coordinate 213,011 of PVKB01003152.1, read as the reverse complement.
AGCCCTTCTCTGTTCCCCCTTGCCAGCTGACCATGAGGGGCCGAGACCTCTGAAATGTGAGCTAAAATGAGTCTCTCTTCCCTCAGGTTGTGGTGTCAGGTGTTGTGTCCTGGCAACCAGAAAGTGACCAGACAGGGTTTCTGTGTGTGGATTTTGAGGGACATAGCTCCGTCCAGGTAGCCCGATGCTACCTGGGGAGAAACTTGGTGGCAGGGTCTCAAGAGGTCCCAGAGATCCTCAGGTGCCCCTTAACTCCGGGCTTTCTTACCCCTCACCTCTTGCAGTGCAGCCTTGGAGGGTTCAGTCAGGAGAACACTAGCAGAATGAAAAAAGAAAACATATCACCTCAGGACACAGAGGACACGTCTCTTTCTTCCCCAGGCAACTTTGGGCCCAAGCTGGGATGCTAGATAGAAGTTTCCACAGTGCGTAATATTCAACACAGCTGAAAAAGTTGGCACCAACCATCTGAATGTTTGTCTCGGCACTGGGGAAGATACAGCTTCCCTGGACAAATTATTAAAAAACAGAGGGTGACAAAAATGAAGCTTAATTTTATAGGCATGCTTGTTCGACTTAACAATTAGTTCTATTCTGCCTCCAGTCTAGTATTCAGGGACAAAATTAATTTCACCAAAGATTTTTTTTGGTGTGTAGAGTAATGAAAATTTCCAGGGCATAATCTCTAGATTTGAGAATTTTCTGAGTGTAATTTTCCAGGGAGGAATGATTAGAATCTTTTGAAGACGCTGTAACACCCGGATCGGTCGCTAGGTGGCAGCCGTCCATGAGCACAGGTCCAGGCCGCGCGGCTTTGCAGGAGGAGCCTTGGTTTTTGGGGTTGAGTCCTTGTTGGCTCCGTGAGGCCAATTTTTGTGATGCTTTCTGAATATCCCGTATTCGGGTTCTGTTTGTATTAGAGCAGTTCGGCTTCGGCGTTGGTTTAACGTGTGTTTTCTTTTATTCTTTCTTTGGTGGCCTGATTTCATTCAAACACTGATTAACGCATTGAGAATGAAAAGCTGGTGTTACCTTACCTCGAAAAAAGTTTTCTGCAATACTATAGGCCTCCTAAAAATCCTGCCACACCGACAGAGAATCCTGTTTTTCTGCCACCCTGACTCTTCATTCACTGAGTTTGTACATGTCATTAGCAAGGCAAGTTTTCTCTCAATGTATGTCTCATGGTGTGACTTTGTGTGTGTGTGTGTGTGGGTGTGTGTGTGTGTGTGTGTGTGGAATGGGAGTAGAAATTTGCTTCATTAAAATATACCTCCAGATTAATCCTCTCTAATAGGTCTATTCCTTCAAAATTTCATTTACAAGGACCTTGAGACACATCCAGATTTTTTAAATTTTATTTTGAAAAACCAATTGTGTACTATTGTAGGGATCTTTAGCAATGAAAGCTGCTATTATGTGGGCAGGGGTGGTGAGGAGCCTGGGGACTTAGAAATTGGGCTTTCTGCTTGACTGACTGGTTTCTAATGCTGGGCATGACATTTGTGGTGGCATTTGCTTTATGTCCTCAGCCAAACAACAACTAGGTGTACTGTGAATTGCAGATGAGCTTGTTCACTCTGGCCATGAAAATGGCACAGGGCTGGCGCTGGCTGGGCCGACTGGGTGACGAGGTGGCTGCCACCAGGCCTGGTCCTCGAATTCAGCCCATCCATCTGCATGTCCAGAGGACTGAGCGACATGACACAACACCATATTGAGTCAGGGATTCGGGGAAGGGCTCAGAGGGAAGAAGGTGATGTAGAAGACAGCGTACAGCTGGCAAAGGCCTGAGCTGGGTGTGTGTGTGGGGATGGCCAGGGCTCCCTAAGAAGCTGGGTGTATGGTGGAATCTGGGGGATGAGGTGGCATTTAGCCAAGAAACAACAATGGGAGGGAGATAGCTTGTCCTCTAAAGTACTCAAGACAGATAACATGCAAAGAATAGAAGCATAAGCAGGGACGGAGGGAGGTGCACATGTGTAAATTCCAGCACTGTAGGAGGCTGAGGCAGGAGGACGGCAAATTCAGGCTCAGCTTGGGCAACTTGGTTAACTTAGTGATACTCTATCTCAAAGGTTACAATGGTCATTCGGAGGTGAACCTGGAGTTGGATGCAGACATTGTAGCCTTCGAGTGAGACCAACGTGAAGGCCACTTGCACATCTAAAATCTTCCCAAATGTTCCTGCTTTTACGATGTTACTAAGAAAGCAACCACGCGGACTTTGCAAGAGGCAAGTCTGATAAGGGAAGCTTTGTGTCATTGAACTCATCTGTAAGACATTCTGAATCCTGAGCTGGAATTTGGCAAGAGACTATGAAGTACACCACTGACAGAAAGTGTTTATAGAATTAGGTAAAAAGTGTTGTAGGAACAGAGAGAACATAGTTGCAAAGTGTGTTTTTTCACTTACGTTGTGGATGTTGGGTGTTCTGTCCCAACAAACAGAGAAGTAACCAAGACAGAAATTGGTACCAGTAGTGGGGGCATTGCTTTGACTTTGCCTGGTTATATGGTTTAGAAGTCTTTGGAACTGGTTAGCGGGAGGAGATTGGAAAGTTTTAATGATGCTTGCTAAAATAGTCACAGAATGCTGTAGGCCAAATTTGTTGGGTGATTCTGGTCAGAAGACCAAAATGCTGATAGAAATGTAAATTGTGAAGGTCAGGCTCAAGAGGTTTCAGGTGGAACAGACAACTTCATTGGCAACTGGTCTGAAAACCATGTGTGCTACGCTCTGGCAAAAAGTGTGTTGCCATTTTCCCTTGTCTAGAGACTTTGCCTGAAACTGAGATTAAGGGCAGTGGACTATATAATCTGGTGGAGAAAATTTCAAAAAACAACCCAATGTTCAGGCTGGATCTGGACTATCTCCCCAGAGCCTCATGTATCTGGACGTTGTAAAATACTGATGTACTCTTGTGGCTTTTAGCCAGCTGTATCCTGAGAAGCAGGAGAAGACGGCAAAAGAGCACCTTGTTGTCAAAGAGATTAGTATTAAAAAGAAGCTACGTATGTGGAGGCAGGACTATAAAAAAATCCCTTGAGGGGGTGTCCAGAATCAACAAGACCCACACTTTATCAGTTAAAGGGTAGAGAAAGGAAGGACATGACTCAGACAATAATACTCCAGGCATCCTGTAGGGCCCAAAAGAGAAGTGTTTACTGGAGTTCAGCCATCTAAGAGCTCAAAGGCCTCAAAAGGGATTGTCCAAAGGGGCCAAGCTACTGTTTAAGCCAGTGGGGGACCTTGGCATCATCATGTGACACTAGCTTTACAGGCATGAAGAGTGTGAGAGTTGGACTGTGGAGTCTTTGACCAAGATTTCAGAGCAAGGTGCTGGAGGCCAGGCACTGTGACCTCGGGAGGGCAATGCATGAAGTTGTGAAGGAGAAGCTTAAGGTGCAGTGGAGACCCTGGAAATGTGGAAATGCCATAAACATCGATTATCTGCAAAGGAGGGCTATAGGCTATGAACAGAGCCTGCCCAAAGGAGAGTCTACAGCTGGAAGCAATCCTGTTGGGTTGGGACCACCCAGCCTTTTGGAGTTCGCATCACACCTCAATTTACCGGAATGCTGGGCATAGGGCTACAGAATTTAAATGAACTGCAAAATTTTTGTTATCATCCTCCTGGGTTTTGTTTTTGCTTTGACCTGACTGCTTCCTATCCTCCTACCCCTACCTTTTGGAATGGGTATGCTTACTCTACGCTATTGTATGTTGAGTTTGATTTTTCTATGATTTTCACGGGAGCTCATAACTAAGAGTTTGCCTTGCATCTCAGAGCAGAGTTTGGACTGAGACTTTTTAACAGTGTGAAAACTGCTAAGAGTTTGGCAATTTTTAGAGATGGACTAAATGCATTTTTCATAAGGATGTGGACGTGAGTCTTTCGGGCGCCAGAGGTTTGGATTTTGAGTGTTTCTTAAAAACTTCATGTATCTGGATGTTATAAAATGCGTATGTGCATTTGGGCTATGGGGTTGGTCAGAGGGGCTGAAACACTGCAGTTTGACCCCAAAGGGGAGGATCTTGGAGGCAGGAAGTGGAAGGGTAGCTGTGCCCTTTCTCTTTGACTTGACTTCTTGCTGTGCTATGAAAAGCTTTTCTCTGACTAGCCATTGCTATCACTGCCATGTGCTTCCACTGTTGCTGGCCACTCATGAGTAGACTTTATGAGATCTTCTCAAACTGTAATCTTTCCTTCTCTTAGTTGTGGGTGTCAAATATTCTCTTCGAGCCACAGATAAGTAACTAAGATAGAACAGGTGTCCATAAATGGGAAATTTCAGGGAATATGGTTTGGAATGTAACAGCCATACATTAGTCAGGAACTTAAATGCATTTCATGATGAAATAGGAGAACAGACATGATGCTAAAGTCTAGTGTATTTTCTTCATTGAGTTATTTTTTTAAAATTTGCTATGCTTCTTCAGCTGTGTGAGGGTATGTTTTGATATTTTCTACATAAAACTCAAGACTTTGTCTTTCATTCATCTGCATTTCTAAATGGAACCGTAGTTGGGTAATGTTTAGGTTATCGTTTCCTGCCTTATTTCTGAGGTGGATCTTTGGAGTCAGTTTGTGTGGGCTATGTTAGAGAAGTCTGGTTGTTAATGAGACAACTGGCCTAATTAACTAAGCCTTGAGAAATAATTATCTCAGCCCACAGAGTGGGCTACCTTTGCCCTCATTCACAGGACTTGGCAGATGGTGGGCTCTGGGAGGTGTGTGGATGGTTTTCTTTGGAGCTTCAAACAGAATGTTTGTGGAAAGCAGAGTTAGACTTAATGTGTTTATTTGTGCACTTGCCAACTGGTAGCCTTCAGGGGTCATTCAGAGAGAGGCAGGACAAGACGCTGTGTTCGAGGGATGGGGATACTCTTTGATTCCCTAGTTCATAGACTCACTTGACATTTTGATGACACTGATTTTTAGTTTCACCTTTTTGTCCTCAGAGGAAATGAGTCTTCCTCTCCAGTGGATTTTGATTCCTGGCCTTTTCTATTCTCGGATTCCAGTGCTCTCTGTTCTTTTCTTCCTCTCTCAGATGGCCCTCAAATTATTCATTGTTGGTTGCTCTCTTAGTTACTTTTTTCATTTCTGTGTCTCAAGAATTTGGGGAGGAAACATTTATTTCACCTCATGGTTTCAAAAGGTCACAGTCTACTCGGGACCAGGTGGCAACACTGGAAAAATAGAGCAGAGGCAGAGGTGGAGCTCCTCACAATATTGCTAAGAGGAAGCCAAGGAGGCAGGTTGAATCTGGTCTACTGAGTAAGGCAGGAAGCTGCTGGTATGTCTTTCCAGGCTCGTCCCAGTGACCCGCCCGGGTCCAGTCTCAGTATCCCATCCCTTTTAGGTGTGCTGTGATTCAATTCAACTGTAATTGAATTGTAATTCAATCTATATGTATGTAACGCACCCCTCTAGACCAGGCCCCAATCTCCCAACAACACATGGTTCCATAGACAATCTATAACATTCAAATACATGAGACTTTTGGGGGACATTCCTGATCCAAACCACAATAGCTGCCATTGTTTTGAGAATCTCAGAGAAAGATCCTGTTTAGAATGCGAGGTCTGATCTTTAGGATGTCCTGGGAGTTTTCCAACCTCTTTAACATTCCAGCCAAAGTTTAAAAACAACAACATCATCAGTAAAACAGAACAAAAGCCTGGACACATCCATTGACAATCCTCTTAGCCTGTCTGATACCTGCTTAATACACTTTTATAAATAAGTAGGTAAACAGATAAAATGAACCAGCCTGTTTTTCAGGCAGAAATTTAGTAGGTTGTGAGATAAAATCAAAGAGCTTTACCGATTTTAATAATTTTCTAAGCTAAATTGATTTTGTTTTCCCTTGGCAAGGGAACAGCTGCCTGAGTAGAAAGTGGCCACGTTGTAAGTCGCTGGCTACAGTGCCAGGGTGGTTGTCTCTGAATCGCTTTCTTGAGTTGACATATAAGAAGGAAAATGTAATAGAAGCTTCAAAGCGAGTTTAATGAGCGTGACCTAGTTTGGAAAAGCGCTAAAGCATCTCCCGTGTAAAACCTTCTTACTTCTCCCCGACGATAAGACGAGTCATTTGGAGTTCTGAGCATTTCCAATTAGCAAGTGAGAGACTCTGATTAAACAAACAAACAACAAAAAAAAAATCAGGCCCACTGCATAGCGGAGTGTACTTTGGTTTTTTTATTTTGATAAGTGGTTTTAAGTATTTATTATAATAACCCGCAGTCTGTGGGCTAATGTGCTGCAGTATGTCTTTTAACTGTGATAAAGTCTTGAGAAAATGATACCTCACCATAAGCGCTTGCACTTACATTTTGGTTGGGAAGTAAAATGAAGTCACTTTTCTTTTTAGCACAATGATCATGTTTTCTGATTAATGAAGTGAAAAATAGATCATGTTAGTATATAGAAATTACAATAACCCGTACATAATACTACACAGAAAAGACATTAATTGCTATTAATGGTCTTGATGTCTATCCTGAAGCATCCTATTTAAATGTTTTCTTCAGCTGCCTCATTTGGTTATTTAGTTTTTTTTTTTTCCATTACAAAGAATGACTCTTCAGACTTTATGGCTCGGTCTCCTCACATCCGAACTGGAGTTCAGTTTCCAACACGGCTGCTTCTGCTGTTGTGTTTTGTGGTGTTGTATCTCGTCTGCCATCCACCCTTTTTTGTTTCCTTTCTTCATAGCTCACAACTGGCTAACGGTTGAGATTGTTGGGAAACAGCCTGGTGTGTTTGTGCCTTTGCCCTGACCATTATCATTTCAGCCAGATGTAGTTAACCTATCACCTTGGCATTGACTTAATACAGCATGGATAAAGATGCTTTTATGACTACTGCTGAAGAACTCCTCAGTGGATGGTAACAATCTCCTAATGACCTTCTTAATTTGTAGACCCAAGCAGAAAACGCCCCTCCCCCCCCCACACAGACACACACAGACACACACACACAGACACAGACACACACACACACACACACACACACAGGCAAAACTCTTGGTCTTGACGTGTCTGCTTAGACTGTAAAAGCCTTTGTAATTGATGTCATTAGTTTCTTGTTCAGGGCAATAGTACAGTTAAAATATCTCTGTCTTCATTCACCTTCCACTGTGTGAGGCTATTCTGGATGCACAAATTCCTAAATGACTTTCTGTCATTCACTCTTACTACCAAGATCCTTGCTAGATGTTTTGTTCTGTAAATTCCCACAGGCTCAAGAAGCCCTGGAGGACTGGCTTGACTAATGGCCTTCCCGGGAGTGTTGCTGAGAATAGTGATGCGGTCTGCCCCGAGGTACAGCTCAGTCCTTAGATACACACTGCCTCCTTGGATTCAGGTCCCCAAGTCGTTGTCCCCCTCCCCCGTGCTCTTTTTGAGTTTTAGGCCCCTTCGAAAGACTTTTCTCACCCACTTTGGCTTGCTGTGCCCAACTCTCAGGTTTTTGCAGCCCTGCATCTTTGAAGACTCCCAAAGGTGCACAGTACTCTACTCTGTGATGTCCTGAGGCAGCAGGGTGAGGCTCATGTGGATACAAACACCCACGGGATGTCCTTGTAGCATCCAGCCAAGCACAACTGACTCTCTTCTTGCCTCTTCATTGCTGGACTCGCACCTTTCTGACTGCTACTTTGAGGTCTAAGAGGCAATGCTTGTGGCTGAGGGTCCCCACTGACTTCTTCCCGGTGAAACCGGGACACATGATGCTTAAACACAAATGGTTTCTCCGAGATTGTATTCCATAAACTCCACAGAGAGTCAAGCTTGGCCGTTTCCTCTTTTTCATCTGGGCCTTGTTTATCCTCCTGAGCTGAGGGCTTCCTAATCTGAAAATCCAGTCAACCTACACTCTAAAACCCCAGAAGGGGATGACTTAGAAATGCCTAAGAATTTCTTTTATTTTTTGAGACCCATCTCTGTGACATTTTCCTGTAGTTGTTTTTGATTTTCAAACCTGCAGGTTAGTGATTTAAGTTATACTTCGTGCTGTGGATAGACAGACAGACTTGCAAAGGAAAATGTCACCTGTCCAAATGGATTTTCTAACTTGCCTTCAGCAGATCTTGTGATTTGATCTTTTTTCTCTCTCAGGTTTTATACAGATGGTTTGTGGTGTTTGCCAGTTGCTACCTGTTTATGGGATTTACTTTCTGTCATTAAAACTTGGCTAATTAAGAGAGTCAAGTGTCATTCCTGGATTTATAAAAGACCCAGAGACATCCTGATCTTGGCTTCATTACAGTAGGACGCTAATCAGTTAAGGGTAATAGCCACAAAATAGATGTATATGCACACACACATTTATATTCCTGTAGCTATCTTTACAGATTATATATAATTGCATGAAATATGCATGTGTATTTGCATAGAATGTATCTGTTCTGTGGTTGGAAGACTCAACTGAATGGAGTCTTGCTCTAAGAAGGCCAAAGTCACTCTCTCTCTCTCTCTCTCTCTCTCTCTCTCTCTCCATCATCTATCTCTATCACCTATTATTGACCTATCTTTCTATGCTTTTAATGTGTGTGTATAGTATGAAGTTTGCAGATACCCAGAGTAGATAAACAAATACATATCATAGTTAAAACAGATTTTTTAGTGGCTGCTGGTTATGTATTTGCTGATGACAAACAATGTTTCTTTTTGGAGTGGCATAATAAACCTCTGAGAACAAAGAATTCTGAATTATTATATTCCTTCTAATCTACATAAATAAGAGATTCTAAAACTGCCAGCTCAGCCTCATGCCAGTGGTTAGCAGGGATAGACTGGTTATGGACCAGTCTAGAATATTTATTTAGTGGCAGCTGGCACAGGATGTGTGACTTTTGTTTTTCACTCATGGGCCAGATCTCCTTCCTTCTCTCTTTCCAGGCTTGCGTTCTGGGGGTAGCTCATCAGCTGCTTTAGAATTTTACAACAGGATCTATATCCATCATGAGTCATTGCAAATCTCTTTCCTGTTCCTTTTAAGAGCACCTTAGAGAGTTTAAAATAGGGCTGGAGGAATGGCTCAGTGGTTAAAGTGCTTGATCAAGCACTAAGCCAAGTGCTAAGTACTCAAGTTCGATTCCCCAGCACCACATAAACTGGGCGTGGTGACGCATGCCTGTAATCCCAGCACTTGAGAGGCTGAGGCAGGAGGATTGCCTTGAGCCTGGGCTCTGAAGTGAATTCAGGACCAGCCTGGACCACAGAGGGAGACCCTGTCTCAAAAAAAAAAAAAAAAAAAAAAAAAAAAACCAAAAAAACTCCAAGAGAGTTTAAAATAGTCCATCTGAGATAGAGATAGTGGGTACAGGTTAATTCTAATCTGGGTGTCTGTTCATTTTTTTTCTCATGAAAAATAATTATTATTAGCATAGAGAGATCTTTTTAAAAATTTTGGCAAAATATGCATTTACCAGCACCTTGTAGCAGTTTTAGTGGACAGTTTAAACTCTGTTAATAGAAGAACTTATTTTCCAAATGAAGACACAAACAGAAAAGCTTTAAGGTTTTTCTTCTTCTTCTTCTTCTCCTCCTCCTCCTCCTCCTCCTCCTCCTCCTCCTCCTCCTCTTCCTTTCTTTCTTTTTTTGAAGAGTCTTTTTCTGTAGCCTATGCTGGTCCTGAACTTAGTATGCAGCCTATATTGGTCTCGGACTCATGACTATCCTGCTGCCTCAGCCTCCCACATGCTGGTATTACCAACATGCTCTACCATGCTCAGCTAATTTTTATGTGGTGCTAAGGAATTAAACCCAGGGCCTTTTGTGTGCTAGGTAAGTGCTTTAACTACTGAGATACACTCTCAGCCCTTTGATAGTTTCTCTTATCACCAAACTCTACCCTCCTCCACCAAAGCCTTGTCTGTGTCATTCAGTGACCTTTGCTTGTGTTAATTCTCTATTACAAGACAATGTATAGACAATTTAATAGACAATTTAGCTTTTGTTTACAAAAATAATTCAGTTGCCCAACACAAGACTGTGATGTAGCTGTTGTGATTAGCAGGCAGGGTGGATAAAGCAGAGGATATTATTCAATGCTGACATGAAGGTCACATTCCCAGCGCTGGTTTAAGCGTGCATGCAAATGACAGCCATCGCTTTGCTCTTTCACTTTTGTACAAAAACCGGCTTTGTTAAATATGATAATTAGTCAGCTGGCAAGGCATTTTTTCCTTGCAAATAATATTAAAATAGTTTAAATGTGTATTGCTGAAAGGAATCAGTCCAGTCGTATTTAGAGACAAAATAATGTGAAAGTTGGTGCAAATAGAAATCAGATTGAAATTTTTGATTGTTAATGATGGTAATGATGAAGGTTCCACTTCCTGAACTTATTTACTACCCAAAGGAAAGCACGAAGGATTTAGTAGCAAAATCAAGAGTTAAAAAATGAAGTGTTTGACACTGCATTTATTTCTGTGAAAGAATGCGTTAACAGCAGCGAACCATGAGGTAGAGGAGGAGTGGCTGGAATTTAACAATCAGCATGGCTGCTATATTTAATCATGAAGATGAATCTCTCCCCCTTTGTCAACATCTGGCTAGTCATCCTCAGTTATCTTAATGATATTGGGCAGAGTCTGCAGTTGTTGAGTCCCTGAAAAGGAAAAACAATTGAACAACCAAACCGATTTTATCCTTGAATGCCAAAAGTGACAGAGGGAACGATTCTGTGACAGAAAACCAGACGGTTTTGCATTGTGCAAAAGAGCTGAAATAATACATTATGTTTGTATTATGTCTTCAGGAGTTAGAGCTAGTGAAGTTTAGCAAAACGAGTTACGTTTAATTAATCCTGTAGGTTTCATTACTATTAATTCTTCATTTAAAAGTGTAAAAACTATGTAAAAAAGTAATTTATTCCATATCTATGCACTGACAAGAAGAAAGCAAATTTTAGTAGAATATTCAGGTTATCCTACCAGTAGCTGCTATGTTTATTTGCCCTTGATCTTTTTTTAAAAAAAATCATAAAGAAGAAAATGTAAAAGGAAGTTTTAATATTTATATTTACTATATTATATGTATGTTCATATGTGGGGAGTATTGGTTAGGACTCTTAGAGAGGCAGAATATATATATATATATATATATATAGCTCCATAAATTATTAAGATGATTTACAAGTCTGAAGAATGAGTTCAGAATGACCGCCTGCACATGTGAGGCCTGGGTGGTTCAGTGGCTTCTCAGGCTCACAGCTAGAACATCATTTTGAGACTGCAGGATGATCTGTGGAGCTCAGTGCTGCGGATTTTTGTTCAAAGGTGGTGGTGAAGACCTGAAGACTGGACTAAGTTTGTGATGGAGATCACTGAAGCAAAGGCAGGAGCTAGTCATTGTCTAGAGACGGACTAGAAGGCCGTAACTCTCTCAAGGGAAGAATCTGTAACACTCTTCCTTCTTCCTTCCTTCATATGTATTTCAAATGACCAGACTATTGATTGGGCCACCCACATCCGCTTCCCTCACTTACTGGCCCACAGGTCAATGACACATGGAAGTCCTGTGCTGGCTGTTTCCTAACCCTTCCAGGGGATGCCATTCCTGTGACACTTACATAGGCTAAGGCAGTTTTTTTTTTCTATGCATTCAATTAAATAAAAGTCAGGGGCTGGAATGTAGCTCAGTCATTAAGGGGCTTGCATAGCACGTTCAAGGCTCTGGGATCAATTCTCCAGCACCACAGAATAAAATGATCACCTAGGTGTGGTGGTGAGTACCTGTAATCCCAGCACTGGGAGGCTGGCAGTTTGAGGTAAGCCTCAGCTACATAGTCAACTCAGGACAGGCCTGGGCTACAGAGCAAAGTGCTCTCTCCAAGGGTACAAAACAACAGTCATAAAACAGAGCGACCTTGCGCTGGACACACTCGCTTCATATCCTGTGTCTCTGGGTAAACACATGAACACCTCGAAACTACTCGTCCAAGGCCAGCAAACCAAAATAAAGTCGCAGATATCACGCAGCCCATGACTGTGAGGAATATATTTGTAACTTTTTGTATTTCTGTGTTTTGTAGATCCGTATCTCCTCTTCCCTTACATAGATTGCTCCCCCCCGCTTTTTTTTTTTTTTTTTTTTGAAGTAGCTTGGAGCCTTCTGTGGATTCAAAGTCATAGCTGGGTTTTTCCTACTATAACCGTGACTGAGAGATTTCTTATCATTCCTCCGGAGTTGTTGAAGGTTCTAAAAGAAGGATGATTTTATCCCAGAGCTCAGTGTTTATACATTTTTCTGGACCTCTCCCTACCCTTTATCTGTATATGTTATCTTTCTACAATCCACAGAATTCTTACTCAAGCTTCGTATCCAAAGCATGCTCATTAAATGCTTGCTAAATGGAAGATACAGAGGGTGGAGAAATGTGTGGAACAAGCGACTAAGAACTCTGCCTCTCAGATTACAGCACCTTTTAGTACATTAGGAAAACTCCACAGAGAAATACCGGTGTGCTGCTGTTTTGAATTCAAACTCATGGTTGAGTGAGAATGGAGGGTGAAGAAGACTCCTGTGGTATCTCATCTGTGGCTGTCTGCTCTGCCAGCAGAGGGACTCGGTAGAAATTTTTGGAAGTTTACTTTTCCATTTACCCAGCTCAGAAGTCTCATCTTCCTCTTTCTGAAAAGGTTGTCCACTTTAGTTCACTACTTGTAGTAACGCACACATGAAGGAAATGATTGGCCTGCACCATTGGCCAAATCAACCCTCATTGCAAATGCAGAGTTAGACCTCACTGTCAAGTTCTCCCACATCCAGCAGGGGTCTGTCCCCTTGGCAATAATACAAATTTCACCTAAATAAGAAAAAAATAAGCTGGATTCAAATAAAAAAATAGAAACCAGAGGTTACCACAAAAAGTAGTAGTTTTATTCTCCTTTGCTGAAATTTAAGTAAAACTAGTTTTAAAGAGGAAAAATAGTCTTCTTAAAATCACATAATAATTTTGAATAGAGTTGCCAAATATTAGCAAGTAAAAAAAGTAATGATCAAATTCAACAAATCAGCTTCAGAGTTACATGTAATTCTTTTAAAATATAGTTATGTATTTTCTTTCAATGCCTTATAATAGATATATATCTGAGAGTCCCAGAGCACAACTCCTATGGGACTTAAAATGAAAAACAAAGTGAAACAGGGGGGTTGGGTAGGAGAGGAGGGAGGGGAGGGTAGGGGGAGGAACAAAAGGAGCGTGGGAGGGCCCTTGTCACCTTGACAAGATACATATGTGCATAAAAGGCTGAACTCCATTGTAAACCTTAAATTTTGCACATATGCATATCAATAAAATGGGGAAAATAATAGATATATATCATGTAAGTATTTAAAAAAATAAATATATCAAAATATAATTATATTGCCAGATGAGATTCTACAGCTACTAGGAATTACTGGCAGATGTCTTTTGGTCATATCTTATTACATTGTATTGTATCAAAGATACAGGATAGGAAGGAAATTTAGGTATTTTAATGATGACTTTAAAAAGTTTGCTATTGATGTGACCCTGTTGTCACCCACAACAACACAGTGATCTCGAGTTTTGATGTTCCAGCGGCTTCCCTGTGGCCTTTGCTGCCACACATCTGTGCGTAGCCCCTTGGCTGCTGGATCCCCTGACATCGCTTTCTGAGCTCTCCTCTCCGCTCCCGCTCATGCTTTTCGCTGAGGTCTTGTCTGATCTCCCTCTGGAGATTCCATCCTGGATAGAATACCTGCTCATCCATTTTACACACCCACTGAGAAGGTTTTGAGGCAACTCAAATGCAACCTGTCCCAAATTTGATGGCCTTTCCAACTCCTCGTCATCTTCAAAAATCGTCCTTTTAAGAAAAGTTATCCTTGTCTCAAAAAGTAGCATTAGGGAGTCTGGTGTCAGTTTGACCTTTCCTCTGCTTCTCACATCCAGATACTCCTGGATTTTGGGCTCTATTTTCCAGACATCTCTGCCATTCCTCCAGTGACTTTGTCCTTACTACCGCTGTCCTGTGCCAATATTTCTCTCCTAGATTACTTAAAATGACCTAATATGTACACTCCTTGTAACTTCTTTAAAGCTATCTTCTTTTGTAAAGAAGGCTATGCAGATTTTAAAGTCTAGTTCTGATCACATCATCTTCTGATTGAACACCTCTTCCCATGGAACTGAAAATAGCTGTGGCAACCAGCAGCGTGGGATAGCAGGCAGCCCTGCCTCTGACAAGCTCCCCACCTTCAAGGAATGTCCCTCTCTTCTCTCTTCACTTGCTGTAGCTGGCAAGCTTGTTTGGCTAGCTGAGCATACTGCATTGTCTTGGTGGGACACAGATGTCTCCTGCCTTTTGGCCACCTACCTTTGGTCACTCTTTACATCTGAAAGTTGATTTTCCTGGTGGAACTTGGGTGCACTCTCTTCATTACTCCCCGGAGTTCCCTAAATGTTCCCACTTTGCATAATGACAATGAGGATTTCAAGTATTTGTTCAATGTAGTCTCCAGAAGGGAAACGCAAGATCATCTCTATCCTCATACTTAAAAACAGGCCAGACATACAGCATAAGCTTAATAAGTTTGTGGAATGGATGAAACATCGAATGAGTATATAATAGAAAGAGGAAGTCTTTAGGGTAAATCTTAGCAAAGGCAATAGAACAGTCAGTATTTAAACCTAAGGCCACCTAAATATCAGTGTATTGCTTTAGTTTAATGGATGCCAATACACCAATTTTCATTTTAGGGTACAAGTAATGATTATAAATCAGTAAAACCTAGTGCAATGTAATTCGTCTAGCTCTTGTGAAACTTGGGTCCCATTGTCACTAACTAGCTGTGGTCTTGGTTAAGTCACAAAAATGTGTGTGTGTGTGTGTGTGTGTGTGTGTGTGTGTGTGTGTGTATTTTGTGTCCTAAATTTGAAACTGAATTAAAAGTTAGCATCTCAGTTATCTGAAATAAAATTATACGTATAAAACCACTTTAAAATGTAGAGGCAATGTATGTAAGAAAATTATTTGGGGCAAGTTTTCTCAATTCACAATACCTCTCTATTCCCTATTTTGGGGGCGTCTAGTACTTTTCAAAATGTGGCTGTGGCCTGTGGTTTGTGGATGACTTCTTCAGTTGGCAACGTGAGAGACAACTTCTTAGAACTTCAGACTTCTGAAATTCCTCGGAAGAGTTTCCAAATTAAAACTAACAGTAAATCCAAGTCCTCCTCTCTCATGCGTATATCCAGAGCCTACCCGTCTGCCTCACACGCATAAGCTCCCGTTCTCATCCTTCCGTTTGCTGAAATTTAAGAGCCCCTGTTTGCCTTCCTCCTTGCTGTCCCCCATCTGGGGAAGTCCCATGCTGTCCCCTAAATATCCTCAGGGCTCTCTCTTTTAAAGACTCAGCTTACATTCCACACTTTTTGAAATTTTTCCAGATGACTCCAAGAGTTTTCATTGAATTTCCTTTTGGTATTATTTAAGTCACTTAAAATTCATTAAATTTAGCATGTAACTATACATATTGTTGTGTTCAAGAACTCATTGCCCCTGTGCTACTCGTACATTTTCATATACACGCCAAGTTCCCTAACAGGCAGGAATCTGGCTTACTTCATTTTTTCAATGTCACTAGGAGCTGGCATCTGGTACACTCGGCACATGTGCCAAAAAGAGGAGTGAAATCTGAGTATGTAAAAATAATGACATAAAAAGGCCCCAACATGAATGACGGAGTAGAAAGAGAGGCAATGGTCAGATAGGAAAGGGGTGAACTTCTGAAAAAGGGGTGGACATAGGTACTCACTGATTCCCCAAACCCCATGGTTATAATGTGGTACAGAATTCAGAATTCATGTATTTACAAAAAAATGCTAAATTTTATGTTATGTGAATTTTTTTTTACCACAATAAAGTTACTGTTGAAGAAGAAAAGAGAAAAATTTAATTAGAATTTCACTGTGCACCTAAGGGCCAGGTCACAGACTTTGCAGCCGAAGGATGTAGTTCCCACATAAATTACCTTGAATTAAAAATAATAATGGTCATCTTATTACACTTTCAATTTCTGAGATCCTGATTGTGCTTTTCTTTTTCTGATTTCGTTTTGATTTTTAGCCTCATAACGACCCTATGAATCGAGTAATCGAGAATTACCACCTTCAGGAACCACCATCCACTGTATCTTTCAGAATTTTCTCTGGGTGATTCATTTCACTGTGTGTCCCCAGTGCCATGTCCTCTTGCCTCTGTCTCCCTCAAATATCAAGAGTGCATATATGCACTGGGGCTGGGAGCATAGCTCAAGTTAGGGTCTTACCTACTATGCACAAAGTTCTAGATTTGATCCCTCAGCATCACATAGATATTAGGCTAATGTGTGAAGCAAGCTTGTGATCCCGGCACTTGTGAGGCTGATGAAGGAGGATTGCTGTGTTTTTGAGGCCAGCCTGGGCTACCCCGTGACTTGAGGATTAGCCTGGACTACAGAGAAACCATGGCTGGCCAGCCTGGGCACCGAATCGTATGCTTCACCATGAGCTGACATTCATGTAGGAAGCTCACTGTGTCTCCTTCATGTTGACTCCAGGTCACTCTCTGTACACATAAAAGATGCCACAATTGTTTTACTAATGAAGCAAAGAAGAGTTATTTAATACAGGGCTCTCATTACACCAGGATGGTGATTAAGAACCACACACTGACACTGAGATTCTGAGGAATCCCATGTTTGCAAAGCCACCCTTGCCAAGAAATGCTGTGTGCCCGTGCGTCATGGGACAGTACTCCTGCTACTACAGTGTACTCCGAATGTGCCACCTTTGGTTTTCTATCGACTATTCTCTGGACTTCTGTTCATGAACACCTCTTCCCCTGCTCCTGGACACTGGACATGGAATAAAATCACTTCCTGGTGTCCGCCGTGCCCCTCTCTCTTCCAGCCAGAGCTCTCAGCTTGTGCTGTGATCTGAGGGAGACACAGAAACTACAGGTTGAGTTCATGCCTGCGCATGCATGTGTTCCCTTTGACTCCAAATCTTTCTCTCTGCGTCTGGTGCCCTTTTCTCCCTTGAAGTCCTTTCTGCTCACCTAGAGCCCAGTGGTCTCATTTCACTGTATTCTTGGCCTATAACTCTGTGGCTCTCACCTTCTGTTTGAGGAAACGGCCAGGCCCGGTGAGACTATGTGCTAACCATGCCGCTGGAAGGCCACGTAGGCTGTCTGAAGTGAAACCGCAGTCACAAAAGCTCATTTCTCTTTTCAGAAGATTGCCTCCTAAGTACGGGGGAGTGGATGAGAGTGAGGAGAGGAATGTTGTCCATTGGCAATTTTTAAGGTTGAAAATCGAACATATGTTTGCTCCAAAGAAAATATAGAGACTTGATGTCATTTAGGACACCCAGTGAGATGTTCTGAAAGAATTTGATAATTCTCTCCTGGGGCATTTGGACACAAACCAGAGGAGCTGGGAGTTTGCAGTTTTCAGCTTAGGTTTTGCTTACAGAAGGGCAGGATAGTGTGAGTTGAGCCCCAGAATGAATGGGGGAGTAGAAGTCTGTTCATTTTAAATATAATCTTACGTTGTCTAACTTGTGTCTATTAAGATTAGCAGAAAGAACTCTACGAAATATAGTGTTTAAATTTAAAGAATGGAAACAAAATGGTTTTCAAGAAAAAGACAGCAGTTGAGTCCCGGATTGCACCCAACCTTTTGTGGGTAGATGAGTTGGGTGACTCCTGTTTTCACCACTTGCTATTTGTCTGAGATTTTGTTTGTTGAGTGAAATAAATGGAAGAAGAATTTGGGACACTGCAGTGGGAAGGGGCTGTATTAGTTCCCTGGAATTGCCACCGATTACCACAAAGTTAGTGTTTTAAAACAACAGAAGTGTGTTCTCTTGTGGTTATGGAGGCCAGAGGTCCTAAATCAAGGGGTCTGTGGGGCCGTGTTGCCTCCAAGGACTCTTGAGAAGAATCCTGCCCTGCCTCTTCCTGCTCCTGATGGCTACTGGTGTTTCTTGGTTATGTCACCATCGCTGCAGCCTCTTTCTCCATCTTCACACAATCTCCTTTGCTCCTGTGCCTAAACTCTGTCTGCCTGTTTTCTCAGAAGAGCACCATTCCTTGGGTTAAGAATCTAGGCTATTCTCATTCGAAGATTCTTAACTCAATGACATCTGCAGAGATCTAAAAAACTACTTCCAAATAAGTTTACATTCGTCAGTACTGCAGTTTAGCACTGGATACATCTTCTTAGAGGACACTGTTTTACCTCATTGCAAAGACAAAGACAGTTAGGGGGATGTTATGGTTTGAATCAGAATGTCCCGCCCAAACCTCCCTTTTGGAAGGTGATAGGATCACGAGAGCCAATCCATTGATGTTCTGTGCCGTTAAGAGGTGGGGCCAACTTGGAAGGGGAGAATCGTTGGAGCTTGACCCAGAAGGGGGGTGGGACGTGACCCAGAAAGTATATGCTGGCTCCGCTCTTCTCCTTGTACTCTCTACTTCCGGTCTGAGGTGGGACCAGCAGGTTTTCTCCAGCTAAGCCCTTTGCCAGGCACTCCAGCCATTGCTAGCCAACTTTGAATAGATTGAGATCTTCTGAAACTGTGAGCTAAAAAATAGACCTTTCCTCCTTTGAGTTGTAGGTGGTGGCAATGAAAAAATGACTAAGACAAGAGAAAGGAGGAAGGGAAGAAGAGTGTGGAAAGGGCAGGTGGCCTGTGTGTCCAAGGAGATATCTATCTATCTATCTATCTATCTATCTATCTATCTTTTTTTAATCTGAGAATGAGCAACACAACTTTGGGGCATGGATAGAAAAGAGACCATCATCCTACTGTACAGGAGGCAGTTTGTGACCATACAGTGGCTCCGAGGTGGGAAAGGTGGGACTCAGGGCTGGAGAGGGCAGACCCATGACCCCTGTTCTCTCGGGAGCTTTGGAAGCCGTGCGGCAATGCCTCCTGCAGCAGGCCCAGTGGCCAGCAAGCATTCACTCCTGAGAGAGAAGTTCAAAAGCAGATTTCTTCTCTGCTGCCATGGGAGGCAACCTTGGAATGGCAGAACTGACTCAAGAAGCTTTGATGGATTCATTTGGTGCTAATGGTGAGGAAATAGAAACTACAACTTGTTGTTACTTATGTAGTCATTTTAGTAGAGCCACGTTTGCGGTTTCACTTTACAGAAAGGAAGGCAGGGTGGTCTGGGGGAACCTACAGCTTAACGTGTCTGCATAGTACGTGGAGGAACATGCCCTGGATTGGGGTTTGCCCCTAAGCTTCAAGTTCCCTGCAGCCTCATTTGAAAAAATTAAGAGGAATTGGCCACCGGAGATGATAGCGAGGGGGACCTAGCCTAGGGTCCCGGCGCCCTGGAAGAACTTGTTTGGAAGAAAATTTGAGGTTAGGGGAATAGAAAAGAAATAATAAAAAAGAAAAAAAAATCATGGAAAACAATTTTCAGAAAAAAATAATATTCCAAAAGGAAACTAAGTTCCTTAAACCAATATTTTAATGTATGTGGTGACCTAGGAAGGAGATGGTGTGGAGGGTCTGCACCCTGGCCTGGAAGTAGCAACCAGGAAACAGAGAAAAAAGCACCAGCCTGTGGTTAACCAGCACACTGTAGCCTGGTAGACTTTTCAGTGGCTGTGATGAAGGGAGATCTTCCCCTGGGGATGAATTCCTGGGGCAACCCAACCTGAGCTCAGTCTCCCTCCCCTCGCGAAGGCTGCTTGCTCTAACGCTACACTCCGGATGTATCTTCCCTTCCAGTTTCCAGTAAACAGGAGACAAAGAACTGATTGGCTTGTTTCATGGGGGAAGGGACACCAACACAGCCGTCTTTTATTTTTATCCTGCTGTCACTTGATAGACAAGATGAATAAAAGGTCAGCAAGTCCAAAGGAACAGTGCTAGTGGGTTCAGAAAAATGTTTTCCTGTGGCAACCTGTGCGATCCACTTGGTTGCTTGTCGATAACTCCCTGCTTGCCCCCAGGCCAAGGCCAGCAGCAGCATGGGCCCTTGGCTGGCTCAGCAAGTCTCCAGAGGCCCCTGCACTGCAGCTCTGCTTCCCTCCTGTGGCACTTAGTGCGGTTCAGGAATTGGCTCTTTGAATAGTGGATGATGAAGCTTCCTTAGATC
This sequence comes from Ctenodactylus gundi, assembly GCA_004027205.1. Lineage (NCBI taxonomy): Eukaryota > Metazoa > Chordata > Mammalia > Rodentia > Ctenodactylidae > Ctenodactylus > Ctenodactylus gundi. The sequence goes on along the minus strand of PVKB01003152.1, from coordinate 192,866 downwards.
TCAGACATTGTCCCTGGGAATAATTGAACCCCCTGGACCTGTAAGGGAAAGCAGAGAGCCAGAAGCGAGCAACTCTGGGCCACAGCATTTCCATTCCTGGCCTGTCACTTAGGGGGCCTGGGCATCCTCCAGAGTGGATAGTCTTGTTACAGTGCCTGAAACTCGCAACTTAAAGGAGGAAAGGTTCATTTTTGATCACAGTGCAGAGATCTTCGTTCATTCATTACTAGCAGGTAACAACTGAGGGTCATGGTGAGAAGACCAGCTCGGAGAAAAGCTGATCACAGCAGGGCAAGATAGGAGGCGGAGCTAACGAAGGGTGGAGCTAGTGAGAGAGATGTCCTTCTAGGCTAGCTCCAGGGCGCCTTCTGCCCACCAGGCCCTACCTTCTAGCGGCACATGATAATATGAATAGATTAATTCACATAAACCCATCACTTTTCTGAAACATGAGATTTTTGGAGGACATTCCAGACCCAAACCATCACACCAGCAGAATGTAGCAGAAGGGACCCTGTAGGCTGCTAGGTCGGACAGAGTCTTCATAGATGCCTCCGCTGCCTTCTGGAGGCTCTCAGATGGTGATGCCTGCAATCTTCTCCAGAAGCACTCAGACCATTTCTAATCACAGAATTTACACAGAAGATGCCTCTGACGCTGAGCTACACAAGGGCAGGGCTATACTCCTCAGCTCTGTGTCTCCAACTCCAAACATGATTCGGGGTTCAAAAGAAGTGTTTTACAGAGACTTATGGGTTGAAAATAAGGATGGGTGACTTGGCAGCCTACATTTTTTCTCCGTCATTCATTATCACAAATTCTTTCACATACCTGAAGCATATCACAGAGACGTTCAATAGAAAAAATAAAAATGGTCAAATCAAGATATAGCAAGGAAGAGGTCAGTTAGACTTGACTATTTCAGTGCTTTCTTGGAGTTTGACAGCTGGGCAATGTTATCATATGCTTTCTCTAGATAAGTTGCTGATCAGAGAAGACTTTAGAAAGTGGAGAAAAGTCACAATACTAATAATTCATAGTAGTGGTCAAATTATGACCTTTTACATATGGGACACCCGAAAGATCTGTGTCATAAAAGGTCATCTGCAAAGCCACCAATCTCATCTTTCCTTCTGGAGCAAGTAGAAGAGGCTATCACTGTGAACAGAATGATTCTTACCTATTATAACTTCAGTATGTGAACAGAAATCACAGCAGATCATGAGTGATTCTTCACAAGACGGTGTAAAGATGGGTACAGAGACATTTCTTGTTAAACAAAATTACAACAAATCTAGTTTGCAGATCTTGCGTGGATTTAATCACAACTTGGAGATCAGGTAGCATCCTAGAACAAAATGCTTTAGAAAGCTCCACCCACCAACACAGATGGGTTGTATTTATAGTTAGAGTAAAGGAAGTGGCACATCGATGAAAGTGAGGCGGACAGCCTGTTTGGTTAGAGCGTCTGTCTTAGGTCATCATGGTTTTAAACTCTTGGTTGCTTGTGATTGGCTGAGACCTAGGTACCTGATTGGAGAGTAGGGTACAATCTGTTTATAGGCAAGTCAGGTTACAAACCAAACAAAATATACAAGAAGGCAGCATTAGGGCAAACTTCACTTTGATAGTAAGAAAGCAGCTGCCCTTTGGGCTGAAATTCATGCTTTCTTCTACAGTTGCAAAACTACCAAATTTACTTGGTGTGCTGCTTGTGCATTCTGGGGAAAGAATGAAAGCAGGAGGCTTGGCATACCCTGGGTATCTACGATAGCATTTACTTTTCATCTTATCTTTTCCACACAATACATTTTTTATTTTTCCCTCACCATCAATATTTCTCCTCTGAAAATGGTACTTTGTTGTGCATAAAGAAATCTGGCACTTAGTTGTAAACTTTTCATTTTTTTTCTTAGAGTTTTCCTCCCCTAAAAAGATTCTGTTGGCATAGAGGTATTTCCTGTCACACTTCTCACTGGCAGTCACCCTCCCGCACGTGTCTGTCCCATTAATTCCACATTGCTGTTGATTATTCAGTTTGAGAATATCTTATCCCTTCTTGCCTAACACCAATTCATTTTTCTCTGATCACTATTATTTGTTTAACCTTGAGTCATACTTTTAGATGGATCTTGCAGAGGGGGTCCTTTACCAGATAATAAGTTGCAATACCATATTTAAAAATCACAGATAAATAACTTTTGGTAATGGGTAAAAATAGAGATTTGCTTGACTTTACTCATAGTAGCAGGATAATGGGCATGTTGCACAATACAGCCATTTTTATTAGCAAATAGTGAAAGTAAAATTAAACATAATGTTCTTAATAGCCCTTCTAACAGTACTCAAAAGGAGAGACTTGGGCAATTCCCAAGCTGTTGATGTATCTTGCCTCTAGGCTTACTTCATTAGTCATTTGTAATGTCTATTTATGCAGACTCTTTATTTTTTTGCTTTATAGGTCAACAACCAGACCCACCAAAGACTTTTTTTTTTCAGGACACCAGCTGGGTTTCTTTTCTACAAAATAGGCAAAGTATTATGGGAGATAAGAAATCTAGCATGAAAATGTGCCTTCTTTTCTTTGTGGAAGCTGTCTAAGATTGAAAATATCTTCTTTAAAGTAATAATTTGACATAGCAGGGGTAAAGGTTCCCTATTATTTATTGACAATTGGGAGAAGGGAAAAATGTGGGGTGTTATTTTCTAAAGAGACTGGGAGATGGGATACCTTTTCAAAGATTGGCCACACTCTTTCTCCTTCTATTTTTGAAGGAAAAGAATTTTATTTAGTGCATAGAGAACTTTAATGCTGTCCCTTTTGAGTCTTGGATATGTTCCAGACCACCTCTATGGGACTTTTTAACAATCACTTCTCATTTTCTGAACTTTAGAAAGAATTTCTCTATAATTGGTAAGACTGTCCTCTTCAGTAGAAAATCCATACTGACAATATTCTACTGTGACATAGAGTTACAGGTCAAGAGATTATCAGAACTAATATATAATTCAAAGGCAGAATAACCTTTTGACTAGCTTAGGTAGAAACTAATCCACCTTATATTTAACAATCAAGCAAAACTAAATGCCAGAATGGAGTGCCCAAAGAAGAAGGAATATCACTTAAAAGATTTTTTAAAAAGAGAACTACAGTTTTAGAGTGACAGTTGGTAGTAATTGCAGTTCCAAGAAATGAAACCCTACAACCTATGGAGTTGAAGGACCATCTAAGATGGGGTACTTAGTTCAATAAGTGAAAGTTATCTATAATTCTTGGAGGAAACTTTGAAGTTTCTATTTGTAGTCATCCAGATTCTTCTGTTGGCTAGTATAAATAAATTATTTTATGTGGCTCATCTTTACTGGAGTCTTTTTGTAGTTGCTACCCACCAATTTATTTAGTTACTGCCTCCCACAGAGGATTATGAATGACTCAACAATTCATGTATTATGAAGGGGGAACTGAAAGTGTTGTTGCGCTAAAAATGGCAAAAGCATATCTTACGCATGATTGAAGATAGAGGCCAAGAGTGAGCTATTACCAAAAGCAGATGGTATACTAGGGATTCCTCAGGATGCTTTTTTCATTTTTCTGTAGAGTTCAGAGAGAATGACATTCTAGCTTGCAGAAAATTAGTGAGGAAGATTTGGCTCTAGGCTCAATGTGTGGTAATATTAGAACCTGATATGTCTTGCCACCAGAGTGAGAAAGTATTGACTCTGAACTGGTTTCGGTGACAGAATATATATGTGTGTGTGTGTTTATATATGTACCTATTGTGCATGACTTTGAAGGAAGAGGGTTATGGGTAAACTTGAGCATACTGCCTGACAATATTAACCCAAAAGACCTGATAGCCTACAGTATGTAGACATATCAGGAAGGAGAAGCATTCCACATTTCAATGGTAACTTTCTTAGTTACTTTTTCAGTGCTGAGGAAGAACACCTGATATCCACAACTTAAGTGTGGAAAGATTTATTTTAACTCACAGTTTCAGAAAGTCTCTCTCCATTCATTGACAGCTGGCAATGGAAGCTGGAGGCAGGAGAAAGCTGCTCAGGGCATGGCAGACAGGAAGCCAAGTCGAGGAAGAAGACCAAAATTAATTAATATCCTTCCAGGTCAAGCCCCAGTGTCTACCGTGTCGTGGTTAAATCTAAGTGATCCACCTCTTCTAGGTCACATGCCCAGTGATGTGCTATACCCCTATAATCCACTCCACGATCCTAATCCAATACATACCTGTAACCTGTCCCTCCTGACCAGGCCTCATCTCTTAATAGCACATGGTTCCATAGGCATTCCTTAATATCCAAATGCATGACATTTTGAGGGAACATTATAGATCCAACCCTAACAGCAACTCAGGATCAAAATTCATCCAGGGTCCTGGCTACAACCAGATCAGATGACCATGTACATGCAAGAGTAGGAGCTTAAAAAATTGTAGATGATTTTCTCTTTAGAAACAAACTGTGATAAAATTGAGAATGCTAGGTCCTTAGAAGGAAGAGTGTATTTGGCAAAATACTTAGGGTGTAGTACAATTTTTTGTTTGTTTTTCTTCACTTACTTCATTTTTTATTTTCCACTGCCTGTAATTCAATCTGATATTTGGCTCTAAGCTTATTGCTCAAGGGGAGAGAAGAGGTAAAGTGTTTCACAAGTCCAGTGCCTTAGGGAAATTCAGAGAATTTCAGGCGAAGTCAAAATGTTATGAAAAATACTATCAGTTAGCTTTTTCTGCATGACAGACTGCTTCAAAACGTCATGACTGACATAGATGTCATTTCCCATTGCCTCAGTTCAGCTGACTTGAACCAGCCAGCTGATGGTGGCTGAGTTATCTGTGAGACTGTGGCCAATTACACGGCACTGCAGGGCCTTCCTCCATGCCTAGGTATTTTCTGGAAGGCGAAGGTACTGGGGAATATGACCTTGTATTTCTGTCATCCAGTAGGAAGGTCTTAGCTTCGTCACATGGTAGTTAGGCGTTCTTCTGGTAGGAGGTACAGTCGTCTCAGCCTGTGTCACAGCTGGCACAACACACCTACCGTCACATTCCATCTACCTAAGGTCAGAATGACATCCCAGACACAAGGAGTGGGAATCCAATCTTCACTCTTGATGGCATGAAAACACCTTGTGAAGAAGCCACATTTGGGAAGAGAAGGAGAACTGCAACGTCTGCTCTACTTGTCTCATGTATCAGAAAAGTTGTGAGTACATTGAAACAGAGCGCGACACCTACTGTTCCCTCACAACTGTTCACGCGAGGCGGTACTGACCTTGCTGTTCTTACTCTGGGAAACATAAGAAGCCGAAGAGTAAGTAGGGATGTGGTGCTTGAAGTCGTGTGTTGGAGGCAGAGTCCCAGGCATTCTGAAAAACTTGAGAGAGAGAGAGAGAGAGAGAGAGAGAGAGAGAGAGAGAGAGAGAGAGAGACTCTCAGGAACAGGAGCTTCTAGACAAGTGATGAGTGGGCAGCTGGTCCACAGATAGCCTAGAAGGAATCTGTGTGGGGCTGGAGGGATAGCACAGCAGGCCAAGTGCCTACTAGAAAGCAAAAAGCAAAAAAGGCCGGAATTCAATTCCCTAGGAGTTGCCAGGTGTGCTGACGCATGTCTGTAATCTCAGCACTTGGAAGGCTGAGACTGGAGGATTGCCCTAAGTCCAAGGTCAGCCTGGGCTGCATAGTGAGTCCAAGACCAGCCCGGGCTACAGAGTGAGACCCTGTCTCAAAAGAAAAAAAATCTGTGGATGCCAGCTAACCACTAAAAGCAGGGAAGAGTCTGAGTCGCTGAAGCTGAAAGAGGACATGCTGTGGATAGCCACGGAGCCATCGGAGTTGCTCTCGAATAGGCTGTCTAGCAGGGACAGAGAGCCCTCTCCTGGCCTCGCTGCCCCAACACCTCAGCACCAAGCGAGGCCTGTGCCAGCACAGACGCGGCCACAGACGGGGGAGGCAAAGGAGGAAAGGCATTCGGAGATTATAGGTTTTCCATTCCCGCATAGTAAGGTCTCAAAAGCATTTTTGCAAGTGTACGTTTTTTTTTTTTTTTTTCAGTGCTCAAATTTGGAGGTTGAGACTCAGCTCATTTTTAAAAGAAGACAAGAGTATGCATATGCAAATTTCTAAAAGTTTGTGATGACTATTCTTCTCTTTAAGACATCAGGAAGGGGCTGGAAGAATGGCTCAGCTGTTAAAGCACTTGCCTAGCAAGCGCTAAATCAAATGCTAAGTACCTGTGTTTTATTCCCCAGCACCACATAGACTGGGTGTGATAGCACACACCTGTAATCCCAGTGCTTGAGAGGCTGAGACAGGAGGCTTGTAGCGAGTCCCAGACCAGCCTGGGCTGCATAGTGAGCTCAGGACCATCCTGGGCTGAAGAACAAGACCCTGTCCCCCCACCCCCCCCCCCCCCCCCCAAAAAAAAAAAAAGACGTCAGGAAAGGGATATGTATGAAAGGGCGTCTTACTGACTTCTCTACGACAGAAGGACTGGGAAGTCTGATATGATCAGATTTTTTTGGACCTCAAAACAGATTGTTCTTTCACAGGTCAATATACTTACTTATGGCCAGCTTTACAAAAGGCTGTTAATTCTATTATTGAAATGAGATATCCAACATTGAGATTCTAGGCAGTGATTCTAGACTCACAAAGAGGGCTTCGAACATGGCTGTGGCTGGCATTGGCCACAGGGCAAGAGTGATGAGCACTAGATGACGATGGAGAGGGTTCTGATAAGAAATGTCAGAAGTGCCATATTTGATGTGATTTGTCCTGTCAAGATGAAGGGTGGTTCTGACCTTGAGGCCAGGTATTTACAGAATGTGGAGCAAGCACTGGGGAAGCCAAGCTTCTTGCTATTTTTCATTAAGTGGGAGCCAAAGTGTCTGCATTTGTATTAAGGCTAAAAAAATGGAGCAAGAATGGAACAATTCTTCTTTCAATTTATCTTAAATCGTTGAGTTTCACTTTCTTTGCCTCTTTTGTAGGGAAGAGAGAACCTAATTACCTTCTACTGTCTGAATGATAGAAACTACAATTTCAGACTTGTGAAATTTTTGCCAATTTTACTTGATTGCATACAAAGTAAAATGTACTTGATGTTTGGAAAAGATAGCAATTTATTTGCTTTTGGTCCTCAACATATATAGTGATGATTGCCTTTATTTTCTACACAGAATTCTCTATAAAGGATGCAATCTTATTCAAGAGCTATACCATTTAGGGTAGGATAGATTCTATAGAGGGGAGAAGGTAAATATTTTAGGACTTGCAATTTGATTTCAACTAAGCAACTATAAATGATATGAAAAGGAATATGTTGTTGTCCCATAAAGCTTTAATTATGGCCACTACACTTTTTATTTAATATACAAATGGTGATTGAAAGGTATGGTATGTTAAATAAAAAAAACTAGAGTAAAAATCACGTTGCTATTACTCCTTTCAAAACAGCCTTCCTTCCTTTGAACTTAAAAAGACACAGTAAGTGCTGCTGATAAGCACCATCCGACAGGAAGGCGGGCTTATAGAAATGTTACCTTGGGTTCTCACTCACCTTATTCATCACATCTGGAACCTTGTGATTCCTGCCACCTCCTCAGTGTCACAATGGTACTGACAGTTAAACATTTTGAATAGATTCACACATTGCAGTAGGAACAACAATGCAACTAACCACACTCATTAAAGAGACCTTCCACAGCTGGCTAGCAACCTGTCAGGGAAGATGGGGTGCATGGAGGAGGTGCTCCTGTTTGAAGTGAGACGAGGTATTTTGGGCAGCACTAAGGGCAGTATGCCTTTAATTATAATAATTTTAAAAAAATTAAACTCACATCATGTTTTTCATCACATTTCTCATTTTGCATATCATGAAATATTCTTTTGACATTTTCAACCATGTGTAAATGTTAATATAATACACATCAAGCGCTCTTAGCACATGGGCCACACACACACACACACACACACACACACACACACACACACACACAGGTGGGGGCTGTAATTTTCTGGCACCTAGGTATAATCTTCAAAGTTTTTAGCTCATGTTATTTTGAAAGTGAGGTAAGCTGGCATGAAATTATCCTGCTTATGGGGCCAGGTATGTATCTTGCTCCTGATCGTGTGTAACCTACTAAACTGTGTCAGTGACTCTCAGGGGGTTCCTGTGTTGTGACTCCAGGGCTGACTTCAGCTGTTCCCACATACAGAGGTTACCTGTCTGTGTAAGACCTTGGCGTAGAGAGAGAACCACTCTCGCATTCCTTCCCCACCGCGGTAGCCTCCTCAGCCTCGGCAACTGTGACTAACCTTCACTTTCACAAGCCTTGGTATAACAACTTTGCAAGGCATGGCAGATGGTCAACAGTTGATGACAACTCTGCCCACCACTGGAGACCTGTCTGCCTTAACCCATGGTCTATCTAGCAACCCTGCCCCACAGGCCAGCTGAACAGCCCAGTTTCTGACCCTCATGCTGACTAGTTGACCCACACTGAATAAAAGCACTCTTTATCCTATAATTAAGACCTGACACCTGGACTTGCTATCTAGGCTCAAGGTCACAGGGACAATAAATTTTAATTTCAAAATCTATGGCTGCTGGTTATATTTTTGGTTTTTGCCAGGTTCCTTCTTTGACCTAACAGCTCTAACATAAACTGCTGAGATTAGATCTTCATTTTTTGTTATTTATTTAAAAAAATTTTTTTTGAGACAGAGTCTCGCTCTGTAGTGCAGGATGATGCTTAACTCACTATGTAGCCCAGTCTAGCGTTGGACTCATGGCAATCCTTCTGCCTCAGCTTCCCGAGTGCTGGGATGACAGGAATGTGCCACCACGCCCAGTTTATGGAGTGCTGGGGAATCGAATGCAGGGCATTGCACTTGCTAGCCAAGGGCTTTTAACCCCTGTGCAGTTCCTCTAGCCCCCAAGAGATTAGATTTTTAAAATAGCTCCTTTTTCATCTAATTTATCCTTTTGTCTTGACTTTTCGATTAGAGTCTTTAAGCCCACCCTGGTCTCAGACTCCCCCCTCTTCTTCCTTTGCCACACACCAATGATTTGTGTACATTCCTGCTTGTTACAGTTCAGATCAGAAATTTCCCCCACAAGCCTCAAGTATGTGGAAGATGTTTGGGTTACGGAATTAATTGGATCAAGTGGATTGGCTTGGTAGAAAGGTGCGGATCAGGGAAGGATAGCCTGGAGAAATACATTCTGGCCCTGGCTTCTTCCCAGTCCTTCTTTTCCACCAGGTCCTCCACCAACACGAGCTGACCCTTCATGGGTGGACTGAGACTCATGAACTGTGAGCTAAAACAAACTTTTCATCTCTTAAGTCGTGGGTGTCAGATCTGAGCCCAAGGTTGAATCTTGCTTGACTACACCAGATCTGGTGGGGGGCCAAGGTTCAAGGGTGTACATTCGCATTCAATGGGCTTTGGAGGTAAAAGTCAGGCTGTTGTGGGAAATCAAGTCATATTACTCAATTCCAGCACGCAAAGTCCTTCTCCGTTCCGCCCCTGTCCCTCTGTCGTCTTCTCTGCTGGGGTTCTTTTTCTTATTTACTTATTTGCTTCCTTCTGTCATCTCTAATCAATTATGCTGCTTAGTATAGTTATTAGACGGTTTCACACAGTAGTGTCTTAGGGCCACCCAATCAGAAAGCAATGACGTTACGGTAACCAGGAATAACATTATGGTGATCAATTACATTAGGTGACCAGGAAGACTTTACAAAGTAGCCAGGATTTGCTGAATTGGTTAGCAGGATGAAACTGTCACGGTGGACTGCAGGGTCCAGTTATTATCAACACAGACGCAAGGAACAGTTTCCCATAAAGGAGGTAGAGTCATAGTCAACCTCTGCTCAGGCTGTTGAAACATTGTTTCATTAGTATTTTTCTCTGAAGGCATCCCATATTCTGTCCCAGCAAGGAGAAAGCTGTTTCCCCCATCTTTCCCACTAGAATGTAAGCTCCTCGCAGGGTTGAGAGCATAGACTTGAGCATTTTGTCACCACGGTACTCATCTCACAGAATTCTATGAGTGTTTCAACCACATAACTTCTCAAAAGTGACATGTTGAAATGGAATGCCATCTTCAAAAAACAGAAGCACTCTGCCTCCTGTGTTCCTATATGTCACCCAATTTGACACAATTAATAATGAGAAGTAACATTGGGAATTTCTACATTTGAGGATACTCATTTTGAGCGGTAGGTTTGCCTTCCCGCACCCATCTGCTGGTTTTGTTCTTGGGTCATCTGGATATATAGCACAACAAAGCATCTCGGTCTGAAGACAAACTAGAGTGTGAAAAACCACACAATCTGGTGGCCCAGAAAAGGTGAACATGCTTGAGTTGATTCCCTCACTGGGAAATTAATGGCCTTATTTCCTTCTGACCACACAGTAACTTATCCAATGAAACTGCTCTTGACAAAAATCCCTAGGCGGTTGGAAAGAAAAAGAAGTTTCAGAGTGCTTGTAATGACCTGTCCATTATCTGGCAAATACTTTCTGGGATGCTAAGTCCTGGCATCGCAAAGAAAGAATTGATTCAAAACTGTAGAAAACTTAGAATCCCCGGTGCTATCTCTCGTTAGTCTTAAGATATGGGCTGTATCTGTCTGCTGTAATTGCTGTCTGCTGTTGTCACGGAGGAGGTTAACAGAATGTCAGAGCAGTCACCACAGTATTGAGGGACGCAAACGTCATAAAAATTGGTGTGGGTGGATGGATGGATGTGACAGTAGGACATACAAACATTGTATTGATGTTAGACCAAAGATATCAATGAACAATTTAAAAACCCAGCTTCTGTGCTAAGGGCAGTCGCCCTGCTGTGTGGGCAGCAGAGCATGAGGCCAGGAAATTAACAGCCTAACCACATGTCCAAAACCATCCACACTACTTTATGTTCAAGTGGAGTGAAGTACAAACACAAATAGCCAGGAGGGTGAAATTTAAATTAAACTTCAAAACCATTTTGTATTTCAAGCATCCATAGTGCTCTTAGTACAGCAAATAAATCTGCTTTTCCCAAAGCCCAGAAAAAGAAAAAAACTGAATGCAGAAACTTCCTGGGCTCTGGAGTTGCCTTTCGCACTCTGCACAGGTGCACTTTGAAGCCCAAGTGTTGCCAAGATCTGAAGGAAAGTGACGTACCTGTCAAGAGGGGTTGCTAAGCCGTGACAGCTGTTAATGACCTTCTTCACAATGATTGAGTTTGTAGCAGAATTTCAGGCCAGGATTGCTATGCTCTTCTATGCTAGATGGCTGTGTTTAGAAAGGCCTTGTAAAAGAGGCACCTCCGAGGGATTTATAATGATTGCCCAGGAGTCCTCTGCCTTGCTTTTGGGCTTTGTATATTGGAAACACATTTCTGGAGATTTCTTTTTCCTCGGCAAGGTTCTGCTACCCCTCTTTGGTAGAAGATAGATGTGAGTAGGCAGGATGTATCTCTGGACAGTGGGATTTTATTCTTTGAATTATGGGCCACCTGCAGAAATCCCCTTTTATGGAGGGAGGCTGGAACCCACGGTGGAGCTGCGTAGGAGCTCAATGGATTCATAATTACATGGTTTCTCTCTGAGGCCAAGAATCCTGTCTTTTAAAAAGTTTGGGATCATTTCTCAAAAAAAGTTTTAATGCCTATGAGTCTGAAACTAAGGAGGTAAGTTAAATGTAAAATGCTGAAAAGAATACATCAAAAAATTGATTTCTCAAGGGGTAAATAATAAGGTCACTGGTGTCATAAGCTATGAAGATAAAGTCTCATGTGGCCTGACTCCTCTCAGCTACATAGAAACCTGATTTCTTTCTTTCTTTCTTTCTTTCTTTCTTTCTTTCTTTCTTTCTTTCTTTCCTTCTTCTTCTTCTTCTTCTTCTTCTTCTTCTTCTTCTTCTTCTTCTTCTTCGTCTTCTTCTTCTTCTCCTTTTCCCCCCAAAATATTTATCTACATTTCTACATAAAAGCTGTTTCTTAAAGACACCTTAAGTTAGAGGTTTATATAATATTCTATACACAGGGTTTGAAGTAGGAGAAAAAAAATAAGTAAAAGAAAAAGGGCATTCTATGTGGCAGGTTTTAAGAACAGATGCGTTTCCTCCAGAAAACCTAGTGAAAGGAATCAAGCTGGTTGCAGGCCCTCCTCGGGAGCACAGGGTCTCCTGGTTCTCTGGCCCCTAGATGGCTGCTGCACTGAGTCACTCAAACAAAGCTTCTCCTCAGGCCAAGAGGAATTTCCATGTTTGAGCATAGACTTCGTATTTTCATCTTGAAAGAATATTTTATGTTTATTTATCTTCACTTAAAAGTGTTTTTTCTTCATGTTGAAACCTATCAATGCTTTGTTATTCCTTCCATCAAAACAGAGTCTGTGTCCCAATCCTTTGAATATGAGTGGGTCTGTGTTTGGTTCCAGAAAGACAATGGAATAGGGCTATGTCGGGTCGGTTCTGAACCTAGCTGGATAATGCCACATGGCTGATTGTATTTTTTTCTGAGAATTCAGGGAGTCTTTAGGTACCATATTTGAAGTCTGACTCCTTTAGATAAATTTAGAGAAGCATTAATGTTAGACATTGAGTCTAGATTGCTAAAACACTGTGTATTCTGAAGAAAGGCTTTGATTTTATCCAGCTCTATTAAGCTATTGGAATATATTTCCCGTCAAGTGTGTCTTTGCTTACCAAAATCATATAGTTGATGCTAACAATGTGATTTGTGTTAAGAGATCTGGGACTGTGGCATCAGCTTAATCTCTGTAGCAGCTGGAAAGCCAACTTCGGCTACATGGGAGGTGAGCCATGCTTATGTGACTGAAGCCAAGAAAGTATGTTAGATACCAAGGTGGGGTAAGCTTTCCTCATACTCATGCATGTTGCCACATTATTGCTAGGAGAATTAAAGATTGTGTCTATGACCACTGGGAAGAAAGCAGGTGTAAATTTACATTTGGTGCCTCCTATACTCTTTTTATATACGTTCTCCATTCATATAAATATAAATAAATCAATTATCTTTTGTTGTCACATGTCGTATACTATAATCATAGGTATAATAGTCTTGCTGAAATCTGTGAATACTTCCAGTAGATCACTGACACCTGGGATGGGTTTGTGCATCCTTGAACAAACATGTGCTGTGGAGAGAGAGAGAGAGAGAGAGAGAGAGAGAGAGAGAGAGAGAGAGACAGACAGACAGACAGACAGAGACAGAGACAGAGACAGAGACAGAAGAGAAATTTTTCTATTCGGACTCCCAGATTAGCTATTGGAGTTTTCTCAGTATATATGAGTGAAAACACCTTTAAGATGAGCTCGAACTCAGCCACCATCTGATTTTAACTGGATGAGTGTCCTGAGTGAGAGGTGCCTATGTGAAACCAGTCGGTCTCTAGCAAAATAAATGATGGTTAGTATTTCTGTTTTGGTGTAGTTTCTTGCCAAGCACTAGATGACTAGAACAGGCTTAGATACCAGGAAACTAATAGAAGAAGCTTGATGGGCCACAAGAATATTTTTGAGGATGGCTCTAAAGAACATTGGAAAAAAAATGTTGCTGGAAGCTGGAGGAAGGGAGACTCGTGTTAAATACCGCGTGAAGTTTAGGAACACATTCTTAATTAATCCAATGCACTGATAGATTTCCAGGTGGAATATTGAAAGTGCCAACTTGTTTCTTTTCTTTGGTTGAGCATGATGATGATGATAAAGAGAAACGAATTCTAAAAAGAGATGCTTGATTTTCAGTACAATGTAGAGGTCACATTAAAAGGCCATGACTTAAGATTCTAAAATAAAATTGTCTCTTGGCCTCACCAGGTAGCAGAAAATTCTAAAATTAAGACCCATCTTCAGGCCAAAGATTATTTCCAGAATAGTTCTTTAAGTTTCTTTTAAGGCAATGCACCAGAAAATCTTTCAGGCAGACAAAAGATCTTAAGCCTGTTTCTACTAGACCTTCTCTATTCAAAACCAGTGCTTTGGAGGATCCTGAGGGCATTGTCTTGTGAAAGTCACACAGGTAGCTGAAAAAGAGCAAGACTAATCTTAAGAAGATTTGTGTTTGTGACTTTTATCTAATAAAATAAATGATAATAAGATTATGAGAATCCCCCCGGAGGTTTAAGAGAGAATTTTCACAATAGAAGCATCACCAGCTTAGATTGAAAAGCACAAAAAATTGCCCACAATGTGAAGGAGGCTTGACACTCACATATTACGACAAACAGAAAGCAGAACTGAGATGTGTCTCAATCAGAGATACCAACAATTTCTTAGGGGAAGGAAGGAAGATCCAGGTTGAAGAATCAGTAGTAAACATCAGTAGAGGATCATGCTAAGGTAATAAGAAAAAGAAATTGGCAATGAGTACCCAGCTGGGTTTCAGAATGGCTATGGATTGACATTTAGTGTGAACATTTCACTCCCTCCATTGGAATATAGCCATTGCTACATCTTACACAGGCACCATCGTTGTGTGTTGAATACGGGGTGAAGAATTTAAAAATTAGTCTCTTTAGTTCTCAGAAATTCATCGTGAGAGAGACAGTACCCAGTGTGCTTTTCCTGAGGACATACACTTGACACTTGAGGAACTGGAACTGTGGAGAGTTGTGCAATTCTAAACCTTGAGCTTGACCTTGATTCTCTACTAGTGGCATCGTGAGAGGGTCCTAGAGGTCTTGAGTGAGTGCACTTTATTTCTGGGCAGAATATGGATCAATTTGTTTGTGGACCAACTTGTTTATTTTAGTTGTACATAATAAATGAGGATAAAGAAAAATGAGTTGCAAGTGGATATGTTTAGCTTACAATCAAAATCTAAAGACAAAGAAAAGTCAGGAATTATGAATTTGATAATACAACTTTTGGTTTTATCCTGTCCGTATGGCAGAAGATTCTAACATTAAGGCATAACTTCAGCCAGAAGACCATTTCCAGGCCCCCTGTATGGTGCTCACAGGACTCAACTTGGCAATGTTGGAGAGGGAGGCTCTTCTCCACTGAAGTGAGGGAGCCGCTAGATCGATCATCTCCTAGGGGGATCCTGGGATGTAGGTAGAGTTCCTGTTCCTGTGTCTTCTCAGGCACAGTCCCTATAAAGTTTGCATGAAGCCAGTTACACAGTGACGACTAGCTCAGTCATGTATCTACAACTAACATTTTTCACTTCCTTTTTTAAAAAAAATTGATGAATGCAAGTTGCATTATTTGTGTGATGTACAATATGGCACATTAGAGGAGTGGCTTGATTGAGCTAATTAACCTGCAAATTACCTCATATACCATATTTGGTGGTGGGGCCACTTCAAATGAATTCAAATGGTACTCTTAGTGTTCTTCCAAATGCGACACATTGCTGTTGACTATAATTACCAAGTTTTACAGTGGAGCCCCTGAACTTATTCCTTCTTGCTAACTTAAATTTTGTGTCCTGTGGCTGGTATCTCCTCAACCTGGCACTATTTCTTCTTGCTTCTCTTGTCTTCTCTGTCACTCTTCACTCCCATACTCTGAAAGTGACTACCAGTTTATCATGTTTACTTTCTACTTCAAGGCTCAATTCCTGATGACCTGTGCTAAGAGAAAAAGACTTTGCAGAGTTGTAACACCTAGAAGTGACGGCGGGGTTTATACTTCCTCACAATGCTACCTATGTGCCATGCTCTGATCTCTACTAACTTGTGGGTTTCCTTCAAAGTACTGCCTTAAGAGATACGAGTGTGTAATAACTGGGGAAAATTTGCTTATAACTTCAGGGGTTTTGGAGATGTAAATAGTGAATGGATCTTTCTGAAGAAATCTAAAGATAAGAAATTTGTAGGTGTTCGGTGTCATATAGTGGGGAAAAAAAGGTGCCAGATTTTCTCAGTGTGTAGGTGGATGCTGTTGCAAGTCAGGCGACTCATTAGGAGCTGAAGAGGAACGTGCAGTTGGCAGGGTCCACTCTTGGAAGGCAGCAAAGGAGTCGTGACTGAAGAGAGAGCGAAACTAGCTGTGATATAGTCCGAGTGAAGCCCTCAACTGACTCTGCTAAGTCACAGGAGCCGAAATGGCCATTCAAAATAGCCTCGAAGTGGGACAAGGCAGCGGAGCTTTTGTCCCCACTTTGGTCATCATCACTGGGAAGATCACACTTCACATAAAGTGCTCTCTTATGTTAAAGTATTTTTATAAGAACCCACGAGAACTGCGCTCCTCCGTACTCCCACCATCTATCAGGTGGAAATACCTCTTCAATCTTAAAGGGGGATGTAGGTAAACACATTACAAGATCCACTACAGTTACGTCGTCTAGGAGCTAGGCCAGGAAATCTTCCAGGGCAAATCAATCCCAACAACAAAGCTCCTTCAATGTACGTTGTAATAGAGTTTAAAGAGAATTCATTGCTTGTCAGTCTGAGACTATTTTTCAAATTAGCATACAGAAAGATACAGAAGATTTCTAAAACAGGAGAATGCGCGAAAATGTCCTGCTAGGAGAAAGTCATCTTGGACAATGACCATTGCACCTGGCAGGGGGAGCCCTTGTCAGGCAAGACCTGGGCCCCCACAGCTGTCTCTGGTCTACCTCTCTTTTATCTCACTCAGATTCCAGAAGCAGCATAGAGTGTGGGAAAGAGATGGAATAAGGAGATCTTGGAGAGGACTTTATGCTTGGCAGGATTTGAAATCCATGCAGAGGAAAGGGACAAGCTATAATCGGGTAAGAGAGGAACAGTGCTTTAGAGTAAACTGGTGGAAACGGGCTGTTCTAATTCCTAGAATTGCTCAGACAACTGTGGGAATTGAGTAGCACTTTTCCAATTGGAGGTAAGAAAGAAGAAAGTTACTTTCTATTTCCACTCCATCGAATACAGTGCAATTAAAAAATGCCTGTGCTTACATTAATTCTCTACGTAATTCTATGGGCTCAATGTTATTGGGCTTTCATAGTTGAATACACTTTGGAAACCTCTGGAAGATGTCTATTTACATGCGACCCGTTTGTGGAGTCTTCCTGGCCCTCAGAAGTACTTTTTCAAGAGAAAATAGAACTCAGAGAGACCAAGTGACCTGTCAGGTCTCATAACTAGTGAGTGCAAGAGGGAGAGTTCCAACTCCAGGTATTGCTGCCGCTTCTGTGGCTGGCTTCTTTCTACAGGTTGTGGAGACTGGCCACAACCTCCAAAGCTCCTTGGTCTGATCACGTTCTGGTGATCTGATTTAAAGCCTACAACCCATTGTGCAGAAAAGAGTAGTGAGAATTGAAGAGATTCAGTGATGCTTTCAAAGGCATGCTACTGTTCCCTTCTCATAGGACCGTGTTTACATCTCTGCAGACATTTCTGTACAGCACTGTCCTTGGAGAATACTTCTGAGGTTTGTCATTTTGTTTTATTATTTTGTTTATGTTTTTGAGACTGGGTGTCACTGTATTCCAGGCTGGTCCTGAACTCATTATGTAGCTCAAGCTGGTCTTGAACTCGTGGCAATCCATCTGCCTCAGCCTCTCAAGTGCTGGGATTATAGGTATGTGCCACCATGCCTAGCTTGGTTTGTCATTTTACTTGACACTGTGTTCAAGAGAAGAACATCTGATGCAAATATGCTTTTTGGAGACAGGGTCTTGCTCTGCGTCTCAGGCTGATCCTGATCTCACTATGGAGCCCAGGCTGGCCGTGGACTCATGGCAATCCTCCTGTTGCAGCCTGGGAGTGCTGGGATTACAGGTTTGCACCACCACGCCTAGTTTATGCGGTGTGGGGGAATTGAACTCAAGTACTTAATGCTTGACTTAGTGCTTGCTAGGCAAGGGCTTCAACTACTGAGCCATACCTTCAGCCCCCAAATATGCTGTCTTATTGTAGATCCCAGCTCACGGCCGACACTTCCTGGTGGTGTGGTTGTGTGACGTCACTGACTACAACAGTCATGTACTCGAATGTTTCATCCTGCCCTGATGGTGGAGCGTGACATTCACTTATTCATTCATTCATTTTTAAAAATTTCATAATCAAGACTTTATTGGGGACCAGCACAGGTGTTTTGCTTTGCACATAATTATATTTACTCATTAGAGTTTGCTACAAAGTAACACTTCTTAACAGGCTTGAAAGGCTCTGTGTGCCCCATTCAGCATTCTGTGGCCCCTCTTTTCCTTTCCGCTCCTGTCTCTGTGGCTGACCCCCTAGGGGTGACCGCGATGTATCTGACAGTTCTGGAAGGGCAGTTCTGGCTCCATGTGGAACAATTCATATTTTATTCAAGATGTTTATAAGTAAGTTGGCTAGTAAGTGCCTCTGCTCATCAGAGGTGGGGAAAGGTTTGTTATTGGAGAGATTAAATGCATAGGGAAACATTTCCTGGGCTAATTTGCCTCAACTCCTCTTTTCTGTTTCTATAAAATATAAAACCTCCCATATAAATTAGGGATCTAATCAGAATGGGATGCTCCAGTCAACTGGGATGGGTTTAATTGGGAAATCCGCTTAATCAGGACATCTCCCAGGGAACTGATTTAAGCTCGAAATACATAATGGCCATGATTGCCTCTCTAAAAGGGGGTGGCAATTCTCCATAACTGAGCACTTTCAGGTAATTTAATGCCGCTTGAGACTAGGTGTGTGTTAAGAGTGTGTGCGCTAGTGTTCCGTACGATTTAGTTTGTTTTCTTCTACAGTGTGGTGTACGGGAGATGTTCATACACCAGCACAGCTCAGTTCTGTGTTGCTCCTGGCATCCATCTGTATTCCAAAATGAAGGGACCCGGTGTCCCTGGCAAAGAAATGTCACACTACTCTCACCTATTGGGACTTGGGTGCTTCATCTCATTTTAGGACACAGCTATGGGCTGGGTTAGCATTTCCTTTGTAACTGGTTCCAGAAGAATTTGTCCAGGTAGAAGAAGGGCTTTCTTGATATAGGGTCTCCTTCTGTATGCCAGGCTGGTCCTGAACTCACTGTATATCCCAGGCCAGCCTCTGATTCTAATTCTTTTTTGTTCCATCTGATTCCTGTTCCTTCTTGAATCCCGAGTGGCCTTCCTTCTGGAACTTTACAGAAAATCCGGTGCTTTGGCTTAATTTCTGTGGGTTGAGCAGAGTTTGAGAAGGAGCAACTGTAGGGCAACAGTAAATGCATTGAATTCTGTTTTCTTGAGGCATGCACTTGAATAAGGGATGGAAATTAAAGTGAGGCAACAGGATTAT
Organism: Ctenodactylus gundi; assembly: GCA_004027205.1. NCBI lineage: Eukaryota > Metazoa > Chordata > Mammalia > Rodentia > Ctenodactylidae > Ctenodactylus > Ctenodactylus gundi. Next base: position 173,635 of record PVKB01003152.1, on the reverse strand, counting down.
TGTTGTTACCAACATTGGTTACATTTTTTCTTCAGTCTCTCGTTATTTTAGCAGCTGGGCATACACTCCACGACACACTATACTATTCCTGGGTCTTCTCTCTGAAGTCACTCAATACTCATTCAGGAACACAGTTCATTTCTTTCTACCCCATTCCCACACTCATTCTTCTCTTCTTTTTTTTCCCTCTACAGGTCAACCTGTAACATTTTTGTTCTATAACCTTTTATGTTACATCTTTCTAAAAATGTGTATTGTTTTATATGCAGGTTATGTGAAAAACAAGGCTGTTTACTTTTCCTTCATGTAAAATAAATCTAAATATGGCCCGTGGCACTATCCTGTCACTAAGAGTTCACCCTGACAATATGTACTCTCATTTACTGCCCTGGCTTTTGTTGTCAAAATTCAAGAGAGCTGCTCAAACCCCAGCTTCATAGTTGTGTTCCAAACCTCATGACTCAGAAAAGAACAGCATAGCATCATATATTTTTAAACTAATATAAATAGTGCCGCTCCTCACTTCTATTCACTCAGCACTTGTTATTCAAGATCCATTCACGATGCTATACATAGCCATGTGTTGCTTAACGCTGGGATTGCTTTCTGAGAAATGCATCGTTAAGACCTGGTGTCCTTGTGTGCACGTGATGGGATGTACCTACAGGAAACAGGGCTTCCTGACGCCCTGTAGGTAATTAGAAGTAGAATCAGGGCTTTGTGCTTTGCTTTAACCATCCACACTTTATCAGTGTTTGGTCTTCTGAGCTCTAACCAGAATCTCCTATCAAGTTCAGTTTATAGTGTTCTAAGGCTGCTATAACAGGCATCTTCAAACTTTTCCAAATTCCTTCTGCAAACCAGTTACAAAGCCTTCTAAAATTGTTGGGTAAAGCTACGGTAACAACCCTACTTTTCTGGTACTAATTTCTTTCTTACTTTTTCATTGCTGGTACACAGTGTCAGATATCTGTAAATTAGAGAAGAAATGGTTTATTTAGCTCACAGTTTCACTCCATTCATGGGTGACTGGTAATGGTGAAAGCACACGGCAGAGGCCCTGCAAGAGGAAAATTTGTATGTGATGGCACACAGGAAGCCAAGTGAGAAAAGAAGGGTGGAGCTAGCATATATCCTTCTACATTATATTCTAGTGATTCATCAAGCCCCAGTATTGTGGTGCTTCTGACCAGGCCCCTCCTCTTAATAGTAAATGGTTCCATAAGTATTAAAAAATATCCAAATATATGAGAAATTTTTAAGGTCATTTCATCTTTCAAGTATGTTCAAAGGAGAATAAAAGATACGGACCAGCTGGGGAGGTCTGGAGGGGGCCTGAATTCTGGAATGGGCAATGAATCCCAGATTATTTTGAAACATCTATAAAGAGGCAGAATATCGTGGAATCATTTTTGCTATTGGGTCCCATAATTCAACCAGCTTTATGAATCCATTTGGGCATCTTTCATTTCTTGATGTTCTCTCAAAATCAGACAATAGTTTTCAGGGTCTGAATTTTGCTTGTGGACTTAGTTTTAATTTGACTTCGCAAACTTCAGCTGTTTATTTCTCATAATCCCTGCAGATCTTTTCTATGTACCTGTGTTCCCTGCCTTGGATGAAGGAAGGAGGTTGACTTCGCTGAGCGCACCACTCACTCCCATTCCCTGGCCCTATGGCTACTAGTGGGGTTTGTCTAACGAGAAGCTTAGTTGCACTGTATCCCATGGTATGGCTATGCCCCACTTACTTTAGTGTTAGCAGCAGCTGTATTCTTTTACCTGCATCTGTGGGTTTTATTGGGCGGTTTCTCTTCTGTGGCCACAGCCCTCACTGGGTTCTGCCTCACTGGGTTCTGTTCGCACTGTTCTTCCCTCTTTTCTCTTACGGCTGAGGGAGGATAACATTATTCTTAATTGGTTTCCCTCAGTCTTGCCTTCCTCTCTATAAACAATCCTTTCAGCAAAACCTCCTTAATTTCGGGGGTATGTCATCCTGTTCATGCCCAGCTGAAGACCTTTCTAGAAGGGCCTGCTGTGCTCCATATACTGGTACCTTTGGTGATGTTGTCAGCTTAGGACAAGAGTATATTGCTCTTTGAAATCAAATTACAGCTTATTTGTCTTTCATTTGTCCTAAAAAGAGTGTTTCAGTTTAAAGATTGAAATGAACATGAACAGCCCTTAGGGGAGCTCATGGAAGCCCCGCATTAGGATTTTGGGAGTGAATTGCTCTTTTTTTTTTCCATTGAATATTTCAGTTAAACTGTGAATCACACATGGAAATCTCATGGGGCACTCAGGACCAGCCAGGACTGCCAGAGCAACAGAACAACATGGCTATCAATTGTAGTTCTTCAAGATTTTGTTTTGAAACAAAGTACAAACTCCATCTGAGATTTCTTTTGCTACATCTTAACTTCCAACTTAAAAAGACACAGGAATTATAATAATAAAATGAGACATTTATTTCAGGCATGATATATGTGTTGTTAATGGTCTCACTGACAATGTTAGAAGCCTGAGGTCTGAAGGGAAGCGAAGGAACTTACTCAAAATTACATATGTAAGCTGTCACATAGATTCACACCTGTTTCTATCTAATTCCATGTTCTGAGTCTTGAAAATTTTACTCTTTAATTTTAGAATTGCCTGTATTAACTTCACTTCACTCTTTTTCTCTTTTCCAGAAGCAACTTGTAACTTCAGGTACTCCGCAGGAGTTAAGTAGATGTCAGAAGCTATATTGGATTTTACTTTCAAAATATTCTAGCTTGAATGGTAGCTATTACATATGGATCCACATTAATCTTGATATAGAAGAAAAACATTCTGTTAGTTTTTGTATTAGATACTCGGTTTGCAAATGCACTTTTTAATTTTCATTTAGGAGGATGACCTTTAGAATGAGAATCTGTGGACTTCCTGGACTAGGGGTCCAAATATGAGTTCTGGCTGGGCTGAGCCTATGTGAGTTATAATCAGAGATCAGGGCCTTGGTAATGAGTGAAATTCACCATCCCACGGGTTCTATCTCATCAGGAACTTTCGATTGCAGTAAGTATATTTCTCTCCTCCTGGCTACAGCTCCTGTTCAGGAATTATATATTCAAGAAGTCTATAGGTTTGGGTAATTGCTCCTTTCCTATTATTTCAAGTTCTGAGAAAATAACACATCCATATTGTTGCTGTTCATAATTGACCTTACCCACCACTCAAATAATAGGTCTTTATGAAAGTTCATTTTTGTGCCATTGAACTGTGATATTGGGTTGCTATCAAGATCATCAGGAAAGAAACTCTGACATGCATAACACTAAAAAGTGAGCAAATGAAAGAATAAATTTCATGTTCACAAATTGTCATGGGCCTTTGAAAGACTAAAGAGATCTGACCATTTTAAAATAATCTTATTGGGAAACATAGGGGTAAAAATCCCACCTGTTTCCTGAGATATCTCAGCCAACCTCTGAAGCATCTGCTAATTTCTCTGAAAAGCTTAGAACCCACAAAGTGAGTTCAGCTGACGACTTATGACTTCTCATATTCACTAATGAAGTAGACCAAATCTTATTCATATGGAAGCAGTTTTAGTAGTATTTTGATCATTAATCAAATTCCTCACTAAAAATCTGCAATGTTCTGTTTATGCTGTCCTAAACGAAATGATATATTGATCTTTGATGCAGCAAAATTGTCACCTATTCATAATTCATAGCCACATAAATAACTGTCAACTACAAAAATGATATATGATTGCATTGAAGACTGTAAGGCATAGCTCAATGGTCGCACAGTCTGCTTTCTTGTGGTTGCACATATTTTCCAGGACATATGTGAGGCAGAGGAATGCCACTTGGGCTTGTGTCCATGCTGAGATTGCAGGTGATGTGGCCCCCTGTGTAAGATCGGAGGTGATGAGTAACGTTGCTACGAACTTGGTTGCTGGAAGGATATTTCTATGGAGAGCTCCAGTTCTTTCTTTTTAAACTCTCCTCGCTGTGGATATAGCAAAACTCCTTTAATGTCTTCTCACGCTAATAAGTGACAAAATCAAGTTCATTCTCTCTGTAGTTTTCCACTTCACCTGCTCAGGTAGACACAGGGTCGTCTCAGCCAGTCTCTTACAGGTGAGGGAAGTACCAGATAATCCTGCGTGAAGGATTCTCATTCTTCAAATGGTTTGGTAGGGCCCCTCCCTTCATGCAATTCGTTATGACTCTCACGAGTTCATTTCTTACTGACAGTGGACTGTCACCACTGTCCAACAGGTGGGTGACCTGTTCCAGCTCTCATGCTTCACCCTTGACAGACTTCTACTTTCGTGAGTTTGGAGTAGGAGAGGACAGCAAGACTGTATGGTAGACCAGAAAGGTACACGTAGCCACGTTTTGTAGCATTTCAAGATAAATTAGAGTACTTGATGCTGGCTCATTCTCAGTATTAACCATAGTGCTAATTATGGGTAAGATGAGCAATTATATCTGATATAACTTAAGTTAACTTTTAATACAAACTAGAGCCAGAAACTGGCTGGTGTTCTGCTGGTGTCGCAGATTACCTTTTTACTTTAAGGAATAACTCTATCTAAACCATCTCAGACAAATTGGAATATTTATAATTCTTTCAAGGAGTTAGGATTTGTATCCTTTGGTAATTGATGTTAGCATTTTATCATTCTTATCAGAAGCATCCCACTCAGTTACAAACCACTTTCTTCAGTTGACTGCAAATTCTATTTTCAATAGAATAATGAACCATCCATCTGTCTACACCAGCCTATCATCCTTAAAAAATTTGAAAGTCACTGCTCATTAACTGATCCCAGGAGCCCACCCTTCCCCTTTTACCTCCTTTTCTCTTTTCTTTTCCTCTTCTTTCCTCTTTTCTTGTATCTTTTCTTTTGTTAGTCTTTTACATTTTTGTTCTTTGATTTTTGAGTAAATGCTTCTCAGGAGACAAGCCTCCTGTGTCTTCAGGTTACTTAGTTTTAAGATCTGAACTGGGCTTTCCTCTTTTATTTTACAAAAAAATAACTTGAGATTTTCAAGGCAAATTCTTCCATCTAGGAAGATTTTTCTCTAACACGGACCCTTGCATGGAAGATCTGATGTGCTTTGTGAGCTTTTAGGAGCTTACAGAAGTTTATTACACTTGAGAATAGAAAAATAGAATTTGGAAAACAAAAAGAGAGAAGGAGGAAAAATATAAGTGTGTGTTCGGTCCAAGCGAGTTTTAGAATGAAAGGTGTAAGCAAAGTTTTAAATTTTAGGTGGATAATTTAATGACTTTGGTTGGATTCACATGAACATTTTTAACAGATATAATATCCCTACACTGTGTGAGCTGGCCTTAGGAACGGCGATGGAGAGAGTGACTTAGACCTAAAACAAATGTTTATACAAGTTACCAACATGACCTGAGTATGTTTAAGATTGTGCTGTTTAAGGGCAGGAAAAGAAAGATGTGAACAAATAACGAAACATTTTGTATAATCACATACAGAGAGGTGGAGGTGGACATAAAGAGGAAAAAAAATCTTCCACACAGTGAGAAAACATGGGTGTGAGACAGATATAGAAGTTGATTGGTTCAGATTTGATGAAATTAACCTGGTGCATGGCCCCCACTGGAGTTATTTTTAGGAGGAAGTCAGGAAGGAAATCATCCAGGAAATCTGTATGATGAGATCATTAAACATTTCAGGGAAAGATACCCTTGCAATTAGTTTCATTTGCAGCACACATGCTTATGAACTGCTATATTTGAGGGGATGCCGTGAAAAGGTCAAAACTAATCATATATTTGTTGTGATGAGCTGAAAATTCTAACTACCATTTATTACTTTGGTTCCCTGGAGAAAATGTAGACCCCACTCCCCATCTACATTGGATTTTTGAGTGTCATTTTTTTTAGAGCTCTAATGAAAATGTTTCTTTCACTGCTGCAATTTAGTTTATTATGCTTAATGCCACAAAATTACTTTTAAATCTTGGAATGGCTTCATTAAGAATAGTCTCATTTTAATTTGCCAGTCTAGGTATAGAATTCATTGTGAGGACAAGGATAAACAGGAATCTTTCTCAGAGATGTTCTGGAAGTAGCTTCACGACAGAGCTATTCATCTGAAGACATTAGGAACATATTTAAAATAATCTCTGATGTTGGTTACTTGAAAGTCTTTGTCTTGTATATATGCACGTTTCCCCCTTGAAATTGCTATCCTTTCCCCATCCCTTACCGAAGAATTTACCAGCATGTGTAGGCAGATGGAGATGCAAGTTTGAGAGAAACTCAATAGCATCCGTAGCTGTGCCTATAAAAATTGGGTATCTCAATGAAAGGTCACCTTTGAAATGGGACATACTCGATTCTAAAGTCTTCGAAGGCATTGACTGTGGCATCACTGTGGCCAGAGGCACTTATGAGATTGTGCGCTGGTCGCCGGTCTTTGCTTATTGCCCACTCTGTGTGGGTGGCTGAACAACTGCATAGAGTGACTGAAACTGAAGAGAAGTATTCACATTCACCTGTCCAGTAGCTTAGAATTTGCTCAGAGTTCACACCTTAATGGTCGCTATGATATTGCTGAAAACACAAAAATGATCATATCACACCATCCATAAGTCTTAAGTATGACCTGAATGGTCTGTCTTAGACATGTTCAAAGAGCAACTTCAAGTTCACTAGTACAAGTCATCAGCAGGCTGCTTGGTGGACAGTGCATATTACGTATTAGTGGTTAGAAATGACCTTTTACTCTTTAAATGCCTTGGGAAATTTTGGGAAGGCTTAAATACTGCTTTCAGAAACCTCAGATAACGATCTTTCCCTCATTTTGTTAAAAGACGGTGAGGAATGATTAATTACCTCTTTAAAAATTAAATTTAAAATTGCACGAAGACAAAAAAACAGTTATATAGTGTCTTTGTTGAGAGCCAGGGCTTTAGACTCCAATAGACTGAATTTAGAGTGTTGGTCGGTAACCCTGAACTCTTCTCTTTCCTTCTTCCTTTTTATCTGGAGATGTTAATGCAGAGAGCCAACTTACAAACTGGTGCTGAGCATCTGCGATTGTGCATGGCTGGGGCTAAGGTTAGGCTTGGTGGATGGTGCTTGCTCTGTACAACTAGGAACAAGTGGAAGGGGCTGTGAGGATGTGGAAGGGTTGTGTGGCAGTTTGTCATCTTATAGTTCAAGAACCTTAGACAAACCACAAAAACTCTCTACACTTTCATTTTATTGTTTGAAAAATAGCATTTACATTTGGATTTCTATAAGTATCGTGTGGAGGGGCAAATGTGAAACACACATGAATCCCTTGGATTTGCCACATTTTCATTAAACAACATGTGAAATCCCAATTGTCAGTTTTATCCTGATGTTACTGAAAGCACAGCCCAGATGAGTGCAAAGCATGGGATGTATACATGCACTTGTGTGTGTGTGTAATTTTCTCATAAAGTCCGAAGGAAATGTCAAAATCACTATCATAACGCCTAAGTCTTCTTGGATTACAATGGTGGAGAGCCTTCCATTGGCACCTTTGATTCAGGATCCTATTTTATCACCGGAAGAAGATTCAGAATTATTCTATGACATTATGGTTGCCAATTAATGGAAGCTGTAGCATCAGTGAAAAAATATAACCTAGGATTTGCTGTCTATATTGAGACACTCGTGGGAAAGGATGCTTAACCTATTGGAATTCGCGACTTTTAGCAGCTTCCATGTCTCACTGTCAGGGAAAGCTTTGTTGTCTGGTCATTCTACCAATGCCTGGTCCCCTCCATTTGGGGGAGGATGAGGAATTAGATGGGATAAGAAAGAAGACTATGTTTGTAAACAAACTAGCACACCAAATCAGACTGCTTACAAAACCAATTTGGAGTCTGAGTGACTCTAAAAAGGAGATTTCTCTAATTGGACATCTTGGAGGCATGTCCGTCGACCTACTGTCGGGCCCTTATCTGCAAAGCCGGCCTATGGGGTGAACCTGTCAGGATGGCTTAGTGTTGGTCATTTTATACCCAAGGTTTCTGGGGCTTTGAGCTGTTACCTGTAATATGGAATGCATGTCTTCACGCTGGCAAATTCACTGTTTTTAGTTTGTTCTTTTCCTTTCCTTTACGTTACATTTTTTGAGGAGGTATAACCAGAAAAGGCTTCCCTTCATTTGCAGGACTAGACCTCCAAACTGAGGATGTCTTTAGAGTTCCAGCATCCTTGGTTTTTTTTTTTTTATCTCTTCATCTTCTCAGAAACTGCATTACCTCATGAAAGGGCGTTCTTGCTCTAACCTTGTGCAGTTTGACACTTTTTCCCTTTGGATATATTTATATTTAATTAGATAATTACCTAGTTAATGTCACATTAATTAGTTCCTGTCTGTCCTCTCACAGTGTTAAGCTGGATGAGTCAACTAATAAATAACCTGAATAAATACATTTTAATCTGATCCTTTTTTTTTTAGACCAATGCCCAAGTGTCTCCCCTGATGTTGAGGCAATTCTGAGGGTCCATACAATGTGCAATAGTAGACTTTACATTTCTTTAAAAAATCAAACTTTTCTCTAAATAAACTCTTCTTCTCAACTTTTTTTCTCCTCTGAGATAGCAGTTGTAGGAGCTTTGTGTACAAGATCTCAGTTGTTCAGGCAAGATAAAGAGTTAAATTAAATTAAAGATGTGGCCACTGCAAAGCAAGTGCTGATCCAATCTACTTTTCCTTCATCTAGTTTTCTTTAGTTTGCTCATTTCTGTTTCTCTCTAGCTTCTTTCTGGCTAAGCATGAAAACCTCTGAACCCAGATGCATCTGCAGCCACGTGGGGTCAAACTGCTTTTGATCGGTCTCTCTTCCCCTTTCCCTACAATCAAGGCAAGGCAGGGATGTGAGACTTGAAGACAAAATAAATCCCCACGGTGACCACCATCCTGCAATCAACACTGACCTTCCTCTTTGTTCCTGTCTCACCTCAGTAATCTTTTTCTCTTAGCCCCAAGAAATTGCTGGAGGAAGAAATGTTAGGAAAGAGCTTCTAATTAACTTTGCCATTGATTTCTACATAACTCTGTATGAATCACTGTTCCTTAGTGAATGGGATGAAAATCTCAGAGATCAATAGGTCTTTCGAAGGAGTTTTCTGGACCAAGTTCCAGATTCTCCACAATTTCTTCTTTTGAAACATGAGCTTTTTCTGTTTTTTACCTTAAAGCACACAGACACACAGAGAGATGGGCGTATACTTAAGTACTGATGAGTATCAGGGAGAAAAATAATTATGTACTAGACAGCATACAAAATCCTCTTCTGCAATTTCACTTACTTCAGTATTTTTTTAAACTATGTTTCTCGTAGCTAGCCTTATATGACTAGAACGAACATTTAGTTATGCAACAGATGGCAAAAAGGTTAGTGGGCCTTAAAATAGCTATAAACCAAACTAAAACCAATGCATATTTGACATTAGATGTTTTTTTGGAAAGGGCCTCACTCTGTAGTCCAGGCTGGTCACTGTATAGCCCAAGCTGGATTTTAACTCACAGCAATCCTCCTGCCTCAGCCTCCTGGTTGCTGGGATTACAGGCATGCATCACCACACCCAGTTATGTAGTGCCAGGGCCTTGCATGTACCAGGCAAGTGCTGTGACTGCTGTGCTATTTCCCCAGCCCTAAAAGTTGATACTTTTTTTCCCCTACAAATTGTTGTAGGAGTATATGAAAAGATAGAGCAATATTTTTGAATGAAAGAAAATTAAAAAGGGAAAGTCTTAACAAAAGTACCTGAGGTGTACTTTTAATGAAGAGAACAAAGTTTGCATTTTGTGCTCTTACATACTTCCTGACCACATTCAGCTCATAATACATTTCTTTCAGTAAATTTTTAAGGTTTTCCTCTTAATTCTGTATGAACTATTTTCTCTTATTTTTTGCCAATAAAACTTCTGATTGATTGGAAATCTGAGCTTTGGTCACAGTCAAACAACTTGTCCAATGTCTTTGTCTCCATTTTAATGGCCTTTCATGTCTGGCAATATTGTTCGCTGCTGAAGGGTTGAGATTGGTGAGGCTGAGGTCAGCGTGGGCTTCAGCGTGCATGCAGGAACAGCCTGGATTACAAAGTAAGACCCTGTCTCAGAAAAAGCCTTGGAATTATAATAAAGTCCTATCAATGGAATATAATTACAGGTAATATTGAATCAATGACTGCTTTTCTCTTTGCATCCCGACACAACGGAACTGCCTCCAATTCTTTTGTTAAGCCGTCCTGTCTTGAATTTTATAGTTTTCCTTAATCCCATTCTTCTGACCTTTGTCCCATTTCTCCTTGTAATCATTTTTTGTATCTCTAGTTGTATGGACCTCCCTTATCTTGTAACCTCACTGTGCCTCATGTCCTGACCCTTCGTCCAGGTTTCTCCAGTTTTCTTTCCTTCAGCTGCCTCACCCCTTCCCTCAGGCAGACTGACTGCTACGTTGACGCCTGCTGGACCTCCTTTCATTGTGTATCTCAGCTGAGCCAAATCTCATGTTTCTCCTCACATTATGTTCTCATTGTTTCTTATTTATTGCCTTTGAACACAATGCTTCCTCAGCCCGAGTCCCTTGCTGTCCCCATCTTCTGTTTCCAACTCGCCTGAGCACACCTGACCATTTCCCAAATCTTCATTTAATTTGACTCGCAGGAAGCCTTTCCTGCCTCACATGAATACTTCCACGTTCCCGTTCAGCATCAGATTTCCACCCAAAATGCTTCTATGGTGCTTTGAACAACAGACCAGCACATCTTCCTCCTGCTCATCCTCCTCCTATCCCTCTGTTTTTAATGTGCAGACAACTTCGGCCAACATGCTGAGTTGAACAGGTTGGGCTTGAACATGTGATCCTCCTGCCTCAGCCTTCTAGGTACATGCCACCAGCCCTGGCTAGAGGTTTTTTATTTTTTATTTTTTGAAACAAATAGCATGAGGACAGGGACCATGTCTTTTTCTCTCAACATGGTATTCCCAGAGCTAGAATGCTGCTGTAAGATGAGATAGGCTCTTTATTATAGTACACTCACCAGTGTCTTCAATACCATTCAAACTATTTATAAAATTCAATTTTAGAGCAGAGACGTGAATGATTTACTGCTTTGTAAAAACTGACAGCAATTACTTTACTCTCAGCCCCACATGACTGTGTGTCGGTAAAATGATATGGTTTGTGAGATTGCAAGATTGACAGTTGCCAACACTTGGCAACCAGATACTGTGAATGGGGCAAGGAATAAGGAAGAAAGCAAAGCTTACACTTGTTCTGAAAAAAAAAATCATCGTGTTGTTTTATTGTTATTTAGAAAGCACACACAGCAATCTATTGGGGCAGAAGAGAAAGTGCAAAATAATAGGACATACAAATTTATTTCGAAAGAATTGATGTAGCTTCCAGAGTAACACCTGTGGGTTTTATAATTTTGCATTTCTTATATCTACATCCACAATCCAAGGTATGGATATAGATATACGGAAACACATCTGCTACTTGTTAGAAATCCTTCCTCCCAAATTTTGGAGCGTGTACTTCCTTTCTCTTCCTGGACAGTTCCAACAGGTATTTTGTCCGATCACGCCACAGTCTCTTTTCTCTGAGTCCGTCTCTGATGGCAAGTAAGGATACTTGTGAAAGATGATTTCCCCTTAGTTCTTGACTTTTTCTTTAATTTTTTCTGACTCTTGAGTGAGATTCCCAGCTCTTCGATGATGGCATTAAAAGAGAGACACTAAAGAACACGAAACGACAGCATCAGTTTAATTGAAACCATCACCGCTTTGCATTGACTTGTCTTTTGCTCATGGCTTTATGACCACAAGATACTAGTCTTGAAGCAACTCTGTCACAGTTGGTCAGTTCCCATCACCTCCTCCTCCACCCACTGCCCACCCACCTTTTCTACTTATGGAACCGGAGGCAGTAAGTACATTAGCTAGGCCCGCTTTAGAGTTTCATTCACAAATGCAACAGCAAGAAACTACCCAGAGAGAGAAAACTCAAGGCTCTCGAAGTAGACAACTTACCTTTGCTGAGACACCAAAATAGAGTTAAATTAAGGCATTTCCCCCAGTGAGATGATCCAAACATTGATAGGTTTATCAAGGCAAACGGACACTTCAGTAATGCTATAAAAAATGAACAAACCTTCTCTACACCAAGGCTTTGTTTTTTTCTCCCATGAAACCTTACTTTGTTCCTAAAATAAAATCTAAGTCTTGATGACTTTCCTTTCTGATAAAAAAAAGAAAAAAAAAACAATTTTAAATTGTATATTTTCTCCAAAAAAACAGAGATTCTGGCAGCAGCAATGATGCAGCTGTGATTGAAATGGAAAATAATGGGGGACGGAACTGCACAGCAACAATGATGGTGTAATGCAAAAAAATGAGATTGCGATGATACAATGTCATTCATATGCAGATGATATCTGTATCTATGGATATCTCTTTACAATTGAACTACATCTGTTTCCATGCATAATACATCAATGGCCCAATAAGACAGAATTTGTCGTAATTTTTTCTAGCCAAGGTAAAATCTTTGAGTGATAACTTCCTAATTGGAGGGATTTCTACAGTGCCTTGATGAGGCTACTACTGAAGCAGCTCTGGTGAGATGAACCTATACAGAGGAACAAAGAGTATCTACAGAATCTAAGCTAGACTCAAAGAGGTAGAACAGGGGTGAGAGGAGGGAAATGCGGGTGTTAGCTGGCCAATGGGTATAAAGTTAGTTTATGCAAAATAAGTGCGTTCTAGAGGTCTGCTGTACAACTTTATGTGTGGGGTGTGGTTGGAAGCTAGATGACCATACGCATCAGTTTCTCTAGATTGTAAATCCCTTAGAGCAGTGGCCTTTTTGACACCAGGGACCAATTTGGTAGAAGACTATTCTCCCAAGGATGGGGGTCGGTGGTGGTGGGGTGGAGGAGTACTTGTTACACAGCAGGTTATTGGAGGAAAGCTTTGAAGTGGTGAGCAGCCGCAGGAGAGGAGCCAGGAATGAAGCTCTCCTTCCCATCCTGTGCCGGTGCATTGGAACCTGATCAGAGCCGACAGGAGCCAGAGCTTTGCTCCTCGTACGCCTTCTGCTCCTCTCTGGGCCTCTCCTCTGTCTCTACAGCCTGATCTATGGCCCTGGGGTTAGGGACTCTTGCCTTACAAAAAGAAATTGGCAGTTTGTGTTTGTAAAGTTCTAAATAATGTGGTTTGTGCATTTCAACAGGCACCATGCATTTTTGAGAAATTTTACTCAGCTTTGTTTGAAAGGAATTGATGGGAGCTAACTAGTCACTTTTAAATTTTTCTGCTTCTTTCAAGTCAAATGTATGAATTTCAGCATACACATCTTGAAAAAATACTTCTTTGCATAAGACTTTTTGTTCCTTTAAAGTGTGTTTACATGATTTGAATTTCATTTCCATTTTCCTGTGGTGCTAAAAAAATGAAAATTCAAGTCATGTGTGTTAAATTCCTTTCAAATGGTAAGTTGTGGCTTCAGTGAATTGAGAGGAGCATAGTACCACACAAGAAAAACACTCAAAAGTGTTTTCTATGTGTTATACTTCAAAATGGCACAGCAAGTATATTGCAAATAAAATTGAATGATTTTTAAAACATTGCACCATGTAAAGTTTATGCATTGCTAGTAAGAACAAATGAATACTTTATAGAACCTTTGTGGCAGATAGTATTGCATTAGTGTTTTGTAAACTTTGCTCTGAAGTTTATTTCAGTGGAAGGATGTTTGTAGCACAGGGAAGCCATTCCTGTTTCAGGAAGATCATTAAAGTGAAAAAAATAAGGAAAGGAAGGAAGAAAGGCGTGCCAAAGTACTTACAAGCATTCTTACATCTAAACTTCATAACAACCTCATAAAAAGGAATTATTGTACCTACTCTATGATGGAGAAATGTATTACTGGAGATATTGAATAACTTCCTCAACAGAAAAAGCTTGCACTTGAACTCAGTTCACCTAGAATGCAAGACTCAATTACCTGTAATGGAAATAATCTATATCTTGATTTTTAACTTTTAAAAATCTACAGAGGATAGCTTTTGGGTCTTATTTTTTCATAAAACATGTGAGAAAATTTTAGTCTGTTTATTTCTGTTTATTTTTTCCCTACTTTTAGGTATTTCATTTTATTTTGCACTGAAACAGTCAGAATCAACCTACAAGGGTGGCTTATGTGTGGCACACAATCAAGAGAAGTTTGTGCACGACCTCCCTCCTTCTCCACTCTGGGTAGAGAAGTGGTCATATAACTTACCTGGGCAATATGATTAAAAAAGATTTCCCTTCAAAAATGAAACTTTGACCCCTCCTTTACCTTAAAATGCACCAAATATCTTTATTCTTTTGATTAATCTGATATATTTATTTCTTGTTTTGCTGTGAAAGTGGAAACAATGTGGTTTTATAGGTGATATGGTTTCTCTGTCACTGTGATTTCTTTTTGGCTCTCCCTTTGTCTGCAACTGTCAACAAGAAAATGGCGAGACACCGGGGCTGACCTTTCTATGCCCAACTTTTTGTTGCAGTCACGGAGAAATGACCTTTAAGGCTCTCGGCAGTTGCATGTGAGCCACTCACTCTCTCATCCACAGGAAATAAAATGGTGAAGGTTGTCTCTGAGTCCAGGGTGGCCTCGCACATGGTGGCGGGGCGGGGATCTCATTCATTAACTACTTTGCATCTCACCAGCTCAGAATTAAAGACCCATACAGTACTTCAGAACTAGAATCAAAATTAAGGAAGCTTTCTAGAGCTTGTATTTTGGGCTTAGAATTTTTTTTATGACCTTCCTCATACTCATGCAGACATTGCAATGTTATTCTGAAACATGATGCTTTAAGTTTTTAGACTCCTAATTTCATCAGCAGACATCACAACATTGACTTTTCTCTAGAAAGAGAATGACTGGAGGCAGAACATCTTGGTAGGGTTCCCCTGTGTGCTGTGGCCTGGGAAATGCCTTTCTGTGGCTGGTATCATTTGCAACTGGCCACTGGAGTCAAAAAGCAACACATTTAACTTCAGCATGGGGCGTGGCAGCTGGATTCCACTGGATAAGGAGTGTGCTTTTCCTTTGACTTGGTTTCCAAAACTATTCAATGGAACAATAGTGGAATTCTTTTGCATAGAGTTTTTATGAGAATTTAATAACCAGGTCTCTCTCCTACACATGTACTATGTATATCTATATGTCTGTGTCTACAGATTATGTACTTGTCCATCTCTCTGTCTGTCTGTGTACCTATCAGTGAATGACAGGCCTGGCACAATGTAATACACGTCCTTCAAAATAAAACTTTATCACTAGAGAGAAAATATTCTAACTCTAAAGCACTCACTTTTTCTTTTTTGTTGCTGGAGAGTCACGGTGAGAAAGCTGATGCTTCTTGAATTTGAGCCACCCTGTGCCTTTCTATCCGGCAAGTCTTTGTTTATATCAGCGTTTTCGCTAAACTATATCATCTACATGATTAGAATATACACATTCAATACTTTAAAAATTTCCTTTCTTTGTCCAATCTGTAACATATTCCAGTGTACAACAGGAAATGACATTGTGACAGCTGTGTCCATTTCCACAAGAAAGAGGTGCTCAGATGTAAAAAGTATGTGAAGATTAACTGCAGTCCTTTTACATTAAAAAAAAAAAAGTGTGCCTGTGAACCCATTTATAATGAATCCCCATGCTAATAAATGTGCCAGGGAAACCCACTTGCAAATAGACTCAGAGTAGTAAAATCTTGTTGCCTTTTATGCTGTTTCTGACGCTATTTGAAGGTAAAGTGGTGCGTGTGTGTGTGTGTGTGTGTGTGTGTGTGTGTGTGTGTGTGCGCGCGCGCGCGCGCGCACAAAACTTTTGTTTTGAGAGAAAAAAACTGAGAAACTGAAATTATTCTGGCTGAGTCTGCAGTAGAAACTTCATCCAGAATGACAGATAATCTCTTGATTATAAAGAGATTTGCTAAGGTATTTCAGTTTTGCAGAATCTCGTTCATCTCTGTGCTTCCGCTTACAAATGTGGCCCTCACGGGCCCCCTTTCCTTCTTTTCTTCTGTCTTTTCATTTTCTTTATCTTCCCCTTTGGTGTGTGTCTCTTTATAATTTCTGACTTAATGGCATCTCTTTTGAATTAACCCCAAATATATGAGGTTTTTTGGGGTGCTAATGTGAGCCCAAATGTATATTACATCACCTCTCTTTGTCTTTACCCTTCCATTGCAAATGTCCCGGAAGAGTTGGGAGGAACTCAGAAGCTCTTTCAGTTTTGATCTTAAAATACACTGCCGCAGGGAAAAAATGATCCAGGAAAGAGTGGTTTTTTTTTAAGTTATAAGAAAAATTCTGTTTTAGAATTTGATTGCACTATTCCATAAACTAGTTTGCTTAGGATTGGCTTCGTGTTGGTTGCAAACTTGACACCAGAACGTAAAGGTCAGATTGACTTTTATTGTGAATTTAGCACTCATGCATTTGGCTCATTTGTGCCTTGGTCCATGTAGGTGAACTTTTGGGAGAAGTGCTTTGATGGCTAGACCTTTAGTTTCTTCTCCAACAACTCTTCTCAGGAGCTCTGGCCTCACCAGTCACGTAATGGAAATCTTCCATTTTTCTGTAGATTTCTTCCTTAAAATTGTTAAGCTCCTTATTCAAAGATGCTTGGTGTTCTCTGTTAATAAAATTTCATACTACACATGGGAGGAAAAGATATTTATAATAGTATTGTCATTTTATAGGTGGAAAGTCTTTTGCTTTATGTAAGAACCTGCTATATAACTTGAGAGAGAAGTATGATTTGAAGTTTTTCTGCAATAATATTTTTAGTAAAATAAATTATAAACTGTCAGGTGAATATATTTCTAAGAGATAATGGGATTATTAATGTCATTATTATTTTCTCAACTGGTCTGATTACTACTATAGTTTCATGGGACAAATGTCCCAATAAATTATTTTTTAAAAGAAACTCTACCCATTTCTCTCCTTACCATTTTTTCAGACCTGGAGGCAACAGTCTGAATAGCCAGCATAGACTGTTGAACATATTTTTGGCCTAGACGCAGGGAAGTTTTTAAAGAATAGGAACAGAAGAATCTTATTCATGCGTTTGCTACTTTGAGGTTTTGTGTGATGTTTTCTTCATTTTAGAGCTGAGGGTCTATCCATCATTTACTTGGGTTCCTACTCATTTTCACATTTATTCAGATTCTGGGGTCATCTTTTATGTATTCATCCTCCGAGTTCTTTGAAAAGTCAATCAGAAAGGTTAAATGGTGACCACCATGCTATCATTCTATCCTGCAAGATGCTTTTAGAACAGTGATCATGTTGATTAGCATCTGAGAACTAATGGGGGCATCTATTCTTATCTCCTGGATTTGTACTGAGAATGGCGAGGTGAAGGAAGTCAACGCACTGGACTGTAACTCCCTCATGTGGTCACCAACCCTTCACCACACCCAGTACTTCAGAATTCTTCCCTGCCCGCTCCTTTCCCTGCTGTTGTCCACTTACTGCTCTCCTTACGTCATCCCTCTTGACAACTCTGACCTTCTCTACCTTTGACTATGGCATATGGACTCTACTACATCTTTTCTCCTAGTTCCTTTAATGTCATGTCTCACGACCTCTGTGATCTTTCTTCTTCTCATTTTATCTTTGCTTCACCCCTGGGAACAGGTTCCAACACTTTCACCTTTTTAGCTCCTAGATTTAAGCTTCTCCATCTGCAGGAATTAATTTTTAAGAACTCCTTGTTCTCCAAACTAGCCCTCAAACTAAAAAGTATGCCTATGGGGGACATAAGTTTATTCGAAGACATGGGATAGTGAAAGATCTTTTTTTCTGCTTCACTTTGATTTAAAGGTTGCATTTGGGAAACTTATTCTGTCATTGAAATAAATATAGGATAGCATGCACAATTCACATTTATTTTTAAAAGAAACTAATTTTCAACATAGGTTGGCTCCCTAGGACCATGCAACCCTAATGAATAGGGTATGAAAGTTTATTTTTTTCTCTAATGCTACAAACAATTTCACACAAGACTTTGGGAAGCGGGGTTAACATGGAGGCAGCGTAACATTTTGATGTTAACCCATGTGCCTTTGTTCCTCTAATTCCTCTGGATACCAGTATTTTTTTCCCCCTCACTTTTAAAGCTGTAACATGAGCTTTTATATGTATTGTCCTTGGGGTAGGGATGGTATAGAAAGAATTAAATGGGGTTAAATTTGAAACTTTGAGTTCTTAAATGGACTTTTGTTGAACTATTAGGTACTCAGAAGTCTTTGAACCTACTAATTACAATAGCCAGGTGTTTGAAAGAAGGAAAAAAATCAACTGTTCTGAATTGGATAAGTCTGACATAAATTATCTCCTGGGAACCCAGCAGTAAGTTGCAGATGAACGTGCAGATGGAATTGTTTTGTTGGGCCAGAGACATCATTTGGTAAATAAAGCACTTGCCTACTATGTTCAAGGCCCTGGATTGGATTCCCCAGAATTACATAAAAATTTAGCTGGGTGTACTGATGCATGCAGCCCTTGGGAGGCTGAGAGGGTAGAATTGCCCAGAGTTAGAGGCAGCCTGGGATACCTAGTAAGTTCAGGACTAGTCTGGACTAAAGACCAAGAGCCCATTTCAAAAACAAAACATCTACTCTCAAGGAGCATAGTTTAAGGAGATGGAAGGAGCGTCTTGACTTGGACACAGGATTAGCTGAAAAGGGGCACTTCACTCACACATTGAGCCTTCCAGCATCAAACTCCGATAAAGAAAGATAAGGCAAACAGCCTTATAGGTGTGGAACTTGCACAGGGAACTGAGTCCTCTGTCTTGGGCTCCAAGACCAGGAAGTCCCCAGAGAAGACAAAGAGCTTGTTACCTGGCCATCACTTGAAAACAGCCGAAAATTTCTCCTGTCCCAGGAAGAATGTAAAGGTGAGGGATATTGAAACTACAGATGGAAAATGGCTTACGTAAGCCTTCTCATCAGACAGCAGAAAGATATTTCTGCACTGAGGATAAGCTGCGGATGGACCTTATGTATACAGAGGTAAGCATGTCTCTTGCTTAGAAGTGGCAGGAATATGGCTGTGCATGTCAATCAAACCATTGACAGTGTCTTTCTCTGGAGTCACTGTCCGAGACCATTCTGGCTTGTTCCCTGTCTCCTGGCTTCTGTCTGGCTGCCTGCACCAAAGGCCGAGGATGATAACTAGACATTGGCTTTTCTTTGTCTCATGATGAAAGCCTCTCATTTTAGCATCTCACAGGCTTAGTTAGGGCCATAAAAATGCATTTTCAAGAGAGACTTTCTGGATGTCTTTCTCCTACAGATGATAATCCTGCCCTTGAGGTAAACTGCCCTTGAGGTAAGCTTCAGCTAACACAGATCTCTACTCATCCCTTTCTCCTTCTCTTCATTCTAAAAGTGATCTGGGATTAGGAGAGGTGTCTAGGGAACCCAGGAGCAGGTGCTCCATGCTACCTTCTGTCGCTGTCACCTGCATTGGTATCACAACCTACTGGGTCATGGTCACTGGTATGTTGCACTGTGCTCCCAGGAGGTGCCTGCGGTCTCATCAGAACCTCTGTGGCAGGACCATGTGTTTCTGTGTCTTTTCCATTCAGCGCTGAGTCTGCCAGTCCACTGGTTTCTCAGCTCTATCATTCTTCTGGTGGGAGAAGTCATGATTTTGGATATTGTCCCTGGAAATCTCTGAGATTAAGACGCTATGAAGCCCTCATGGGCTATAAGATTCCTTGGTAGGTCTTATGCTGTCCTGGACTTCACTCTGTGCAATCCAAAATGGAATTTTTAGTTTGCATTCTTTCTCAACTTTTCTGTGGTTTCTGTTTTGCTGTCTCTTATGCTTAGACTGGGCTCCTGAATGTCTGTCGTCTTTCTCAGAGGGACTCCACAGCTAAGCCTTAGTGCTTCTCTGCAATTCTCTCTTTCTTTTCAAATGGCCAACAGTGGCTTGGGGTAGAAAATTGAAGCAGCAAAACCTTGTGAATCTTAGCCTTCTGAGTTTTAATTAATTGCTTATTTTTACTCATATATTTATTTATTCATTTATTGTTTTGTGATACTGGAGATTGAACCCAAGACTGAGCTACATTCCAGCCCACTCTTTATTTTTATTTTGAGACAGTATCTCACTGAATTGGTAGATTGCCCAAGGTGAGCTCAAACTGTGATCCTCCTGCTTCAGCCTCCTGGATGTGGCATCACGACCTTTTGCTACCAGGCTCAGTTCTGGGTTTTAGTTCTTATTAATAACAGACAAAACTTTTTGAATTAGAGCAACTGACTTATTCACAAAATGGGCTGGAGGAATGGCTCAGTGATTAAAGTGCTTGCCTAGCAGGAGCTACATCAAGTGCTAAGTACCTGAGTTCGGTTCCCTAGTATCACATAAGCCAGGCATGGTGGCACATACCTCTAATCCTAGCACTTGGGAGGCTGAGGCAGGAGGATTGCTGTAAATCCAAGACCAGCCTGGGCTCCATAGTGAGCTCAGGACCAGTTTGGGCTACACAGTGAGACCCTGTCTTGAAAATGAACAAACAAAAAGTCATCTGGATTCTTCAATTAAAAGTTATGGTTTTCAAGAGTTTGTCTCTGGTACAAACGTGCATTGAACCCGAAAGCTGAAAGTTAGGCCCATCTCCAGCTGGGGCGAGTTCTCATGAAATCCCTAACACCTGATAATGGGAAGAAGGCGAGAGGTAAAACAACAGAAAGCAAACACTGGCCGCAGTTCCTGTGTTTGTACTTGATGGTGCTCTAGCAGAAATACATTCCACTTTTGGAACAGTCTTAATGTGGAATCTAGCCCCCTTTATTTCTCCTTTCCTAAATTAAGAGTATTTAATTAGTTCTATAGCTTCTTCTTCTAGCCCCTATGTGCCTAACTAATTGTTGTTGTATGTTTTATCTTAGCGCGTAGGCTCATCAAGGTCAGGCACATCCCACTTCTATGACAACCCCTGTTGTGATAATTTGCTCATTGTCAGTTGGACAAGACCTCCACAGTCACGGGGGCAGTGTCATCTGGTTGGGCCATTTGTCTTTCTGTTTTTTCTATTTTGAAATACTAACAAAGCAAAGTAATTCTGCTTATCACAGTAAGAATTTCATGTATTCAAGAGAGATCAAATTACATTAAAAATATATGCATATATGTATATATATACGGACAGAACCACTTTTTATCTTCACTGCTTCTGTAAATTTATTTCCTTCTGAGCTTTTACTAGATTTAAATATATGCTGTGGTTAAGAGAAAGTGTCAGATACAACCCTGTTAGTCTTGACAAGAGGAAACTGAGCTTGGGGAGAGGAAATGGCTTTCTTGAAGACTCATACCGATTTATCAGTGGTGTGGAGACCCAAGTTCTTAGATTTTAAATCCCGAATCACCAGTCTATTGGACTACATGTGTTTTTCAAATTTTGGCTTTTAAGACAGCATTAACTTAGAGACTGGAAAAATATTTCTAAGTATATACATTGATTTGCATCTTCTTGGAGAATTAATAAACGCTTGAAATTTTAGGGAAAGGTTCTATTTTTAAAAACAAGCACAGAAATAGGTTCTTCATGTCACTTGCTGAGTAAGCTGATCAGACTGAAGAGCAGATAAAGCTGGAGATTCTCAAAAGCATCTGAAACCAGGCAAGTTTGAGCAGACTACCTACTGACTGTAGTCCCTTGTTAGTGAAGACTAAGTGAAAAGAGAAGCCTATTTTTAAGAATCTGAAAAATCTTGATTTTAAATATTTTGTAGACATGTCATTCAGTTGAAAATTTGACAGAAAATTCTAATCAAGTTAAATAAAAAAAATAATTGCTATAGGGAAACACAGACACGTTGTTGCAGATCTTACCATTTTTGTGTTTACCTGTACCTACTCATGGGACAAAGATACACACCCTTGTGTATAAGCCATTAGCTGTACTTGCATTGCAAACAACAAAGTTCACATTGTGCAGGGTGTGGAGTCACCCAGTGCATTTGTGATGTTGACTTTCTATCCCAAAAATACTCTTTGCAAGTAGAAATTCTTTAAAAATTTTAGGAAGAAACTCATTCTCCATAATTTCAGTCTCTGCAGAGAAAGTTTTGAAAGCAAAAATGATTTTAATATGCTTGTGCATCTGGACATAAAATTCTGTTAACTGCGAGAAGGATAATGAGATGGTTCCTAAAGGCAAGTAAAAACTGCACCATCAAGCAGGATTTTTTTCATTATCTACAAGAGTTAATTAATAATGCCATTTGGCACAGTTAGATATGCTGAATATAGTACAGAATGCTTTATTTTTCTTTTGCTGTTAAAGGTGGTTCAGGCTTTCTATGAAATAGACTTGTGTAGGAACTGTGTGTTCAGAAATTATTTGGGATTCATTGCAATACTGCTTTGCCACATATAACTTGTATAAAAATGATATAATGCTAACCAAATGCAGTGAGGATTTGGACATAATTTTCTCATATAGATTTATAATCATGGGATTCAGCTGATTTTCCTAATGGTGATATCTCTACCCACCACAAATTTCTCTGGTAATTCCAATTTTGCTGGAAAAGCCTTAAAATAAATATATTTTAATTTGAGTCTGAAACAAAATAAAGCTTTAACTTTCATTTATTAGACTATTTTAGGGATAGATTTTCTTAGGAAATAAACAACATAATGTGATTTATATTTATTGATGTATTTCTTCCATCTTTTGGTATCTCCCTGCTTTCCTCCAGATCTTACAGTATTTTCTCAAAGTACAATCCACAGCGACTAGTGTTTAATTTAAAACTCTTTGTTTAGCCCCTAATTTGAGTGAAATTACTGTATGTGAGCTCGCTTTGACAAAACTCGTGTTTACCAACAACTTTTAAATAAAGCAATTGCACTTTAAATTGTTGGAAATAAAAATCTTACTAAGGAAAATTATTTAAAAATCTCTAGTATAGAAGATTGTTTTAAGGAAGACTCACATATAAGATCTCATATTGGAGAAAACAGCCTTATTCAACCTAATTTTTGTGACAACAACTATATTCAACTAGTTTTAGGCATTAACTCTCAGAATGCTGATTCCTGGACTAGGTACATGGAGGACAGCTGTCTAGAGGTAGAGCCACTAAATGGGAATAATTTCACCACATGATTATGATTTATACCAAAGTCGGAGAACTAATGGCATAAAAATAGGACTGCAAAGTTTTTGTTCTAAAGTTCACTTGGAATGCAAGGAACCCTGCTGAGCTTCCGGTTCTCCTGGCAGTCACTTACATGATAGCAAGTACTGAATAAAAGGGAAAGAGGAAAGAAAGTGCAAAGAAGCTAAAAGGGAACAGAGAGAACAATGAACTATTTGGTAATTTGACTGGAGCTAGCTCTATGTTTTCTAATTAAATGTGAAGGTTATCAGTTGAATATATGGAATATACTGCAATTCCTGGATCAAAAATATGCATTCTTTCTGTATGCTTCATGTAAAGTGCTCATTGAATATCGAATGGTTATATGTTGCTATTAGTGCTTCTACTTTTAGCATCAATACATGAATAAATATCAATGGTTTATTGACGTTCACTTATATAGATAAATGTGTGCTTAGATTATTGATTCACAATGCTTTTTGCCCATTAGAATCAATTAACCATCTAAGCAACTATTGTCCTTCCTTAATGTGGACTAATGAAATAAAAATTTCTAGAGATGAGATCAAGAACTCGTACTATAAATCCAGTGTGTTATGAATTTAAATTTTTTTCCTTGGGCAGAATGAGCCTGCCATTGATTTTTAACTGTTGTGCAAAGAAAATTAGTCGAGATAGAATTTGAGTTTCTACATTATTAAAACTGTTTTATAAGTCTGGCTGTGCTTTAAGATGATTAATAAATTTTTCTTAATGCTAGGGTAACCAAGAGAAATACTTAATTTCTCCAGTAGAAACCAACATACACAAGTGAACCAATATTTATCAGCAGCATTTTTATAATCATCTTTGTTTTTCTATGCCGTTATAAGATTTCATTTAGCCCTGATAGTAAATGTATGAGGTCAGTAATGTCATCTTTGTTTTATATGCAAGAAAATTGAGGCTCAGGTAGTAATAAATAGTTGTTGTTTGAGTGGCTGTGATACGTCACTTGTAGTAAAGGTGTTGGTCACACCACCATGGGTGAAGGCCCATGTTACTCCAGTGTTCCTAAGACAATTACCTGTGTACGGCAGCTCTATCAAGATGCTTGGGGATAAAAGATTCTGTGATCTAACAGGCTTGGGAAATGCTCAGTGGTTTTCCACCTAGTTGGAAATTCTTGATCCATGACAACATATTAAGCACACTGAGATATGCAGAAGAGGAATGTTTACTGTGATGCTCTGGGCGTTATTTAGCCATGAAAGTCTTATTTGAGAAGCACTTGCCCATGGAAATCATTTTAAAAACTGCTCCTTTAGAGAAACCTTGTATTTTGGAAATAATTCTACTGTGTTACATATTAGGAAACTTAGACTCCAAGAAATTTAGCAATTTATCTATTGATACCCTACATGTGGCTGTAGTTAAACAAGTTTGGCTAAATTATAAAATCTTTTCTGATTATAATGTCTAAGACTTAGAATGTGGACTTTTATCTCTTTCTGGGTTAGTAAAACCAAATTTAAATTACAGAAAAGATCAAAGACAATGCTACACGAAAAAAATGAAAAAATTACATGTGACTATTAAAATCAGGTAGTGTATTGTCTACAACTGAACAGAAATGCTGATTTTTGAAAGAGAATTTTTTTTTTTAAATCTCTGAATTGATTTCTAAAGGATTGTCTTCACAGAGAGGCAAGATTTGTAAGTTATTTTTAATCTGGATTTTTAATATTTTGTTAATTATCCACTAACTTTTGGGTAGCATTTTTGGCACATTAAATAATTTTTCAGAAAAATAAGCTATAATAGTCTGTGAATTCTACATGCTGAAGTAATAAAATAAGGAACTAAGAATAATCTTGTATTTATTCTACATATGATTCTATTAATTAGGAAAACGTGAACCCTGACTTGAAATGAATAGTAGGCTGTTTCCACTTCAAGAACAATGAATAAATAATGGTGTGAGGTGGTGGTAGTTTCTTAAGAGTACATCTGCTTAAAAAAGAAGGCAAGACTGAGAAACAAAGTAGGGCAGGAATCTGCTTTTCTGAACCTGCTTTTCTGAAGAAACACAGAGTTGATTGGAGAGAGTTGTGATTCATAATCGGGGCCCACTTAAAGCTGAGGAGGGAGAAGGTGCCGCACAGGAGCACAGCCATCAGGACTCCTGAGGAAGGTGTTTCAGGGGATCATGGGATATGTCAAGAGGTAATCCCATTATGAAGAACAAAGAGGGACTCATCCTACATTGAGGGATGGTGAAAGGCCTCTTCCGTTCCCCTACTCACTGTGAAGGGGAAACAACCACAGAGGGGCCACCAGGTATTCTCTGTCACAACACATGAAATACATAGCTGGCTTTCTGTGTCATGGAGTTGAGTTAGTGTGGGAGTTACAGCGATTTGAATACGGCTGGAAAATAAATCTACGAGGTCTGTAACTAATGCATGTGGAGAGTCTTTCCTTCATTCATTTCCTCCTCTTGCTTTTCTCTCTGATTCACTTGACTTAATAGGACAATGGATTTAGAGAGGTGAGTGGGAAAGTGTCAAAGCTCAGAGAAGATCATTTCAGGCACAACCGCTCAAGATGCTCATCAATGCACGCAGCAGCAAGTTTGAGCTCAGGACTTTGCTCAGAAAAAATAACATCTAGCATGAAAAATAATCATAGTTCTTCAGAGACTTTAAGTTTACATAGAAAAGATACTGAATTTCACAAGTACTTGTTGCTTGAGAGCTTAGTGGTGCTGCGCTACTACCCAGGAATCATTCTTGCTTGTCTAATGCGTTCATGAGTGACAGTCAACTTAGGTAATGCTCTTGAGTGTTGCCGCCACGCCGGAAGTTCAATTTCTACTAGGATTCTCTAGATCATAGTTTATAAGACTTTAAAAATCTAAGATGCCTTTGAGTCCTTGTGTAAATATTATATTTTAAATGGTGGAGCAAATTTGAATTAAAAGCTAACATTATTATTAAGTTATATGTACTTATTAAAAAGATAAGGGCTCCCAACAATTTGAAGTATGTGGGTCTAAGAGATGTATGAGAGAGGAAGAAAAAAGGAAAAGGGAAGAAGTTAACTAAAATGAAGAAGTCCACAGAATTAGCATTTTGTTTTCATGTTTTGCACTATTGAAAGTCTGATTTTTTTTCCATGAGCAAAAAGTCACTTATTTTTAATGCACGAAGATAGAACAAAGATGACACTTTTGGACAGAGTAGATTCTTGTATATACACATATCTGGGAGTCTACATACCCCTAATATGACCTTACTTCAATATACAGTGCATATCGGTTTTGAAGGCATGATGGGATAGGGAGTTGTTTATCATTACTAGATACAGACATAATCAACAATATCAATTAGAAGAAACAATTTCTACTGGGCACATTTTTTTAAAACTGATTACACAGTATGAACTGAGGACTGTGTCCGAATCCCTTTGTCCTCTCGAATTAATTTGCCACATTCTAAATCCGTAGATAAAGTAGTTCCGGAAGTGGAGTTGATTGGATGGGTTTGCTTACATTGCGGTCCATAAAAGAAACAAAAAGCCTTGCATGCAAAAGAAATGAGAAAAAATATAGAAAAATGAATAAATCAAAAGCAAGAATGAGTGTTTAAATGAAAACTTAACTCAAATGAAGCTGGCAATTATGAAAAGCACATTAAAGCATAATACACACAAGCTTTTATTTTTCAGATTAGTTGCATAAATAAGACACCTCAAGAGCAAATTGAAAGTTAAAAGCAGATCAGTCCATTCTCCCTTCTAATTAGAGATTTTTTTAAAAAAACTATAATACGGTATAGGAAAGGGGTGCTCAGTATTTTCACAATGGCTTTGCAATGCTGGGGAATATTTCCGAGATAAAGCAGGCTTACGAAATCGTTCCAGTTGTGGGTGTTAAGGAGAGTTGCCATGTAAAAGATGTGAGTTGAGAATCAGACTTTTCATCAGAACTAGCTATGTAGTTTGAAGAGCACAGTGCAAAATAAAAATATGAGACTCCTTATTAAAGATATTATTAAACATTTCAAGGTAGAAACAACAGAGAAATAAAGCTGGTTCTGTTATGAACAGGTAATCATCTTGAAATTCTAACAATATCTTTAAATTAAGTGAGTTGCTTGCTGAACTACAATGGTCATGAACTTTGTATTTTGTTTATTGTGGTATGCATATGGGAGGGTTATGCTAGATCAAATTTATCTTTTTCAGAAGAGGGTAGGGTCTTGGTGTGAGTTCTTTTAAAGTAAAATAAGCAAAAACGATTGACTATTGAAATCATCATGTAATTCTAAATGCAATTTTGAAAAAATTAAATCTCAAATATATTTTAGTGTCATTTTGTGATGTTTATTGTACTCCTGGCAAAAACTGAGTGAGTCATCCTTTCCCAAATTATACCTCGAAAGAAGTAAATGCTCAATTTCACAATAAGGCTTTTATGTTTTTATATAAATTGTTTTTGCATTAGTGCATGTGCTCAGAATGTAGGGCTGATAACACTTCTCTAAAATATCTTTTCCAATTTTGGATTTATTTCTTGGTTGCTGTATCTAGGGTTTCCAGTTTAAGAGCAAATAACTCTTTAAGAAATTGACTGAGTTTGGAATTTCTCCACTGTCATTCCGAATAGTGCTAATTGGATTTAGTGTAGAAGGCTCTTTCCACTTCTTGTTAATAAATGATGGCACTGCGGTGCCAGTAGCACCTGGCAAAGATTCAATCACTCTTTGCTCTGACTCAAAAATGACTCTGCTGGGCACCTAATTCAATGGACTGTTACCAAAAAAAGGTGGGTGGGGAACAAAATGCTTAAAACCCCTCAAATTTAAGGTAGACAATTCAAACTTAAAACTACCCAAACTTAGAAAGAGCTTACTCACCTGTTCAATATCATTGCTCTTCCGAGATTTGTAAATAAATTCTCCAATGGCTACAAATACAGAAAGGACCAGTCCAGCAGCTAGAACAATGAAGATGCCCCCAATATTTTCAACGCCCAGAGCACTGGCCTCTTTGCTGTCTTCCTCAGGGCAGCCATTTCCCCGCCACCATCTCTCTTTCATCATATGTAGCTTCCCCTCTTCTTGTAGCTGAAGAATAGCAATTGTAATTTTATCCCGGTAAGGAGAGCCTGAAAGAGGAATCATTCCGATGTTGGTCACTAAGAAGGTGGAAAAGACGTCAGTACATTCTACTACCTTACTGGTTTGCTTTATAGGTTTATGCTTGATGGTTGTTGTGAAAAATCAGCCCATTCATTCACAGACCAAAGCAGGAAAGTCTCATCCTGTATTTTGTAGGTTCTAAATAATTGGAATGAAGAGAGCTGGCATGTTGGGATTTCCTCTGGACCAGGTCATTTGCGCCTATCAACCGCAGTTAAGCCAGGAATTCTGTGATGTACCTCTGTTTCTGGTAAGATCTCCACAACTCTTTTCACACACCCATGGATTCACTGCTTAGGTTGTTAGGTTATCTAAGTTCTTGGTTGTCTTAAAGAGTGACGGAGTTGAAAGAGTTCCTCTTCTTCGTGGGGAGTGACTAGATATTTCCCAGTCTCCTTTACGGTGTAGTGGGGTCATGTGATTTATTCGTAGCTAATGAGAGCTCTAATAATGTATGATGCCTTCACTCCTGTGTTGGAATCGTTCCAACTTGATTTTCTGCTCTCTCCCCAAGCATACAGGAGGAAGTAAGGAATGCCAAGTTGCATGGATAGTAGAACCAAAAACAAATAAACTTGGACCCTCAAGGGATAGCATGAACTGGAGCTTTTCTTTCATTTTTCATCAGTCTTTGTCAAGCTCAAGGAATAATCATATGTAGGCATTTTATTGAATCAACCGAGTGAGATATTGGGAGACAGGAGGAGTGGGAGAGGAGCCAGGGGGCCAAAGAGGGGAAGGGAGGGGTTTGTAATGTTGATGCAATGTATACATGTACAAAATTCTCAGTGTAACCATCATGTATCACACACACTAATAAAAATGGGGCAAAAAAGGAATAATCATGTACTATGCAAGACATGAAAATTTACAGATGTTGGTTATCACTGTTTATTTGTACAACAAATGTGCTTATCAAGAAAAATATGAGAGGTTTTGAATTATTCAAAGATCCTGGAAAGTGTGGTTCGATAGGAAAATTTGTAAGGACTTTGTTGAAAGTATTTATTCCCTATCTTATGGAAATGCTGTTGAACTTTTAATTTTCTTGGTTGGAGTGCACTAACATCTATCTGTGGACGTGGCCCCTCAACATTGTCCTCCTGTGCTAGTCAGTGAGAAGGAAAAGAGAAGCCACGATATTTTAATTCAAACTCTCTTTAGATAGTAAGGAGTTTTGCTAGCATTTTTTCCATTCAGCAGGAAAATAGTAAAGCCAGCTCTCCACTTATAAAATTTAAAGTAATTCTTGGTGAAAGCGAGTTAAAAATTAGGCATTTTAGAAAAAGAAAAAGTATTAATATTATGAATTATATAGCTAAGTTCATTTGTTATAGGATGAGAATTTAAAGTCTGACAGTATGAATAAATCTGATAGACCCAAGAACCAAACTCAGTTCTTCTTACTTCTTAGTATTATTCTTATGAAAGTGTCCCACTTTCACTCTCAGGTTATTCCTTTGGTCCTCTGGAAATGTTTATGTTTGAAAGACAGAGGGTTAACATTTGTCGTTTGTTTACTCCTAAGACTCTTAAAAATAATTGTCAGCGTTCAAAATCAAGTTTAAAACAAGAACAAAATGCTTTGGAGGAAAATTATGGTTTGTCAAGTAAGAGTATGGCATTTTGGTGAGAAAATGGGTCTTGAAAGCCAAATTAAAAGATATTGGCCAATTGCTTAAACACCCCCAGAGTAATGGCTAGTGTCATTACTATATACTCATAACACTGAGCAATTATGTGAAGCAGGATGACTTTGCTTTAAGGTACGAAGAAGTACTCTGAGGAGAGCAAGAATAGTTCTCATGACCATGGTTACAGCAGTGATCATAGCTGTATACACACTGGGCACTCAATAAATGTTGACTGACATTCTCCTGCCTTCAGGCTGCACAGTACCTAAAACATTTCAGACAGATGAAGATCTGGTCACTGCTTAAAGTTGGTCCCTAAGGAAGGTAATTTCTAGCCTTCTCGTAACCTGCTTAAACCTTAACGGCTGTCATTCTCTTGAAATTTTATTTTAAATCCCTTAGGAGACACATTTCCTGAGCTTCTGTCTTGAGAGTCTCTGGAAGCAAAGTTTTCTATTTTGTGTTGCACCTGAGCCAACACTGCCCATCTTTTACTGTTGGAGAGAGTTTGAACCCTTAAGGGACTACATCCGGGCAAGATCAGAAGCCTGTGGAGGAGGTGTTACATGTGCACATATTTTAGCTTCAGTCTTTGTTGTTGTTCCTTTAACGTACTGAATGACATCAGAAATGACTTATTGCAAGCCACTTGAAAAAGAAAAAGTATATGTATACACAACGATCTTTCTGAATAGACACTGAAAGAGTCAATTCATCATAGAAGAAATATCTCCCAAATTTATCCAACAGCTGTATTCCCAATGGATGTATTCTCTCTGAGGTCTGCCATCTGTTCCAATTATTCCTTCATTGTTTTTGGTTTAAAAGCATGACAGGTTTATAACCACTATGAAACATTCCTAGAGTATATTTCTTTTCATCTAGGGCAAGAGGAAGGCTCTTTAACTTTGGAACTTGTCATGAGTAGGATTGGCAGAGAAGAGACTGAGTGGATTCAGATTTATATGTAGATTTATATGTACATGCATCTATCTATATCTATATCTATATATAGATAGATATGTCCACCCATCCACTCACACACTTTGTGTGTATACATATGCCCTCCTCAGGTATATATACATGTGCATCTATGTGCATACGTGTGTATACACATGGACTCCTTATACATATTTATACATTATGTTATTACATTCTATCACGGTGTGACATAATATAGTGTGAGATATTCCATATATATCACAGTGTGTGAATATAATATAATAATACAGTGACAATCAATACAGACCCAGGCTCATTCATACTCGAGGCAGATGTTGTGTCAATTTCTCAGTGTTCCTGAAAGAAACCCATTGCACTCTCTCCCTTTATCATCCTACTGTCAGAAATCTTGGCTTTCAAGTTCCATTCCACTCTTTACAAAAAATGCCAATTACAAGTCTCACATTAAAATGCAAATATTCTTTGGAAGAGTGATACATGATAATGTTTTCTATCTTTAATAACCGGTTGGAAATTTAGTGTCAAAGGAAGCACATTGAAAGGGCTTATGGGGTGGAAACTGGAATGAAATGGCTGTTAGTTTTGACATGACTCTAAAGATGGCTCTATTAAGAAACTATAGTTGCTCTTCTAGCAAGATGCACAATGTGTTACAGTCAATCTCAGGGTCTTGATTCTGCAAAGATTCAAGCAAAGTCATCTATTTCTAGTATTTTTGTCAGACGTGTGGTCCATTGAACTAAAGTCAGTGTCCCTCTCACCTCTGTGACTTTCCCCATCCCTTTATCTATAAAGAAGTTGCAAAGCTGAGTCAGGGAAACAGGACATTGCTATTAAAGCCGAGAAGCGCATCTTTAGCTGGTGTCTAATCCTCCCCGAGCTCCCTGAAGGGCATGTTAGCCAAACTGAAGAGGCCAATAGGAAATGGAAAGACACACACTGCTCTGGATAGGCAGAATTGATATAGTCAAAATGGCCATGCTGCCAAAACTTACATATAGGTTAAATGCAATTGCTATTAAAGTACCAACAATTTTTTTTTTGCAAAATTTGAAAAAAAAACAATTCTTAAATTCATATGGAACCAAAAGAGACCTAGAATAGCTGAAGAAATCTTAAGTATGAAAACAAAAGCTGATGGCATCATGATATCATGATTCCAGACACCAAGTTGTATTACAAAGCAACAGTTATACGGTACCAGCACAAAAACAGACAGATTGACCAATGGCAAGAGGCAAACTCAAACACCCTTAGTTGTCTGATCTTTGACAATGGGGCCAAAAAATACACGAGAAAAAGGGTAGCCTCTTCAATTGCTGCTGAGAAAACTGGTTATCCAGAGGCAGAAGAATGAATATAGACATACACCTATCATCATGTATCAAAATTAAATCAAAGTGGATCACAGACCTAGATATTAAAGCAGAAACATTGAACTTTCTGGAGTACTGAATAAAAAAATTCTAGAAGATGTAGGCATGGGCAAAGACTTTCTTAATAAGACACCTGATGCAAAAGAAATAGTCCACAGAATCAACAAGTGAGACTATATCAAATTAAAAAGTTTCTGCACTGCAAAGGAAGCCATCAACAAAGTAACAGGAGCACCAGCAAAATTGGAAAAAAGTGTACCAGCTATACCTCAAAATGGTTAAAAACAACATATAACAGAAATGCATGTGTACCTGTGTTTATAGCAGCACAACTGACAGTGACTAAAATGTGGAAGATGCCAAAATATTCAACAGAACAATGAATACCAAAAAATGTGGAGTATGTACACAGTGGAGTACTACACTTCCATAGATAGATAGATCTGAGGCTTTGTGCTAAATAGTCACAACTTGAGACCATCATGCTTAGTGTAGTGAGCAAATACAAAAGGTTAAGTTTTGAATGGTTTCTCTAATACGAAAAACCCAGAATACAGGCATTTTGTAGATCAAAATGGGTGTAATAGCGGGAATTAGGAGGGATGGGGATTGTGAGAGGGCCAAAAACTGGAAAAGGGAATGGTTTGCAGTGTCGACAAGATATATATGTGTACAGAATACTCAAACTATATATATATATATATATATATATATATATATATATATATGAAAAACAAAACAAAAATTTAAAAAACTAAGGCAGTCCCAAATAACTTATTGATGTACCTCAAGATCCTAGAGAAACAAAAACAGTCTAAGTCAAAAAGTAGTAGAAGAATAAAAATTATAAAGGTCAGAGCAAAAATTAATGAATTGAAATTTTTTTAAAATAGAAAAAGACTGAATGAATTGAAGATTTTGTTCTTAGAATAAGTAAGATTGATAACTCTCTGACTAAAGTAACCAAAAGAGGAAAGAAAAAAAAATATCATTGCAATTCAAAATGAAAAAGGAGAAGTTACAACAGGCACTGCTGGAATTCAGAGAATTATATAGGATATTTTGATAACTTGTACTCCAATAAATTGGAGAATTTGGGAAAAAAGAAATTCCTAGACACATATAAGACAGCAAAATCGAACCAATCATTTTGTGGTCTAAATCTAGAGTGTTTCTCAAAATCCTCATGTACCTGTGGATATTGTGCACTGGCTGGAAGTAGTGGATGCTTGCGCGCTTGACTTGGAGGAGTGTGTACTCTGCACACCCTTTCTCCATTTCCGTCTGAGACTTGGCTTTGTCCTGCCATGCCGTGAGGATGTCTCTAGCTGTGGCTCTGGTCTTGATCGGGCCCCACCCTAGCTATGTGGTTCCACCATTTCTCAGCTACATACCTATGAACAGACTCTGATATTCTCACACTGTGAGCTAAAATAAGCTTTTCCTCCCCCAAATCATGCATTCTGGGTATTCTGTCACAGCCATGAGAAAGTAAGTAAGACAGAAATTGGTGTCAGAGATGCAGTCACTGCTGTGACTTTACCTGCCTATATGGTTTGGAAGCCTTGGTTTGTGCAAGGAGTTTGGAAAGGGTGGAGGATGCCGGCTGCAGAAGCCTTAGAATGCTCTGAGCTAAGCTTGATGGGAGATTCTGGTCAGAGACAAGAAGACCAGAATGCTGATAGAAGTGTGGATTGGAAAGGCCGGGCTCAAGAACTTTCAGATGGGAAAGGGGACTATATTGGCAAGTGGTCTAAAAACCATGTATGCTATATTCTGGCAGAAAGCTTCTCAGTATTTTGCCCTAGTCCAGAGACTGCCTGAAACAGATTAAGGGCAATGGACAACTTCATCTGGTGGAGGAAATTTCAAAGCAGACTGATATGAAAACTGTTACATGGCTGATGTTCGTGGCTTTTAGCTAAGTCTGTGATGAAAAACAGAATACAATGGCAGAGAAAAACGATACCAAATGTTTCACTACAAGACCAATGTGACTTGTAGTGGTGGGGCCAAAGACCACATGGAAGTTAAAGAGATTGGCATTAAGAAGAAGCCAAGCACTGTAAAGGGATTAACATAAAAAGAAGCCAAGTATTTACAATCAGGACTGTAAGAAAGATGCTTTGAAGGCATCCCGGAAGTCAACAGACTTCAACCTTTACCAACCCAAGGGCAGAGATGTAAAAGACCCTCCTTTGAGAAGTATACCCCAGGGCCAAAGGAAAAAAGTCTGCCAGCTGCCTGGAATTCAAGCGTTTAAGAACGCAGAGACTTTCACAGAATTTGAGGGCCAGTCTACTGCTCAAGCAGTGGCAGACCTTGATGATGTTCATGTGGTCCTGGCTTTATAATCTTGCAGAATGCAAGAGTTGTGGGTTCACAGAGGGTTCCCTCTAAGTTTCAGAGGAAAGCCTTGGAGGCTAGACGGTGTAACCCTGGGAGGGCAGTGCGTGAAGTTGTGAAGGAGAAGCCTGAGGTACAATGGAGATTCCAAACATTTGGAGAAACCAGGAGCATGAATAGTTCCCTGAGAAAGGATGCAGGCTATGGGCGGGACCAGCCCAAAGGAGAGAAGATGGAGGTTACAGCTAGAGGAACGCTGTAGGAGCTCCTCCTAAGCCCGTTGAAGTTCATATCTTGCTGTCACAACTGTTTAGGCCAGATGCTGGACAGGTAGCCGCAGAATTTAACACTTGCAATGCTGGGCTTAGACCTTGCTTTGAGTCAATTGCCTTTTATCCTCCTATTTCTCTCTTTTGGAATGGGCATATTTACCATGTGCCATTGCATGTCAAAAGTGCTTAACTCTTTGCTTTTCACAGGAGCTCACAGCTGAGAGTTTGCTTTGTGTCTCAGAGGAAACTTTGAATTTAGACTTTTTAGCAGTTCTAGAACTGCTAAGACTATGGCAACTCATAGAAAAAGACTAAATGCATTTTACAAAGTGGGTAAACACTAGTGTTTTGAAAGCCAGATGCAGAATGTTGTGGCTTGGAGCCGCCTGTATGTATCTATGGATACTGGGTACTACTGGGAGGTGAGGCCTGGATGCAAGGGGCAGATGCTTCAAGCTTGACTTGGAAGAGTGTGTGCTGGGTGTGACCTTCCTTCCTCACGTGGCTTCCTGTTTGCAATTCTGTGAGGGGCTCCTCAACCTTCGTCTTTGTCATTTGCTTCTACTGTCACCAGCTGCCAATGAGCGGACTGAAACCTACTGAAACTATGACCTAAAATAAACTTTTACTCTCCTAATTTGTGTGTGTTGGGCATTCTGTCCCAGCATCTGAAAAGTAACTAAGACAACGAATTACTATAGACTTCCTTGAGAGGAGCTGATAGACTTTGTACGATAATCTTGTAAGATAATAGTTTTTGATAGACTGGAAAAACAATAGAGAAGGAGTGAGATTTGTGGTGGGAACCAGTAATTGCTCCTTAAACATGGAAGGACATTCTGTTTGTGTGTGGTATTGTTGTGCAAGAAGACTTTGTTGTACGGGAGAATATTCCTAGAGGGTAATGATTTTCCTGTGCAAAGCAGTCCTAAAGAACCAAGCAGAAAATATTTTGAGGTTTTACGTAGTTAGTACATAAATCTATCTTATTGCCTGAGAAAATTATAGTTTAATTTTGTCTCCTTTTTATCAGGTTTGCATTGATTGACCTAGAACTTCACGTCAATATGTAACACAAGGTCTATATGTAAAATTGTAATCTACAGGTAAACTTTTTTAGAATTCTTAGATAACAAAAGGGAGAAAAATATGGGTATATTTAAGTATTGAAGAAAATAATATGAAAACAAATAATTAGGAAAACATTTTCTTTAAAATATCTCCATGGGGGTAAAATAATGAAATCTATATACTATTCTAGAGTTACACTGTTATAGAATTTGAAAGACATGCTGATTGAAATTATTAGATTAAATACCGAGTCTCTTCATTTCTGACAATGCCTTTGATCTAGGTGGGTGTTTCTCTTATTTATTCATCTGCTAATGAAGGTATTGCGGACTTTCTGAATGTGGGGAATATGTGCGATCTGCGCTTCCCATTTGCATCTTCGGTGCTGCCATGCCCCTCTTACCGATAGGAGTTCCCACTCCGTAACCTTTGGAGTCAATGAGGCCTCCGATTTGAGTGAGGTTGCAGTTTCTCTGTGTCACATACTCAATGCTGGTGGACTCCATCAGCAGTGCATAGTCGGTGGTCAGTACTCTTTGGATCCCTTCGTCACTGTTTTTTACCAGGGCAGTCTGCTGCCTTCCACTCATGAAAGCCCACATCTTCTCATAGGTAGATATCTTCGATTTCTGCAGGGAGAAAAAGCATACCCACCAGCAGAAGATTGCTGAAAGAAAAACAAAACCAAAAACAACCCACGGCCTAACACTTTTCAACATCCCAGTGGTTTGACGTTCTTTCTCTGCAGGGAGGACTGAGATTGATGACCCTGGGACTTGGGTTTCATAGCAGAGAAGAGCCTAATTCCCTATAGGAAAGCACTTGGAGGCCAAGAAGCAGCCACAGAGCTCAAGAAGACATTGATAGGTTGATGTCAGACCTTGGCCTGAGGTCTTTTTCTTGGTTTCAGTTAAGGAAGAATGAGCATTGGCATCATAATAGACTTACCTAATAAACTGTGGTCACTTCAGAGCATGGCATGGTGGCCCACTGGGCAGAGTGACTTGGTCACTCCAGGGCTCTACCCACTTGTCCACTTCCCTCAACCGTTCAGTTACAGCAGGCAGCATTTTATTGTTTTTAAGTATGTAAGTTTCCTTACATGATCAGCGTTCCTTTGCCGGGAACAACCCTGGTATAAATCACTGACTTTGTTTGCCTTATTGGTGACAAAGACACCACGCATAATTATCTTTTCTAAAAAAAAACAAAACTAGAATGCAAATGCACTTGTCAAGTTAGTATTCAGATCAGGAAACTCTTCATAATTTTATGTATGCAATTTTTCACTGCAATCACATTTTAAATATGGAGAACTGTGTGTCTCATTTGCAAGTATTCTATAATTTTTTCCTTTTATTCTGCTTTTGATACATTTAATGATAAACTGTATATTTTATATATAATGTATGCATATATATGTATATATATATATACAAGCCATTGTCTCATTTTCATCTTTTCTGTGCTAAAATATATTGCCTCAATTATTTTCCTATTGTCTAGGTATAATTTTGCATTCTTATGAATAGGGATCTATGTTTAGGCATTTCGTATTTTCCTATCTAATTTCCATATGGCTGCAAGTTTTTTTTTCACTCGAATTTTTCTTCATTTGCATCAATACACCCTTTCATTTATTTTTATTTCAAAGATGAAAGTCATTAAGGGAATTACTGACATTTTCAAGCTGTCTATATATATATGCACAACACACACATACATGTATGGGATACGTGTATGTATATATATTAGCCAGACTCCTTGGCAAGCAAGGGGTACATCCTCCTAGAAGGACAGAGAAGCTAAAAATATGATTTGTGATTATTGGCAGTGAACAGAATACCTGTGGAATCAACTTTGGCATAGTTATTCATGCTTGAGTATTCTTACAAACTCAATTCCTAATTCTGTTTGAGACCTGGGTTAATAATGTAGATTTCATGAGTTAGGTGAGGAGAGATGGCTTCATTTTGAGCTGTTAGGCATTTAAAGAGGCCCCTGAGAAAAATCTTGTGAGACAAACACCAATTCAATAAACAGTGTCTTATAGATTTTGATATTTTATGGAACTCATTAGGCCATGATGAGGTCCCTGAGGGGCTTTGCTCAACCTCAGACATATCTACAAATTGGAACTCTCTTCTACATAACAAAGGAGTATTTTGGGGGTCAGGGTCAATGCTTCATCTGTTGTGTGATTTCAGCCTTGAAGGGCCTGATGATGCTAAACTCATAATAAAGAGCTGCTTGGGTAAATGCAAGGAGGTCAGCCTGTCTTTTGGCAGTAAATGTGCAGCTGGGAAAGTTATTCCTTCATTAGGAAACTACCTTAGGGAAAATAATTTCATTGAAGTCTGAAATTTTAAAGTTGCTACAGACTTTAGAGATAGGCTTCTTCAAACAGCCACTTTTATAGACGGGAAAAATTTGAAACAGAGGGTTTGGAGACTTCAGAAAGTCACAATTTATGTTAATATCAGAGCTAATCTTATTCTTTGTACCTCCAAACATGGTTTAATGTTCTTTTCACTGTACCAGGCTGATTTGGGGCGAGGAGCTAAATGTCTATATAGCCAAAATATTTTTGTAGTGACTTTAATCTAATTCAATCTATATGTGAAAATATAACATATATTGCTGCTGCCAGTTGGCCTAATAAAAAATAGAAATCAGTCTCCATAGTAAAAAATTCCATGAAATATTTTAAATCATATTTAAGTTGAATTGAAAGGAGTCCTGTGAATATCTATAAAACTGCATTGTTTCTTTTGTCTATGAAAGTTGGCAAAGTGATCGGCCATTTGATCTGCAGTAATTAGACAAAGTGTGGTGAGTCTTTTACGGCATTCAAGGAATGGAAGGACATGGCAGGAGAGTGACAAGATTTAACACAAACCTACGTAGCTGTCACTGACTCCCTCTCAAGCAACACTCTCAGATCACGAGGGTTTCATTGTTTTCCATCCACAGTAGGACCCAACTAGTTGTGGTCCTACGGTAGCTGACTACCAGTCGGCCCCTTCCACAGCCATACATAGAATTCAAAATGATCTACATCCGAGGGCAGGAGCAATTATGCACTTGGTACCATCACAATATTCAACAGCTGCACAGTTTTTACAGTACCACTCAGTTTTTTTCCTTCCATCTCACCACAACTCAGTGACAAAATTTGTCAGGGGCCAGCATGTTCTTCATGCTACATGTTTTCTTCGCTGTCTCTGTCTCTTTCTGTCTCTCTCTTTCTCCCACTGAATTTTTAATTCCATTGCTCCATGGTGCGAAGTTCACAGCCCAGCCACACCCATTCCTTCCTTCCTGAAGTATAAGATTGTTCTAGCCTGAGGTCCCCAAGTTGCTACAGAGGAAGTGGGGGTGACACAGATCCCTCTGAAGCATGGAGGGTGGAGTCTTCTCTCTCTTAGAAAACTGTTGTTAGAAAATGTAGTGAAATTGGAAGTAGAAGAAACACTCCGATTTCCTTTGGCTGCTTGCTATACTAGTTCCGCCCTAATAATAGTAAACATAAGAGGAACTAGAAAAGTACCATTCGCCTTTCTTCTGTGCTTCTTCTCATCATTTACCACGTCTACGGAGGTAGAGCTCTACTGAATTTGTGGCTACTGGAGAAACAAGAGAGCCTTGCATTCTAGGAATGACAGCAGTGAAGCTAAGAATTACATTTTTAATAATTACAAATATCTGCAGATGACTCAGGCATCTTAGGATACAATGAATTTTTTTTTCCATAAATGAAAGTCTGCAAGGGAAACTTTGTGCTTGGAAGTATTTCATTTAAGATCTTTTTTCCTGCCCTGGTTCTACTTTCTAATTCAGCTCCTTTATGTAATGTGTGCAGATCCAGAGGCCAGGGACAGATAGTGACACACAGAAGGTCATAGTAGGTGAGTGAAAGAATTGGTCCGACATCGAGAGCTCTTTTTTCCCTATTCCTGAGTGGTATTTACTGTCATGCCATGCTCAATAGGGTTTATTTTTTTGTTAGGTCAAAAGAGTAGCGCTTGGGGGAGTAAATTAGATGTATGTTTTCTGACAGTTTTTTAAAATTTTCTTAATATAAGATTATGCTTCGTGGAAAACTATCACAAATCCTAAAAGCCAAGCCAGCTATTGGAACAACGGCCTGTTGGATTTTTTGCATTTCTAAATCTTCTCCAGGCTCAGCCATTCTACTTACCCACTAAATAATCTACAGTGTAGTTGAATACGGAAGCAGCGATTACCCTTCACGTGAGTGAGTCCGTCAAAAGCTAATTAGAATATTTGTAATGTCTTCTTAGCTTTTTAGCAAAAGTTACTAAAACAGAGAACTCTTAATCTATTAAACATGAAGTCATCTGGGATTTTTTTTCATCCTGGGAAATACCAGGTTTAGACAATGGACTTAGTCTGTTTACACCTGATTATGCTGCCAGCCCGATGTTGATGAAACGTTGTTGGCAAAGAGTGACCATTTTTCCATCAGAAACTTGCTGTAAGGGAGTGTTACGGTAGTGATGTCCACAATCGTTATTTGTTTCTCTCTTTCCTCCCAGGAAGTGCATGCAAGTTAAACACTGAGAAGAGATTCACCATGAATCTACAGACAGTTAAAAATTTACTGAAAACAAAAACAACAAGCAAAAAATAGTTTCCTGTGTACAGAGCATTTTTCTGAGCATTTTGGATAGATTAATTTATTTAATCTTCACACTGACCATATGAGAAGGATACGATCACTAGTTGTGTTTTATAAATGTGGAAAATGAGCACCATGGGGGTGGGGGTGGGATGATAAGGCCAGGATTTGACTCTAGCAATCTTGTTTCCGAGTCTTTATTTTTAACCAACAGGGAACCAGCTATTTGTCTTAATAGACACATCAAGCTCATGTGTGGTGATGTTTCAAGAGAATAAATAACATTTCTAAAGAAATAATTGAAGTAAGTAGCTGTGGCTTCTTTGTGTTCTATCCAGAGCCAGTGCACACTTGTAGTTGGCCTTCGATATATGGAAACTATTTATGAGATTTTTTACAGCTTTTATTTGATTAAATAAAATTTAGAGAATGTTTCAGAATGTGTCATATTAGTAATCTTACTTTCCCTTAATCATATTTTGCCTTCCATATAATTCCACTGTTTTCAACTGCAGAGTTTGCATCATAGAATATAAAGTGGGCAAATCTGGGGTATAATATGCTCTTAAGATGGAAAGGACCTCCATTTTTATAGAAATATCTCTCTAATATTTCATCTTTATGGAGATAAGTATTATTTATCACATTTCTTCAACTAGGTTGTAGGACTTCTGCAGGGAAGATGTACACTCACATTGTTCAGGTCAATCAATACCTGAGCAATTCTACTTGAGGTCAATATGTTTTAGGATTTTATAGATAGATCTATGTTGACATATGTTTACGTTTACTTATATCTGTAAATCTGCACACATGTGTGCACAATGGGAGTAGACTATTGATATTTTATTGTTTATCAAAATAATCATGCAAGTGTAGTCAATATCAAACAAATAAAATATCAAAAATATCCTTTTTTGAGACAGAGTCTCGCTCTGTAGTCTAGGCTGAGCCCCAGATCACTCTGTAGCCCAGGCTGAACTGAAACTCACATCAGTCCTCTCTCCTCAGCCTGCTAAGTGCTGGGATTACAGGTGTGTGTCACTGTGCACAGCTATCACATGGTGCTGGAGGATGGAAATTGGGAGTATGCATTGCACTTCCTGGGTAAACAGTCTAATCACTGACCTATGGCCGTGCCCTCAAAACATTACATTTTAAAATCTCCAAATTACTTTTACTTTAGGTAAATTCTCATGCAAGAAAACCCTTAAAATCAATGGATGACAAAGAAATCAGTTATTTCAAAATCCAAAATTGTGAAACAAATACATCAAAGAGAAGTTGTTACCTTAAAGGCAACTATTTTATCTAATGAATTATTAAATGTTATTTAATTAAATTATAAATTCTCCTTCTCCTTCAAGAAAGTGACTTAACTTATAACAACCCACAGCAAGACTATTTGAAGAAAGCACTTATGATGTAGTAAAAGGCCTCTGCCTTTCACATGTGGATAATACACTCATGTGGTTGATCAGGGTCTTACTTTTAATTGATAGAAAGTTATAACATAGGCAAATTCTGTAAGATTTTCAAAATTTGAGAGATCAAAACACTTTGTTGAATTATTTTTCATGTTTTTCTTCTGTCTAGAATTAAGGATTAGTCTATGATAGACAATATATAAGACTTTGAAAAAATGTTAAATTGATCTCATAGATTTCTTACCGAACAAATATATTTCAACCAACAGAGTCCTGAAGTTTTTGACATTAAGGGTAAAATTAGTTGGATCTTTCAAAGTTGAGCTAACAGCTCTTACATGAAGAGTGTATTTCTATGAAAAAAAAGTTGGAGAAATTTAGTTCATCATGTGCTTTTCTAAATGATTTTTTCTGTCTGAAATCTGTCCTTCCATCATAGCTCATTGCTTCAGTCCTCTTGGCGCAGGGCTCAGGAATTTCTTTGAAGTGCCTTTTGGGCTGTTGGTGGCACCTAACCACTCACTGGAAGGAGATTATAAAGGTTAGAGAGTCCCTTATTCCCACAGCCAGTCCAAAGTCCCTAGACCATGAAAGCCAGAAATGACAAGTCTGTTATGATTTTTTAAAAACCTATTTTATCCAAGTCATTTTAGACTGAATCACAAACTAATCTATGTAATCCTCTGGCTTGAGTCTGGGAGGATAGTGATTTGTTACAAGGCAAAAATCTCCCGAGGAGTATTTCTTATAGGAGGATTTCATAGCCAATTTGACTCACAAGGACTTCTGATGTCCACAGAGCTTTTTCTCTACACAATGCAGGGTACTTAGCCACATGGGGTGTTGTACTCAACAGGTAGGGATGCATCCTGTTCTTCTGGTGCTATTTAGAGCATCAAAACTTGCTCAAGATTTTATACCTTTCTTCCTCCTATCTTTTACAGTGCCAACCTCAGTGATGCCACATTGGAGATTCTGTAAAAAATATAAATTGAGCTGAATTAAATTGAACTGCCTTGCTCTGCTCCTCAGCTGAATTATAAGGGCAGCCTCACCATCTGTTACCTACCTACCATCTGGGAAGTAGATCTTTCGCAATGCAATGCAGTGCGCAGGTAAAGCTTCCAAGGACGAGCATCCCTATTGGTCAGGCCTCTGAATGTCTTTGAGATTTTGGGTCCTTACGCTCCTGAATTTTTCTTTCCATTGGTAGAAACCATACATTACTAAGGTTACTGACCAAATGAAAAGCTGAATGCAAACCAAGCTATAGTGTTTTCAGAGCTAGAGAAATAGGACAAGTAGTGCCCCTAGCTAGGGTTAAGGTTTGATGATTACAGTTACATTTAAAAATTGGTGCAATTAGCAAGCAGTAGTATATCACCTCTCTCAAGTCATTTAATCTTTGAAATAAGTTATAAG
The DNA here is from genome assembly GCA_004027205.1 of Ctenodactylus gundi. Lineage (NCBI taxonomy): Eukaryota > Metazoa > Chordata > Mammalia > Rodentia > Ctenodactylidae > Ctenodactylus > Ctenodactylus gundi. The sequence goes on along the minus strand of PVKB01003152.1, from coordinate 130,074 downwards.
TTAGATATTAGCCTCAATTTACAAATGAGACACTCGAAACTCAAGGTCCAGAGTTTCCAAGGTCTGCATAGTGAATCAGAATCGAACCCAGGCTGCCTGGCCCCAACCTGAGATCTGTTGTACTTCACTGAAGATTTGAATTATATACTCCAACATTTAATGTTGGCCATCTCTCTTGAAGAAAACTGGTTGGTGAGCCTAACCTCTGATCATAGGATTAAACTATTTGTTATGAAAAATGATTCACAAGGGCGTTTAAGAAGCCTTTTACTTCAGGCCTCAAATGGCTAATAGTTTTTTGTTTGTTGTTTGTTTTCAGGGCAATTCTTTCTTCATTTAAAAGCGAAGCATGCATTGCTATGTTGTCTCTGAGACACCAAATTTTGGACTATTCTATTGCTCTATAAGGCTGTTAGAATTACAAAGAGAAAGAATAGGATTTTAGTAGATTTCCTATTTTCTATGAATGATGCAGAAAACCGACAGTATCTTAAGTTACCCATTTATGAAAGGAAAGGGTTACAGAAGAACACCACTGCTTTCGGTCTTCTTGTATATACGCGGGAGAAGTAGGTCATCATGGTGGCTCCCGGGAATCCTTGCCCGAGTTGGGTCCGTAGACACTACCCACGAGCTCACTGTTCTTTTATCTTTATCTCCTAAGATGCTGGTGGTGGTCACAAGGGTAAGGAAAGTCTTTACTTTTTAGTTTTTTGAAAAACTTAAAAGATCATGTGATTCCGCAGCAAAGAAAAAAAAAAACAATGTAATTAACACTTATTAGTTTATCCCAAGTAGTATAAAAAAGGTTATGAAGAAAAATCTCTCAAATTTTCTCGAAGTTCTAAATTACAAATATTCTGACTTATCAACAGTTACGAATGAATGAAAGACTTTATTAAAAATGAAATGGCTCCTGGACACCCACAAATGAATTTCTTAAATCATCTTCAATAGTACCTGAAGGGTTGATGAAATGCTACCCATTTCTCTAACCTTGTCTTGCTAATTGCCCTCGAGGTAACTGACATACTTTGGCCAAATAGACTGTCATATTATCATTGGTGCTTAAGACTTTAAGACTGAGATTATTGATGAGCTTAAAAATGTAGTGTTTAGTAAGTACCATTAGCTTTGACCTTTCCTTTGTGGACAACACCAGTTAGAATTTTGGGATGTCCATTTAAAGCTTTCTGTAACTTAATTCATGATTCAGTCCTAGTCCTCTTTGTGTTCATTGACTTATACGGTTGTTGCACATGTAAACTTTTCTATAAAGATAAACCAGGCCAGCCTCCCTGGTCTTGGGTATGTCTTGCCTGGACCCAACACTTGCTTAAAAATATCAGTGTATCCCCCACTGCCTTTCCCAAGTACATATGGTAGATAATGGAATCTCACTGGAAATATTTTTAAAAACTAAATTTTGTGGTATTTTTATGTTGAGGATTGAATACTCACATTCTGAAATCTAAGCTGTCAAGTTGTTGGTAAGAATAACAAACCACAGGAGAAAAAGTCAATGGATTGTGATTGAAATTTTAGTGTGCACCCTCTGGCTCATCCTTAGGAGGAGATTTGGAGGGATTTTGATTATAAATGTAGCCCTCTGCAGCTGAATATTGCTTAGCTGTAAAATGGTTTGAAATCAACTTGAAAGCAAAGGGGCAGGTTGCTGCCACCGGTGTGTTTCCAGGGGGAACAAAACCATCCTGATGCCCAGTGTGATGAAAGGATGTCACCTGGTAGAAAGTTTCCTGTGATTGAGTGGGGATGGGACCCAGCTGGGAAACTAACTTGTGCTCCAGCAACTGAGAACTATGTGCCAGGATAGGTTAAGTGTGTGCATCTTTCTTTATTTAGACAGAGAGGTCACTGCTTTTACTTTAGGTAGGAGGAAGGGAGAAAAGAAGAAAGGAGGGAGGGAAGGAGGAAGAAACAAAGAGAGGGAGGGAGGAAAAGAAGGAGGGAGACCACGATGACACAGCAAAGGTGTCCATATGCCTTAACCTGAAGCTTGCAACTGCTATCAGTCAGTGATTGGATTCTCAAGGTGAAACTACCCTGAGAATGAAAGGGCTGGGGTATTTCTTTGCCTCGTGGCATAATCCAGCTTAAGAGCCCCTAGTGTGTGTGTCTCTGAAGCTTTCTGGCAGCTTGCTCCCCTCAAGGGGGAAGCTATGTTGGATTTAGCCCTTGTTCTCTTTTTGCTAATAAATTCCTTCTTGGTAAATACGGTTGCTGGGCCACAAGTTAACTTGCAAAGCCTGGCATGTGGCGGCAGTGTTTCTTCCTGTGTAGGTCTGGGCATGCATCCATCTCCCCGGTTCTCTCTCTCTCACATCCATTCATGCATTCATTCATTTCCTAAAACTGTATTTTATGAGTATGTGCCAGGCGTTGTTTTAAATTCTGGTGATGTAATAGTAAATAAAGCAAATAATCTCTCTTACTCTCAAGAAGACAACTTTTTAGGCTTCAGGAAGAGCACATCGGTTAGAGCATTTGCCTAGCAAGCACAAGGCCCTGGGTTCAATTCCCAGCACCACATAAATTGGAGATGGTGATGTATATCTATAATCCCATTCTGGAGGCTGAGGCAGGGCGATTTCAGTGAGTTTGAGACCAGCTGGTCTACACAGTGAGTTCAGGACCACTGTAGACTATAGAGCAAGACCCAGTATCGAAGAGAGAGAGAGAGAGAGAGAGAGAGAGAGAGAGAGAGAGAGAGAGAAAGCTAACTTTCTAGAACTCTCTATAGTTGTCTTGGCTCTCCCAGTGGTAGCTTTGTAACTTCCGGAGCCAGCCATATAACTTTTCTGTGCTTCCGTAGGGGTGATATTAGTACTCATCTCCATTGGTCTTTATAAAGATAAATTAAGATGATATGTATGCATAACTCGAAGCAGAATATTTGGCTCAGGGTTAGTGCACTCTGCTTGATGTTTTTTTCATTGATGTTAGTACTTTCACCATATCCTTTCTCTCTGACATGCTTACCGCCTGACCATTTGCCTCGTAACCCCAGGGACCACTTCCCTTTGTGTCTCATTTTGAGGACTAGAGGTCAAGAAGGACCCCTTTCTGAAAATGCAGGGGAAACAGATTCTAGACTCGCACAAGCTTGTTTTCTAGAGAGGATCCAAGCATGGCTTCCATGGTCACCCTGAGCTCCTGCCAGGGAGATGGAAGCTGGCACTTTGTGGCTCGCATGGAGCACATGAGCAGAGAGGCATGGGAGGGCCACTTTATTAGTACACAGATTCATTTCATGGTGGCAAAGGCAGGTCTAGTCTTTGGTCAAAGGGCAGTTTAGACAGCTTCCTTTTGGAATTGGCAGTGTAGAATTAGAAGGGTGGAGCCTCTCCTCTGCTTCTGGCAATCTCTTTCCTGGTGCTTTACAACTCTTCCCGCTGAGCTCTGGTGCCAGAGCCCTCTGTAAATTTTTATTTTTAAAGATAAAGTCTTGATAGAATCTTAAGCTGCCCAAGCTGGAATTGAGTTTGTGGTCATCCCAGGTCAGCCTTGCAGAGTGCTGGGACTATAAACATGGGCCACCGCACCTAGTTTAAGACTCTCTGATATTAATGCAACCCCTAAATGTTGCTCTGTTCCATGTGCCTGGCGGGTGACTTTGCTGCTTTCTGATAAGAACGACGATGAATCACTAGGTTGGGGTGACTTGTGTCTCCTCACACTATTGATTTTAGGAAAGCACTTTCAGAAACTTAGAAAAATATATTTATTATCATTTGTCCTTGATATATTACTGCCCAGGGAAGAAAAAAATTACCTGTATGTGTACATTCATTAAACCAGTGCCATTGTTCCTAAAGTAAAAACAGTGTTTAAAAATGTTTTTCTTAATATATAGTAAAAATAAATCCTACTTTTTACACTATTCAGCTTTTTAAAGCTATAGAAATAACTTATTTGTAACACAAGCATGTCTTATTTATTACCATTATTATAATAATATAGTAATGTTAAAATTTACTGCATAGGTACTGTGTTTTGGGAACGAATACTGTTATACAAAGAAGTGTCCACTTTTTTTGTGTTGATCTTACTTTTGGTTTCTAAATTAAATTCTTTCCACATCAAAACAGCTCACTCAGTCCTGGGCTGAGGGTCAGACGTTCACAAAAGTGTTTTTAGAATTTGATTTGGGTACCACCATTATTTTCCTTCTGTTCACAAGCATGTTTATTTCCATCAATGTTTCTTGAAGCTGTAGTTTTTTTTTTTTTCTCTCTGAGACCAGGTGTGTAATTAGGATAATTTCACTTCTGAAGCTGTTGTCTTTCTATGTAAAGGGAAGGGCTGAACTTCATGATCTCTAAACCCAGAAGATTTATTAAAATTCGTTCTTTTTCAAGAGGAATTATAGTATCTAAGGTTTGTTAATAAAAGTACTAAGACTTACTCCATAAGCAAAGCATAAAACAGGTTCATTACTCTGGGTAATTAAAAAGATCAGAACAATGAAATGCACTTGACCTTAGAACTAAGCCCACTTCAACTTAATTCTCCTTTGGTGGCTCATAAGGCTTTAATGGTTACTGGAAGCCTCAGGCACCGCTGGGAACACTGTTCTCACTGGTTGAGATACAATATTTGACTAGAGTTCCTTGGGAATTTGTTTTTAATTTTCCAACTAAATTCTAATATCATCTACTGCCATCTCATCAGGTACAGAAAAGAAAGAACAAAAAGGATACTGAAGTGTTCTGATTGTCAGAATTTTTGATTAAGAAATCTTATTCTTATTTCATGTATTCCATAAAAGAGTAAATAACAGACAGCTGGCTTGTATTGGCAAGAGCAGGCCGAGCGAAGGCCCGGGAGGATATTGAGAATGCTGCTCCAGAACTGAGTGCTAGACTCTTGTTCTTCTCTCCTCCTCTACGGCATGATGCCACCACGGAGGACCCTTTGTTGAGTTCTTACCTTGAAGAAGGTCATGGTTGATCCGTCTCTGACAGCTCCGTATTCTATCTTGGTCTGCTTTGCCAAATCATCCGCCGTATCTATGGGGGATTCCATCCTCTCTACTGTTAAGAAGGCGGCCAGATTGGCAGTGTAGGACGAAATGATGATCAGGGTGAAAAACCACCATATTCCTCCAACTATTCTGGTCGATAGAGCTTTGGGCATCAGCTCTGATCCTGTGATGGCACCATCAGAGTGAGTGTGTTAAACAGAGTCAGGAGGAGAGGGAAGACTGACAGTCGGGCACTCTCGGGGGGTAAAACCCTTCAAGGACTTGCTATGTGGTATGCCGATGGACAAATGCACTTCGTGGAAATGGAAAAAATCTGAAGGATCCTTCCTTAAATCATTAATTATTTTTATATGTAAAGTGTAATTTATCAAGAGTTGATGATGTTAAAGTAGATTTAGCCTTAGGATAGTGTATGCATAAAAGTTAGTTTGTTTAATTTCTTAAGATCAAAATGTCAATTGTAAGAGTTCTCCTGTTTTATTATTGTTTAAACTGCATCATGTTGTGTGAAACAAAATGTTCTAAGTCAGAATGGTTCAACCCGCGGCCCTCTAATTTTTTGCCCTTGTGCTTTTGAGTGAAGAGGACTGTTTTGAGCCACATATGGAGTACATAATACTTTTAATGTTTTGCATGTATTAAAATTTCCTTTTAAAAATTTTCATTATAACATTAAAAAAGGTCAAAAGCAAAGCCAACCGAACCATAAAGGCCAAACTGGCAGGCTACACGGAGGGCATACCTTTTCTAGTTCTTATATTATCATGAAAAGTTTTTAAATGCTAACTTATTTTTCTTTAAGGTCAAGGAATGTGAGAAATTTTCAAGAGACTAAAATAAAATTTGTCATATTCACTTTAATTAGTGATAGTTTGAAAATAAGATGCAACCATACTTGACAGTGAATGAATCACTTTTTGTTATATGTTGATTTTACTCTCGAAGTACCTTTTTTCTAATATAGAATATTATTTGGCCAAAAAGATATTTATTCTTTGAAGGGCATAATTAAAGTACTATTTTAAATTCCATGCCAAAACCCAGATGTTTCTCATGTGGAAAGAGGTAAGAATACACATTCATGGTAAAAACACACATTTTAGATCTCACGTAAATGATTTATGGTCATTTTTAAAAGAAAACAAGAGGCACTTAATATGTTCACCAACCAAATGTTCCTCTTTTACAGAAAGGGCTTGTGGGCTAAGTTTACTCACATAAGAGAAGGACTCTCAAGGCTCAGTTTGGTCTCTGCTGTGTATGACTATAAATCGAGCAGCAGAAGGAGAAAGGACCAGAAGTACAGTGGAGTTCACTGCAAGTGCACTGAATTTTAAATAGATTTTTGCCCAATCCATTTGCCTGAAACTCATTCATCTTTCTATACCATTTCTCCAATACACTTGACGGTACAACGGAGTTTATGTGACCAGGTAAAAAGTGGAAGAAAAGGTCTCTCAATTTAAGATTGCAAAGAGTGAAGTATGACAGATCAAATATCTGGTTTCAAGGATCTTCTGTTGGGTTTTTGCAATCTTGTAGTTTATAATAGCAGGAGATGGGTGGGTGCTTTGAAAGCTTTTAGTTAAAAATGACTTTAGATGGAAATAAAAATATTTTACCAATTTATAAGTGAGTTTCTGCTTAAGTTTGATTAATAAACAGATACATACACATTGCTCATGAAATCAAAGCCAGCTCAAGGCTTCTGATAAGCTGGTGGAGGCGGGCAGAGTTTCTGGGCTCTGAATAAATAATCTCCTAAAGCCATTACGTGTCTTTGTGCTTTATTCTTCTTTAATGAGGAAAATGCTTTGACTGCAGTTTGCATTTTCTTCTTTTGTTTGTTTGAATTTGAGTGTGTAATAGTACACAAACTTATAATAGTTTCCAGAAAATTGCCTCCTAGGATTTAGTTGAATAATTTGTTGCTGTTGTTTTAATCTTGTAGTTTAATGAGATTTACATGCCTGTGGGTGTGTGTGTTTAAAGCCCAAGGTCGTTTCATATCTTTGTAGCTAATTGATCTAGCATCCCGGTGGCAATGTGATATTGCTTTAGATTTTCAGTTGGCTATCATTAAAATACCCCTTATTTAATAAAATAGCCATGGGGAATAAATAAAACAATAAATATATTTTTCTGAACTTTTAGGTACAGATATTCTACTGTAAATTTATCTTTATGCAATTTAGTTGTATTTATAGAAAGATAAGCTCTTAGATTAATTTGTGTATTTGTGTAATTACTTATCATATGGTAGTAAAGCTGGATGTGTCATAGGCATTCATATTTTTGCATAAAATTCTTTGGAAGTTTAGAAAGCCATTATGGGAGCCTACTGAAATCATATTTTAAACTCTCGGATGATGGCATTAATTAAATTTCTCAATGTTTGCATTATTTAAAATTTTCACACAAATTTGTGAGCTTTATGGTTCGCCATGTTAGTTGACGTGTTCAGATATGGCTTCCCTCAAGAAGAGATGGTTTGTGTTAATTCAGGGCTCTGGAGGATGAAGTTATGAAACAACAAAAGTAGAATAAAGCACCACTGGAAATATTCGGGATGTGAGACAATACTTGCTGAAGTCTCTTTAGTGCCTTTTACGGCAGACATGACAGCCATCCCGATCCAGACTTTGCTCACGCTCTGTAGAAAAGAGAAAGTCTGATCATCGCATCCAAAAAAGAAATGAAACAAAATTGTTTTCCAATTGAGTACGAGGACAAGCTTCTGCAAACGAGAGAGCGCGCAACGGAGCGCAGCTACCTGGTTCCACTCCACGTGCCAAGGATAAATGCACTAACAGTCACCAGTACCCCCAAGTTTGAACACGGAAGAGTTTGCTGCACCTGACAAATCTTTATACACACTTGAGGAAAGACAAGCAGAGTCTGGTTGGGGCTGACTGTCATGTACCCAAGGTAGTGGTGACTAACTGACACTGCACCCCGCAGTTTGCTGTGGGTGATGGTAAACTCCAAACAGGTCAGAGAGAGAAGTGTTGGGGTGGGGACACTGCACGTGACATGCAGCCCATGTGGTCATAAGCCCTCCTCTGCAGGCCTGCTGCATGCTGTGTAAACACAAGTGTGTTTTCTTCTAGCGGTTGGAGGAGGGAGGCCATAGGGGATGGTAGGAGGTCTCCTTTACTCTGAAAGTAATTGCTCGCAAGATAAACACTCCGAAAATTAACCACACTGGCCAAGCAAGATGTGGCTTCTAACGGGGTTTCTTGCAGGATTTATAGCTGTGTGCTATGTTCTTAATTTATGCCAGGGATTCCTAGTACATAGGTTGTATCTCTACCGATTCAACAGTGCCTAAACTACACTTAATTGCGTAAAGAGGGTGTGCCCATTTTCTTCAGTTATTTGGTATTTTTACCCTAAAGACTTCTAAGATCTCCTTTTTTTCTCCCTCTTTTACTTGGAGACACAGAATATAAACATTTCAAGTGGTATGATAACAGCTCCCTAATGAGGAACCTTAGGTTCGCTTCCAAATAGCAAACATGTATAATGTATACCCCAGTTGGATTTTCCCTTTGCCAATTTGTTTTGTAGCTTATCGTCAAATGAGCAGATATTCCAAACACAACAGCATCTGTGATTTATGATTTCCCTAAATTAATGCATTTAATCTTGGAAGTATTTTCCAGACCATATGCCTAGCATAAAAGCTGAAGAAAATCCGTAGAGGGACGGATTTCTTCCAAACGTTCAAACAATCCTTCCCTTGCCCCTGCAACAAAAGTAAAATCTCCTAAATCACAGAAAATGCAGAAAATATATTACGTCTCTCTGGCTTGAATTTTATTTCCCCAGCCCCCTACAGTTTACTGTTGCTATGGTTACCAGTGGAGGGAGATTGTAAAGAGTTAGTGGGAGGGTAAGATGAATCTCAGTAGGGTCAGTCAAAGTGGTAATTATTTGGAAGTTCTAGGTACTGCCAACAACTGGAGGAATCTAAATGAACTTGATCTTGAAAAAGATTCTAATTCCTCCCCATGAAAACTTCTCACCTGTGGCATCACAGCTGAAAGGAGAGGACGACTGACACCTGCAACTAGGCAAATCGTAAACCATTTGTAAGGTGCTTGATCTTTTGCTACTCACAGGAAAACGTGCTTTAATGCTATTTTAGCTACCTAGGAAGGGAGCCCCGTTTGTGGCACAGTTTTCTTTGTCTTCAGAACTATCTAGAAAGTCAGTTGCTCTTAATTCAAAGGCCTGAGACAGTGTCTCAGCCAACCCTCTAGCTGCATGGTGGAGTTTACCAGCACGAAAGCCTGTCAGCAGACTGTGGGATGCGTGTGACAACGACGGCAACCGATGTACCTTGCTGCATGAGAGCTCCAACTCCAAACCAGAAACTATTTAGTAAAGTAAAATTGTTTTCCACCACGTCTGAGTCAGGGTTGCACGGGTGGGGGTTATACCACTCGTAGGGTGTAAACCTGTGGTAGTTAACAGAAACATCCTGTAAATATCAGATACATACACGGGCACTGGCAAAACCCGCTGAGCATTGCAGAAAGCCGAACCATTAATGCTGAAGGCATCAAACCCAAGAAGACAAGACCGTAGTCGTAAACTTACTGCTCCGGTGGGAATGTGCAACAGAAACTGGAGTTAGTTATTTACCAAACTTGTTTCTAGGGGAAACCCATCGTTTGGCTGAAATCACGGTCCGCGGATCTATGTCTACTGAATTCTTCTGAGTTTTTGTTCGATTTCGTCTTGCTGCTCAACAAGACGGACTATAAAGAAAACTTCTCTCACGCCACCAAGGAGCGATGAGAGTGTCACAAACTTGTTACGTCACCATTGAGATGCCAGGACACTACGTGACTTGGGCCTGTGGAAGACACAAAGGAAGGGTGACTTGCCTTCGAGGCATTTCTATGGTTTCCATGGACTGACGCTTAGAAGAAATTTAGGTGAGGTAGTAGTTTTGAAGTGCCTCAAAGGGGCTGCATGGCTGAAAAAATTCATGAGTAACAGCAACAAGAACAAGAAAGGCTGGCTGTGGGAGGTACGGGACACTGTTCTGTCACTGCAGCATGGCGAAACAAACGTGCCAATTCTTCCATGAAGGCAAAGCTTAAATTTGGAAGCACCAGGGCCCAGGCATGCATATCAGTAAGTATTAGCTCCATGGCATACCTTGTTGAAGAATTTTAGGTTTATTATTTTTCCTTTTGACTTACTTCTAAAACAATGGTCCATGGTCATTTAATCACCAGCCTTCGTTATGTAAGAAATACTTTTTCTTATGAAATTATTATAGTTCTGCCTGCAGGGTGGTGAGCCACAGGGGATAAAAGTTTACAGAAAAACAACCCATCGTCTGTCTGTGAGGTTGTCTTACTTTTTTTTCCCTTTTTTAAAAACATTTTTTGGCCTTAGTTTCCTTACAACAAAGAGAGGTGATACAGATACATCTAGGAGTGATATTTAAAATTTGGAAAACTGAATCTTTTTGTGTCTTTTGTTAAGCATCTGTCTAAGAGAGGTACGTACCAGGGAGTCTCAGTCCTGAAGTTATTTTTCAGGGCTACCTTACCCAGGGGCTCTTAATTTTCCAAAGAGATGTTATCCAGTGCTTAAGAAAGTGAAGAGAACCTGGTTTAAAATGCAATGATTTTTAGCACCAGAAGCTTTGCCATTTGCCATTGGGTCCTCTTAATGCAAACAGGAATGTTAAAGTAATGCTAAAATACTGTAAAGCTGGTGAGAACATACAAAATACTCTCCAGCCATAAGGTTTCAGCAATAAACAATGGCAGGTTGCTGACACATCAGGGAGAACCAGGCTGGAGGTGAATATATTATCAGTAGCAATACAGCAGGGCACACTGTGAATCACCCACAAGGAACTGGGCAGACAGTTCCTCGTCAGGAGAAACCATCCCCTAGACCCCTGCACGCCTTCTGGACACTGTGCAGTATCTCGCTGTCGAGTCTCGGGAGGACTGGGATAACAGCCTGGCAGTTCATCCTGCCATCATGGCATCCAGCTCCTCCGGCAGCTTAGCCACAGCTGCAGGGTGCAGGCTCCTGTGAAGCTTGGGAATGTGGCTCTAATTGACAATGCCATGCCAATACATTTTAATTACTGCTTCAACAATGTAATTAGGTTTGAGATTTATACACTCTTATAACCATAATAGTTTGCTGATCTGGAGGAATGAATACCAATATTATTAATGAACCTACTAATTGAAACAGCATGCAGAATGAAGATGCTGTTACTTAAACAATATCATTGTCGCTTGTACAATAATTTAAAAATATTAATTGCAGTAAATTAGGAGGCTTATGTATTCACACGCAGAGGTTTTTCAAATAGGCCATGAACTTAGCAACTGCAAGCTTCCTCCTGTTCCGTCACCTTCTCCCAGATGTCCTCTGGTCCGTGAACTCACCTCTTAGGAATGTTGCTTTTAATTTAGTCTTTTTCTGTATATCAGACTTTGTACTTGTGAGTGAGCAGTTAATTGAATTTTCTGTGGCAAAATGGAGACTGTCTACACAGAATGTGATTCTACCTGCTCAACAGATATGGTAGCTCTTTCTCTCTGGGTTCTGAGTGACATGAGGATAATGTAGGCTGAGGAATGTTGATGGAGGTTACGATGTTACACTGTGAAGACTCTGGCTTTTTGTAATGTAATAGACCTACCTGTTGCCTGAAAGTGATAATTCAACTTGAATTCCTAATAGTCAGTGAGACAATGGGTCATTGTGAGTAAATTGGGGAGATGATTTATCCTCCACCTGCACCATGATAATCTGAAAGTGCCAGCCCAAATGATTCTCAAGAAACCGGAACTCATCTTCAGTAAAATGACACAGAGTTAAGTGTACTTAAAACCTGTGCTAAAATTTCCATTTGCAAGAGTGGCCTGCTGCTGAAACGCAAAAACTTATTGCGGCTTTACGTTTTAGATGCAATGCGTACACTTCAATGGAAGACATGAACAAGTTTCCCAGGGAAGTTCTCTACTTAAGGGACTTTTCATGGCTGAAAGTGGGTATTGGGCTGCATTAAAAAGAAACAGATCCATTTGTCCTCCAAAGAGGAAATCTCCATTTGAACTTGTAAGTTTGTATTATTAGCTTAGCATCTGCTTTCAGAGGTTTTCTATTTTTTTCTTCTGTGTCATCTAAAAATTGTTCATGTTTGGCCTATCTACAATGTATAGTCACCATAGTCATAACTTCTTCAAGTTAAATATTTTTCAAAAACTAAAAACAAAATGAGAACCACAAAAACCAAAAAAATGGACATGGAGATTTGTTGGAATAGGTAGTGACTGATGTTTTTTTTTTTTTTTTTTTTTTTTTTGGTGGTACTGGGGATTAGACCCATGGTCTTCATAGAGTTGTATCCTCAGTCCTTTCATTATTTTCTCTTTATTTTGAACCAGAGTTTCACTAAGTTGTTGTGTTGCACAGGCTAGACTGTAATATTGCTTTCTTTAGTTGGTTCCACTAAGGTCTACAACTTTGCCGGTTCAATTTGCTTTTTGTGCAAGTGCTTTTTGTGCATCTGCCTGGTGTGGTATTAGCTTCAATGCAGTGATGGGCTTCCCCTTTGAAAGGCCATGAAAGCATGTACTTCACAAAAATATTCAAAGGCTCTGCAGGGCTAAAGATGATTATGAGATTAGCTGTTTTTCATTTCCACTTCACTGACATCAAATGCAACCCACTAAGATGGCAGCTAAAATCATGTGACATTTTTGCTTATTGGTGCCTGCTGGCTGACCTTACGGTCTCCAACTGTGATTACGGGAAGGCAGGGTGAACTGACACAAGTAACTCAACGAGGACTTTGCTTTTGGGAATCTCCTCTAAGACATTTCATGGCATTATAAAGTTGAAGGGGGGATATACTCATATATAGAAAAGATGGAGGTGAAAATATAGTCTCTGTAATAGTGTACCTAATTTGCCACAGGAAATCGGTTTTTAAACTTTTGTGTTTTCTGTACTTCATTAACACTTTCATGGTGTTTGAAAGTTTGCATCTCATGCACGGCACTCCTACTTTTCCAAGTTCCAGAGCTGGAAAAAAACTCAGTACAAGGGAAATACAAGGAGAGGAAGGAGAGGAAGGCTGGGCTTGTCTGTAAATGGTCCTGTCAGCAAGGTGGGACAGTGAGTGGATGGATGGCACTGGTGGGTGGGGTAGTGTCCCACCATCACAGAAAGAGATATGAGGAAAGTCAGGAGCAGACAGGTGTAGGTCACCTAGGGCTTATGAAGAAACAGACAAAATAAGGCAAAACCACTGACTAGTAGAATATTGTGATGACAAAAATAAGATCATTTAAAGACACTCCTGGGGTCAAATGTGAAAGGCCATTGGTGACCTATGATACGTGAGGATGTTCAGGTCATGCTAACATACTCTTTTCTTTCATTAGCTTTTGGCAGCTGCACAGTAATAACAAATGGACTTGCTCATCAACACTGATTTGCCTCTTCCACTCGTCAGTGTCACCATGTAGACAGAGCCACAGGCTGGGGAGATGGAGCCTCAATTTTCTGTTGCTCTCTGCTCCCTGGATTGCTTGACTAGTACTAATCTTAACAACAAAATAATGGATTCCAGGGCAAAGGAATGCAGCAAGTCAACACAATCTTACTCCTAGAATTTGTACTCACAATCGGAAGGAATTTCACCTTAGAGTGATCATTTATTAAATAGCTATCGGAGGACTTACCACTGATTTATAGAGTATTGAAGAGTAATATTACCATATATACTGTTGATACTTTATTATTTTGAGGTAAAGTAGATTTTAAAAAGAGCTTTGATTACAACACAAACGTATGACATCTAGGACTTTGATAGTGGTATGTTTCATTAGAGTGAACTCGAAATCTTTCATTTTGCATTACATATATAAATAACCATGTAGGAGATCAACCACCTGTCCAATGTGATTATGTCTGTCTTGCGGATCTTGTAGGCTTTGCCAGCCTCGGCTATTTTCCAAGACTTTCTTTATAATTGCACCCGGGGAAGAGTTACCTGGCATTAATCACATTTGAAAAGTGGACAATGACAAAGAGCTACCAGGAAGAAACATTTCTCTTAGAAATTCCTGGAGGGAAAACAAAAATTGATTAGGGAAAAAGTTCACCAAGTTTTGTTGAAAGGTAAACAGAGCCAAAATAAGTATTTGACGTAAAAAAGCCATTTGGGCAAAATGTGGTTTATCTAGAGATATCAAGTGTTTCAGCCAACGTAAAGATAAAATAGCTATTTCAAATCTAGGAATCAGAAATCATCAGATGTGCAATGTACAGACATTGATTCTCCCAAATGAGCATCTACTTTGTTCTGTATTACAAACACACACCGGTAAAAGATAAAAACAAAACAAAATAAAAATTCAGTGCCAAGGGTATTTAGATATTTATAATCTACTGAGAGGTATATGACAATCTTTTAATAAGTTGTATAAACCAGAGAGGTTAAAAACAAAGTTAAAGCTCATAAAAAAAAAACAAAATAAACTCAATTAACTTAACAGGAACATAAAGATTTCATACCTCTACACTATGAGTAGTCTTTCCTTTTGGTGTTATTTCAGAATTCTCTTGTTATTTCTCTAATGTTTTTAAAATTAAATTTCATAGACATTTCAAGGCATGTTTCTTTCTTCTTAAAGCTTCCACTATAGTTTTATTCTGCAGTTTCTTGTTAATTGTAATAATTTCTAGCTTTAATTTTTTGCTCATTTTGCTTACTCAGATATTCCTGGAGTCAAATATCCTGACATCACTTAATTGTTCTTGTTGAAAAATTTTAGATACAATAGTTGAACTATTATTTCTACTGTACTGTAACTCAGGCAAAGTCACTATAAAATTGCTTTATACTGATTGGAATATTAATAACATTAAATAGTATAAACCATTATCTTCTTACTTTCTTTTAAGAAATACCTATTTAAACATCCATCTATAAAATAGTCTACATAGAATTCTTGAGAGAATAAACACTAAACAAAAATAAAAGTGTACATTAAGATTATTTTCTGTCTACCTCTAGAATATACAGGAAAATATGAGACACATAGATATGTTATTGTAAATTAGGTAGTCCTCAAACTTACCTTGCAATGACGAACAGGACACAGCTGACCCCCAAGCAGGCTAAGAGCACATACATCCAAATATCTGGAGACAGAGGGTTGAGGAAGGAGAAGACACCCGGATTGGTCCCATTGGGCTTCCGGTAGAGAATGCTGATGCCCAAGGTCATGAAGGGCTTGGAGAAGTCGATGACTTTCTCTCGCACGTAAGTGATGGTAAGAGGAGCCACTGCCAGGTCAGCCCTCTGTAGAAGCAGAATTGCCAACTTTATTCTCACTCTCTCTCTTTCTCTCCCCCTCCCTCCCTTTGTAAATGTCAATACTTTTTCTGGGAACTCTTGATCTTTATTCTCAACTGAACATGTTACTTATGCATTAATATAAAAAGTAGGTAATTTATTCAGGTATGTTAATGAGGTTGTATTTGTCAGCAAAGGGAGAGAAACTAGGAGGTATAACATTTTCTCTCTCTCTCATATTCTGGACTGAAGTGGAGAATAAATGGGAGGAAGATGTCTTTAAAGGTATGCATGAAAAAAAGAAAAAAATGAGCAACTTGATATTAATATCAGTTCATAAGTTTTTGTTCTGTGCCTACAATTTTAGGATTCTTTATCTAATTTAAGAATCACTCAAGCTTATTCTTTGCCATGAAAGAGGAAATAATAAGTTTTTGTCTTCAATTTTTAATTCTCACATGCCCTTTCAAGAAAGTAAACTTCAAAAAAAATGAACAAGTTTCTTCTGATTCGAACTCAACTATTTTTCCTTTAAGTTTCTTTCATTGTGCATTTTTTCCATGTAGAGATGTATTTTTGCTTACGTGATCTATAAGTTCTTTAACCATCCCATTCCATTCTCCTTTGTCATTCTGGGCTCCATATTTGCCGTCAGGGACCAGTTTAACATCATAAAGAAAACCCAGTATGTTTGACAATTCTTTCAAGAGATCCAGGCAATATCCCTCAAATCTGTCGTTGCCGTATAGAGGCTTGTCTGATTTCCTGTACATCACGTAGGGCTCCTCCTAAGTGAAACAAACCAAGTGCGAAGATTCCATTAATGGGAAAGGAAGATTGTTTCCCCAGGGTCTGAGGATAGACTGCATTTGAAGATGGTTTTCAAAACTTGTCCTCTTTATGCCCTCCACAAACCCAGAACCCTTCAGATATTTTTCCCGTCCTGCTCCTCGCAGGGAGATTTTTATGTTCATGTTTGAGAGGGGTGCTATAAATGAACCATGGGATAGAACATGTCTAAATTTGGGGCCCAAGAAGTTGGAAAGGCTCAGGGACAATGGATCCCTGGGTGAGTGACCTCCTGCTGTGGCCACATCTGGTGTCCTCTACACACTCTTCTCCCTGTTGCTTTGACCTAAGAGCCTCACCTATTCATAAAAGAGAAATCAGTATCAGAAAGTATATCTCATTTTCAAACTTTCTATTCACTAAAATTTCACATTTCTTCCTATATTTCCTTGTTATATCATTGTCCCTTACTTTCTATGTTTTGATTTTTTTCTGCTTTTTCCCTTTTATTATCAGTTCTAGACTTTTATTTGAAATGACCTCATACCTTAAATTTGGTAGTTATTTGCTTATAAACATCTAGAATAAATTTCCATGTTGTAAGTAATGAACATCTTCTTACGGTCATACATTTATAAACTTATACCCATTTGACTAAATGAGTTTATCTTGCTATATTAAATTATGATAATTACTATATTGCTGATATATCTTATATTTTTAGGTTTATTATCAAAAAGCTGATAGCTGGAAACTACAAACACAATGAAAAACTATTTTCCTAAGCTTGTTGCAGAAAAAGTAGTTACCAGAAGAACAAAAGGGTTTTCACCTTGGATGAGCAATTATTATAACTGAACTATTTCAAAAATAAGTAGCTCTAGTAGTGTGAACTGAATGAAATGAAGCAAGCCTTCCTGCAAGGAGGAGCTCAGAGGGGCTGCTCTTGTTCAGCTCCCAGGGGGAAAGGAAGCGTGGGAGACTCAACAACTGGCTGGTGCACGGTGGATGGACAGAGGTAGGCTCAGGGTTGTGGGAAGCAGGACTTAATGATGATCAGTAAACAAACAGGGCTATACAGAGAAAGGAAGCCTTCCAGGAAGGTGGGCATGAGAATCAGGAGATTGCAACAGGAAGTCGGGAAATTTCAGGACAGAGACAGGGACACTATGGAAACTCACTGCAGTTGGAGTGTGGGAGCCAGTTTGTAGATAAATCTGGAGCTGCTGTTGTGGAAGAACGAGGCTCTGGCCAAGTCATTGGTTGACAGTAGGCAGGAGTCAGGGCAAGTCGTTTTTTGCCACTTCCTCTCGTTTTCCTAGTCTTTTGCCTGAGTCTTTTTGGCAGAAACCAACCACAGACCTACCAGCCAGCCAGAAAACTGAGAGTGCCGAGGCAAGCTACCTTCAGGTCGATGTTGGGAGCTTGCAATCCAATTCTACTGTAAGTATGTACAACTATGTGCTTTTAGTGTCCCAGTCAAAAAATAGACAAGAGCGGACAGGATTGCTAGATTGGACAAGAGGCTGAGGAATCCAAGAAGTTTAGACAAAAGACTCTGCGCTTCATGAAAGTAACTTACCAGGATGGTGGTGACAATGAGCGTTCGGTTGGCCAGAGAATCCGTGATGTTGCTGGTCTTTTCTTTGTTGCTCTCCGTCATGTTAAGCCCACTGTTGGAATTCCACATCCCGATCTACGTGGAACACAGGACATCAGAGGCTGTCAGCTGTCTGTGATAGTGTCTAGGCTAAAGATAGTGTCTAGGCTTGGTGCCTCTCCTGCACCAAGGAGGGGCAAAAGAGCATGGAGTGTGGGACGCCAGAGCATCACAAGGCTAAATGTGAGAACACAAAACGGTGGAGGAATGAGTACATGGACCACATAGGAGACATTTGTGGTGTTTGTGTCAGGTGGGAAGAGACACTTCTGGTTATCATTCATTTAGCTCATTGATTCAAAAAATTAAGAATTCTTAACTATTAGATTTTTTTTCAACATTTATTTGCTAGGCACGTTTTTCTCCATGAAAAGTGCTCTTGTTATTACAGGATAAAGCAGGATAATAACAAAAATTTCCACTTTTGTGGAAATAATAATAAACATTATTATTATTAATTATTACTATTAGTGATATTACTATTAGAGATCCAACCCAGGGCCTTCACCCTAAGCTATATCTCCAGATCATACTTAAGTTTGGATTCTTTGAGACAGAAGTCACTAAGTCAGTAATTAGTCAATAAGTCACTGAATTGTCCAGGCTGGACTCGAAATTGCAATCTTCCTGCCTCAGCCTTCCAGAGGGCTGGGATTACAGGTCTCCTCCAGCATGTTTGGCTTCTGACCTTGTGAAGATTGCATTCTACGGATATCAGCTTTATGCTGCTAAACTGGTATTTTCAGTTCTTTAAAATTTATAAAATATAAGAAAGAGGAAACAGGATGAATGATGAAGAGATGGGGTAATGAGAAGGAAATAAAAATAGATGGTGAGAGAAAGTGTGTGGATGACAACCTGGAACCCCTGCTGGGCTGGGGCTGCTGTTCGTGCACCTAGATGGGAGTCTGTTCAAGCACCTGTCGTTGGATTTTGACTTCTTTGCTATTATTATTTGTTTACTTGCTTTCTGTATCTCCTTGACCCTGAACTGTTACAACAGAGATTTGCACTTTTATAAAGTTTCTAGATCTTCCTATCACAGAACAAGTCATGGTGATCAGTACAGAGTAAAACCCATTACTTTTAAAAAATAATGACATCAATTTTCTGCAGTGGTCTAGTCACTCCTGGATTACTAGGCCCTGTAGAAACACAGTCTGAGCATCTGTAACCCCAAAATCCAAAACCTGAAATATCCCTAAATCCAGAATGTTTCAAGCACTGACATGATGCACAGTGGAAAACACCACACCTGACCTTGGGAAATGTGTGACAGTCAACACAGGTTCATGGTGCATACTGTAGGAGATCACCTGCAGGCTCTGTGTGTGAGGTGTTTGTAAAACACACAGAAGTTTTATTTTTAAGTTTGGGTGTCATCCTGAGATATCTCATATATGTGCACATATTCCAGAATATATTAAAACATCTGTAATGCAAAAAGAATGCTTGTCTCAAATCTGTCAGAGGTGTGGTTTGGATGTACCATGTTCTTAAGAGCCTCATGTGCTTGGAAGGTGTAGGCTTATTGGGGTCAACTGAGTCAAGTGGATTCATTCACTAATTTTATTTGCTGTTAAGTAGCGGGGACTGGTTAGGAGGACGGGCCACAGGAGCTGGGGCCTGGAGGGGTGCCTTCTTCCTCTACATCTCCCCAGCGTTTCTGCTTCTTGTCTGGCCACAGGATGACCACCCTTTCTCGGCTACACCCTCCACCATGCTTTTCCTCATTACTAACTGATTCTGAATAGACAAAGCCTTCTGAACTGTGAGCTAATATAAATCTTTTCTCCCTTGTGATATAGGCATCAGGTATAGTGTCCCAGGGAAGAGAGGGGACAAGACAGATACCCAACCCATACGTTGATTAGTGTGGCCTTTGGGGAGCCCAGGAGAAGATTCTTAGGGAAGTAAGCCATTTGTCTGAGTTCTACAGGCATTTTCTGCCAGGCTTGTGAGACAGAATGCAAATGCATCTGAGAGCCAGGAAGAATCAGTCAGGCAGTTGTTATGTGACGTTGGATATGAGACTAAACTTTCTGTGCTTTGGTTCTCTGACTGTAAAGTATTTTGTAGGAATCCTGAGAAGACCAGACAAGATGGTGTATATTAAAGTGTGTGTGTTAAGGGCTCGACAGAATGTATGATAATTATAAAACGCAACTAGATGGCTAATCTAGTGATAGTGATTCCTTTAAACTTGCCTTGCTCTGAAAGAATTTTAAATAATCAATGGATTCTTTTCTTGTAAATTCAGAAATTGATAAAGCACAGAGGATATGAACCAGTGTAGGACACTAACTCTTTGATAAACTCTGAGATAGGTAGATAGCATCTGTGCTTGAAGACTTTTGGATAGTTGAACAGTGTGTATGAGCTTTGTGCACAGACTTGTTCAGATTCTAGCTTTTTCCCTTAGGAGCTGTGTGATATTGGGCAGGTTAGCTAACCCTCCTGTGCTTCAGGTCTCTTACCAGTAAAATGGGGATTGTAGGACTTTTGTAATGATTCTGCAGAATGTTATGTGTCACAACGTTTGACTCCTTTTATCCTTGATTTCCTTTGGATTTGCTGACTAAATTTAGAAGCTGGAAATTCCATTGTTATGAGTGTTATTTTTTTATTACATAAGTGCTTTAAGGAAGTTCCCAGGACTGTCACACACCCATACATCATTCTCACTGTTTTTTTTTTTTTTTAATTTTTAATTGAAGAAATAGAGTTGAGCCAAGGTAAGGAGAGTTCTTGGAATAGTTTTTACATTTCAAAGTACTGTCACATAGTTGAAAGACAGAGTAGTGGAAGTAGAATTTGGACCCTTAAACTCATTTAGCCTGTTTCAGCACAGCGTGTGTAATACATTTGCCAACTGCAGAATTGTGTTTCTTTACTTAGGCTTAAAACCAAGAAGGAAGACAACATTTTCTTCTCTCTTCTCTACCTTTACCCCTTCTTCCACCTTTCCGAGGCAGGGATATTCTAGGAGGTATCATTCAGGGTAAACACATTTGCCCACTGGTTTTTATACAAAGCTACACTTAAGGTTGTCAATGATGGATTTGTATCTCCATGAAGACTCTGTAAATTGGGCACTATCTGTAATTCTAGTCACACCTTGGTATAGGCCTTGAGGGAAATGGAACTTGATTTTTAATTAGGTGATGATTTCAAGTAGTTTTAACCACTTTGTTAACAGCAGAATCTGTTTTCTTTAACTTCTGATTTTCATTAATGTCATATGTGTTTTGTGTGTTTGTGTTTAGAGGAACTATTTTCAAAAGAGTTTTCATGTTTGGAATTGGAAATGTTGAATGATCTTGCAGTGTAATTTGCTTCTAAAATGAAACTTGAAATCATAGACAACTATCTATATGCCACAGCTTGACATCTGGCTTTTGTTTCTTTAATTCTCCCCGCTAAAAGCACAGAAGGTAAGGCATTGTGGATGCTTCCTTTTCAATCAGTTGAGTCCTCGAGTCCTAGTGGCACACTTTTTCCTTTATAAAATAAGAGAAAAGAGGCTATTTCTCCCCACACCACTATTTGTATAACAGAAGAACCTTTAAATGCAAATAAACAGTATACCACAAGTTAGGCAATACTTTACAACCCAACGCTGTATGTGTGTGCCTTTTAAATTTAACTAGTCAACTGGTTTACCTGTTACTGAAATAAATGAACAGATTGTCAGCAAATGAACATCTGTTTTTCAGAGAAGCAAGATCCCTGTTGTGTGTGTGTTGGGGGAAGGGTGGAGTTGGCATTTGGGTCTAAGACCTTGGAAGGTGCTTCCAGAAAGCAGCATCTCAATTTTGTAACTGTATAGTGAAAACAGACAACAGTAACTTACCAGTGAGAGGTAGTACCGGGTGGATCAATTGTGTGAGGGGAAGAGGAGCACTGGGGGCTAACTGGCCTGGCCTCCCTCCCTGCACTCCGCAGCAGCTGCCAGGAGGGATCAGTAATTTGTTATTTGGGGCAAGGGAGTGTAGATTTGAAAGTGAATGCCCAGAGGACGTTTAGCAAACTTTGAAAATGCCGTGCAACAAAAGGGCATTCAGAGAGTCACCGGGATCTATTTTCCAAACCTACAGAGGCCCTCATGCAAACGCAAAATCCAAAACTGCAGAGAGAAATAATCAAATATCTAGGGCAAACAAAAATAAAAAAAAGTATCAGTTTTCTGTATCCTGAGGCTCCTTCACAAATACTTTAGTGAGGAATTTGTGAAGATTGCCACATCTCTCTTTTGAAAAGAATTCAAGCGAATTATTTTTTTCAAAAGATATAGAATATAGCTGAGATGAGTGTTTTGAACTTAAATCCAGTGGGTGAGGTGAGTCCTTTTTCACGATGGCATTTTCTTGAGAAAATGTTTGTTGGGTCTAGATGGGTCTATGTGTGACAGTTGCTTGAGGTTAGTTGTCGACTTGATTGGCCTAGACGTTGCCTGGGGGTTGATAAAGTGCACTTGCAGTGTGTCTAGGTGGGTCGGGGAGGGGTGGTCTGGGGTCCACATCTGATCTCTGGCCCTTTTCTCTCTCCCCCTGCCTGCTTCTCAGCTGCCTTGAAAGCTGCTTTGCTCTGCCACACCCTTCTTCCACATTGACCCTCCCCCGGAGCCAGTCTTCATGGACTAAATCCTCTGAAGCTCTAAGCCGAATTAAATCTCTCCTCCTTTTCGTCATGAGTATCAGGCGATGAGCAACAGGAAAGCTGACTAATACATCATGATAGGGCCCAGGTTATTGCGAATTGTCTGTGAACAGTCAGACCACAAAACAGTGCCTACTGACACAGCACTTGACGCAAGTGCTTACGTTGTGGGCCACAGTGGGTCTCAGGAGAGAAGAGGTCTGAGGGCCTGGTACATGGGTGTGCATATTGTAGTTTAATGGCAAATGGAGGGCATTCTTTCTACTTTGTCTGTAATTTTAGAGCTTGGGTTTTGTTCCCTGGGTTATTTGGTTTGAACTAATTCAACAACACACGAAATGCCTGAAGTCTTAAGCTGGATTAGTACAATAAACTGCTTTGTGGGAGCCCATGAAGATCGTATATTTACTAGCAATGAGGAAACTTGTTCACCTTCTGTGGATCTTTAGTAGTTTGCTTCACTGGAGATTAAAACAAGGTTATGAAACGAATGTTTCCTACAACTTAAAAGGAAGAGTCTTTTGAGCTCATCTACTGAGTACTGTTAAAATGGAGACACGCTTTTTGGTTACAGGAAGAAATTGTTTAGGCATTCTGTGACTCAGCTGATAGTTTGAAAGGTGAAACTGGACCTGACAAACTGTTCAAGTTGAGCAACTTACAGTAATTTAAGTTCTGTCCATCAAACAATGGACTTCTAGCAAGAAGTTGGGTAGAGGGAGATAGAAAGGAAGAAGGAAAGATAATACAATATGTGCCTATCACCAGGGCATTTTTCCAACCCAAATGTTTTTTAGTGTCTAACATTTGTTTGTATAAATCTGTGCCCATTCATTGGCAACATGATGTTGTATAATGTGTATAATAAACCATGAAATAGTGGGTGTTATAACTTACAAGATAATTTTACTTCCTTCCAAAATTTCTAATGTTTTTGTCCACTGGAAATTGTAATTCTAAAATAAATTTTGAGGCAGTATGCTTGCACAAAGATACTTTGGAAGACAAAGATAATTTGAAAAGAAAAATAGCTGGTAAGAAAGTGGAATTTCCAAAAATGGCTCATATTTTGTGATGGTGACATTTAAGGAGATGTCCGACGGCTTTAGACTATTCTGGGGGATCAAATCTGTGGTTGTTTTTCTGCCCCTGAGGGGAGATATTTAGTGTTTTGAGAAGGAATAAAATGTGACTATGTTGGCTTCTACTGAAGTTACCTGCTTTCAGTTCTAACTGTGATTGAACTTTCTTAGGAGAAGAAAAAACAATCTAGGCTGTATTACTTAATCCATCATTATTTAATTCATTGCAAGTCTATTTTGAGTTTGTGAGTAATGTTCCAATGTTCTAAAAATATTTTCAATCAATTTCACTTTCCCTTTATATAGAATATCATGTCTAAACTGCAGTTGGAGTTACTGGCCTGGAAAACTGGAAGGGTGCAGGCTACCCCGTGCGTTTTCCTGACTCATGTTTAGCTGTCCTGCTTCTGTTATTAGAGTGCAAACCTGATTTTACACTTTATGAAAGTGCTTAGACATTTCCCTAGCAGCCTTGGTTTTCAGAGGGAAAAAAATAAAAATAACACTTAATTAAAATGAAACATGGAACCTAAAGATAGATGGTATGTGGATACCAAGGGTTATTTGGAATTTCGCATCTTTATAATATAAGGCCTAACAAGAGGAAAAGTAAAGTCGTAAGTCAAGACATGAGTCAAACAGAAGTTACTTGGTGGTAAGACTCAGTTTTTGCTTTTTCCTTTTACATACCCCAAAAGTGATTTAAATAGTTTTGCATATGTGTAGCTCTGCTGCAGTATTACAGAAACTTCATCTTTTCTTGTTCCCATTTTATTTGTATATATGTGTAATACACAATGATTTCACTGAGCTGGAGAATTGTGTGAACCTATAACTCACGTTAACATTATAATCCTTTCCTCTCCCCCCCTTTGGCTTTCCTGCCCCCTCTCTCCTCCCCTCTGATTTCTGATGTCTCACCCATTTGGCTCTACAAAATGCGTGTATTCTGGGTTTTTCATGTTAGAGAAACCATGCACTCTTTACCCTACTGAGTTTGAGTCACTTCATTAAGCACGATGGTTCCAAATTACATCTGTTTACCTAAAGATGCCTCAAATCTTCTTGTCTTAATGAAGAAGTAGTACTCCAATGTATTCTACATTTTTTTGTATCCACTGGTCTGTTCATGAATATTTTAGCACCTTCTACAATTTAGCTATTGCTGGTCATGTTGCTATAAACATGGGTATGCATGTATCTCTGTTATACATTGCTTTAACTCTTGGAAAGATATGCAGGAAAAGTATCTCCGGATCAAATGGAATATTTTCAGCCTCTGGAGAAATCTCTGTAGTGCATTTCATAGTGGTTGAACCAGTTTACAGTCCCACCAGCAATGAAAGAGGGTTTCTTTTTCCCTGCAACCTCATAGCATCTGTTGCTGTTTGAGTTCTTGATATGCACCATTCTCACTGGGGTAAGATATCTTAGTGATGTTTTGACTTGCCTTCATCTGATGGCTAAGGATGTTGAACATCTTTTCACACGTTTGTTGGCCAATAGAACTTCTCAATCTAAGAACTGCCCATTTTCCCATTTTTAATTGGTCTTTGATTTGCGGAATCTGTTTTTTTTCAGTTCCTCCTATATTTTAATTATTAACTTCCTGTCCAAAGTGAGCTACTGACAGCATTCATACTTCAACATATATAGAGCCACACAGCCACAGATCTCTCTCTCTCTCTCTCTCTCTCTCTCTCTCACACACACACACACACACATGCACACACACAGTACATGCATATGCTATTTCTGAGGTGGATAAAAGGCAGGCTTAAGGTTTTAATCTTAGTGGATTTACAAAGATCAGAAAACTTGAATGCTAGTGAGAACTGAGCTCTTCCTAATAACTCTCTCTCTTGTCCCATAAAGAGAAGGGAGGGAGAGAAAAAAGGGATAGGGAAAGAGAGGGATGTTTTGGCTTCTCCCACTGCTTAAAACCCAATCAATCTCCTCAGGAAAGGAGTCCAAGTTACCTAAAGAAAGAAAAGTTATTGCAAACTATGAACAGATAAGAAACAAACCAAAAGGACTTTCATGTAATTTGATTTTGCCATTGATGGTCGAGCACCAGTAAAGTGTGCATAATATTGTAGCATATAACTAGCTACAAAAACATAACAAAAGCTTCATCGATTTCATCACCCATCGGAGCCCAACACAGGCTTCCTTAACGGCCTGTCTTACCCTTTTAGTACCGCACATTAAGAGGAGAAACGACAGAGGGAAAGGGATGTGCTTACAGAAGCAGACATCTTCTTAAAATAAAATTATAGGCTTTTAGGCCATAACGACTGTCCCTTTGCTCCCTCCAGCCTGAGTCCCACAGCCACGGGGGTGGCCACATGAATGCTTTGTGCTTTGTTAAACTAACAGAAGAGCAAATCAGAGTGGAGAAGTGGAAGGAGGATGAGGAAGGGAGAAGAGAAGGAGGAAGGAGAGGTGGAGTGCTATGGGAAGAGGAATGAGACATTTTTGACCTGGGAAACCTGAACGTATAATGTCTACTTTCAAAAGCACAAACTATTTCCTCTAATAGTTCAACACTAGTGGAAACCTCCTGCATTCCTTCTAATTAATCTTTGTTTAAGCTAATGCTAAGTAGAAGCAGGTAGTAAGAATCTCCCTCCCCCCCAAAAAAAATCCCAGGTAAGCAATGCAATCGAAATGTAAATCTTACCTTATTTAAAAAAAAAATCAGCCCAATTACTTCACATTAGGGAAGCAATGGGTTGCTTCCAAAGCCCATCTTAGGGTGAGCACACCGTCTCCTTCACTATTGTATAAAAAAGGAGTGTTGCAGGGTTTTAATTGTTTTGGGGGTTTCAGAGTCTCTTGTTCCTTAAGATTCTAAAGAGGCAAATCCTAAAATTATATCTGTTAATTCGAATGTATAGTCATGGATATGGAAATTGGCATAAAACATACTGAATAGCTGATATTTTTCCCCCACACTGAAGTTCTTTTTATTACATAGACTGGTTTGAGTTTTGATCCTCTTGCCTGATCTGCTAAAATAGGAAGTATTAATTTATTCTTTTATCATTATCATTCAAATAGTTTACATTTGTGTTACTCTATATACTAACTGCGGGGAAACTTTAAACTTTGAGGTAGAGAATTACAACTAAAGTGAGAACCCAACATTATAAAATTTATTTTTTTAAAAAAAACATTTGTCCTAAAATTAAGGTTGTGAAGTTACCCTGTTCCTGTAAGCTTCCTCCATTGACTTGACTCTATCCCTCTGCCATAGAACTCAAAAAAAAAAAAAAAAAAGAATGCAATTGAGATTCATTTCTGGGAGACTTTTGGAGACAGCCCCAGGAATAAAACTGTTGACAACTCCGACTTCCCACATCTAAACTTTATTTCTTACAACCCCTGATGTCACCTACCCATATGGCTGTCTAGGCAAAAAGTACTCATACCTCTGATATAAGCCAAGTACCGGTCAGCATTAGCTACTATTACCATTAAAAACATGAGAATCCATGTCATCGGCTTCTATCCACAGGTGAGGTAGAATGATCTGCTACTCTGAGTGTGAACAGACACCTGAGAGGATTTTATCATTTCGTCCCACCTCTGTGAAAAGATGCCTAAGCAATATTATGTCTTTCTTTCTTACTGGTTGATTGATCGATTTCGGTACTAGGGATTGAATCCAGAACCTTCACACTGTGCCATATGTCTCCAGCCCTTTTCTTACTTTTTCTTGTGAGACAGGGTCTCACTAAGCCTGGGCTGAGTTTGAACTTGCAATGCAGCAGGCTCAGCCTCCCAGAGTGCTGGGATTAGAGTGTGCAACTCTGCCCTGCTTGAAAAACGCTTCTTATGTAATTAACCAATTTTTCTCTTATTGACGCAGTTACCTTTTCAGTTCCCTCTTCTTTGAGACTGATAATGTCCAGATCAAAATCCTTCCTCAAGCCATCCGTCTTATTAAAGGAGATACGCCCAGTCAAGCCATCCCATCGGGCCTGCAGACAAAAGGAATGAGGCATTATGGTGTACAACTTATCATAATCTTAAGACCATTAAAATCGTAATACCTCAAATTTATTACAGTATTCAATTACCCAGCTTTATCATGCTGTTATAAACCATTCACTGGCTCAGTGACATGGAAGCAGAACATGTCACCATTTTATTAGCACTCATTTGTCAGTCCTAAAGTCTTAACACCAGTTGGGCCTGCGATAGCGGCAGCCTAAATGGGCAGGATGCAAAGAATTACTTTAAAATAGTTGCACATGGAGCAAACGGTGGAAGTCATAACAGTCTGTTTCTCAAGGTCAACTCAAATCCCCTACTGAAGCAAAATACTTCTCTCCTTTTTCTTTATCTGCAAAAAGATATAGAACACTGATGCATTATCAAATTGTTTGGGTGATTACGACTTCTGACATGATTTTAACATTAGAGATTCTATGGCTGGCATAGAAAATTTTTATAAACTTGGAGGTTTAAACTAACAGAAGTTTATTCTTCCACAGTTCTTGGTGAGATCATAGTGTTGACAGAACCATGATCTCTCTGGACGTGTCAGGTGACCTTCCAGTGCCCGTCTGTTCATGCGTCTAGTGGCTGCTACTCTTTGTCTTGAGTCCCCAGTCACTTCTGTTTCTGCCTCTGTGGTTCTGCCAGATCTCCCCCTTTTGTATGTATGAATTCTCCCTCTGCTTCTCTAGGGACACTTGTAACTGTAATGGTTTGGGATAATATACTCAAATATGTAAAGTTGTTTTTCTACATAAAGAAACATTTATAAGATCTAGGGATTAGGATATGAATTTTTTGAGGGAGTCAGTATTCTGCATACCTTAAAAATCAACATCACTTTGGGAAATAAAGCTAATGGTTCTCTTCTCTTCCTAGAATTCACATTTTACACTTCTTTGATACTTTCATCCAATAAAAAAAGCAGTGGCCATTGGGTTTTTGCTCTTTAATTTTTTTTGGGTGATATTTTGCTAACCTTGTTTATTTGAGCTTCACTTATAAACAGGAATAAAAAGAACTCAGATCTTTCTATATTCTTACCTGTTTGCCTCCCTTCTGATCTCACCAAATAAACCAGACACATAGAATAATATTAAGACACTGAAGGATTATACTACACTTGAGTTTGTTTATGTCACATGCACCTACTGAACATAGTTACCTAGTTGGCCATGATGCAGAGTAATGATGTGGAAAAAACATGAGCTTTCCACAAGATTGGGTTTAACCCTGGAGGGTGACTTCAAGCAGGTTACTTAACCTGAACAGGGATTATTTTACACTTCTGTGTTTGACAGAAGTGAAGTTCTGGTAAGGATTAAACAACACTCGCAACAACTGGTAGTAAAGTGGAACAAATTTAAATTTTAACAACTATTATTTTTATATCTGTCTCTTCCTTTTCTTCTCCAATTTCATAACTCTAGAGC
Source organism: Ctenodactylus gundi (assembly GCA_004027205.1). Classification (NCBI taxonomy): domain Eukaryota; kingdom Metazoa; phylum Chordata; class Mammalia; order Rodentia; family Ctenodactylidae; genus Ctenodactylus; species Ctenodactylus gundi. The sequence goes on along the minus strand of PVKB01003152.1, from coordinate 101,081 downwards.
TTTGATTTTTCACTTTCACGTGAGGGCTCACATAGCTGCTCTGCACTCGCCTCTACTGTCTTTTGTTATTATATCAGGCTCATTGTCCCCAAAATATAATTTTCAAATCCACACCATGTTGCTCAGCATATAAAGTATAGAATGGGTCCATGACACCTGTACATTAGCCTAAGCTTTACACAAGAGGTTGTGATGGTTCACTTTTTATGGACTTGACTGGGCTACTGGCAGTCTAGATACCTAGTTAAATGTCTTCTGTGATAGTATTTGAGAAAGCAAACAGCATTTGATTTGGTAGACCGAGTAACACCTTCCCAATTTAGGTAGGCATCTCGTGATCTGTTGGGGATTAGAACAAAACAGTTGAGGAAGGGCTCACAGCACCCTGCTTGAGCACCGCAGCTCGAACACCAGCCTCCTTCCCTCAAGCTGGGGTTTCCATCCCTGGGATTCTGATTCCTGAACTTTCAGACCTAAACGAGAATCGTATCACAAGTTTTCCTGGGCCTCCTTTTGGCCAATGGAAGATCCCAGAATTTCTTAACCTTTGTAATTTTGAAAGCCAGTTCCTCATATGAATTTCTTAATATACCCTTAATATGCCCGTGTGGTCAGTGTCTCTGAGGTATTTCCTACTTTTGCCAAACTTCCCTCTCCAGAGTTTTCTACCTTGCCCTCTTTGCATAGTTCTCACTGGAGCAAGGCTGGCCTCTCCAGACTCTGCGTTTGTCATCTCATCCTGCATCTTCTTCCCAGCCTGCCCGACTCCTTGAGACAGTATGACTCAGCTACTTTGCTTCATTCAATCATGGTTTTCTCATTTTAAGCACAAGATACACCACTCTGACCACAATTGCTTTGTGATTTCCTTTGTAGTTTTTACTTATTACTGCTTACTGTTACATTTTTTGGTTTGAAATTCCTTATATCTTCATTGGAACTTTGTTAGCAAGATCCAATTCTCCTGCTAAATTGTATTTTCTCTTGTATCTAACAATATAACATTAGACTTGAGCACTTTGTTTCTTGTTTTAATTTATTTCAAAGCGAAATGTTACTGGTTAGCAAGTTTTCCTTTTCTGTCTTCCTTCAGTTCTTCTCTCTCTCCTTTAATCTGTAATTCCTCAATTTAAAATCCTATGTTTTAAAAAAAGTACATTGTTGATTGGAAATCAAACAATCAAATTCCTCTTTAAACTACTGTCAGTTGTGGTGACCTTCATTGAGTTTGCTGTTCTCTTTTGAGCATAGAGGAGTGTTATATTATTAAAGGCTTTCGATAAGATAGGGCCACTACAAAAGTAGAGAAGACACCACTGGTGAATTTGATGTACTTAACAATCATTTGTTGAGCACCTCTGAACTGCAAGTTGAGTGACATAAAGCACAAACCACAGTTATCACCCTCAAGTTTCCTTGTAAATCATGTTGCTTGCTATCTGGCTGGGGAGAAAAGAGTTCAGGTCATTTATTTCTTTCACTGTGGACTAATTTGGAAAATATGCATTGAACATCTTGTCTGTGTCAGAGACTTGACTGGAGAGACAGCATCTAGCAGTTTTTAAGTTAGTAGAAACAAACACATCGATATATGATAACGAACATAACAGGTGTGTGGTTAAAGATTTGCACAAAATATTGAAAAATATGAAGAGAAGTCACATGTCTTATCGATAGGAGAAAAAAATGGAGAGCTGGCCTATGATTCCTGGAGGCAAGAATGCCTGAGCTCTCAAAGGATGAGAATTCAAAGACTCACAGCCTAGATAGAAGTGTAAAGTAAAGAATTGATTGTAGTTTTCATAGATCTTTCGTGCAGGGTAAGATAGGATGGGAAAGAAGCGCAGGCACAGGCAGGTGCCTCTTCCGAACAGTGTTATGAATCACGCTAGCTTGCTCAGACATTGCTCTGTAGGGATTTGCGAGTCATTGGAGTGTTTTAGGCATAGCAGTGTCATGCTCTGGTGAACCTTAAAAGGAAATCATTTTAACAGAATCAGGGAGGCTGACTTGGGGAAGGTCAAGATCACAAGTAGGGTGGTGGTTAACAGGTAGCCCTCATAGAACAGAATTTATGGAACCATATCTTTGTCTCACACAGGAACAGAGGTCTGAAAAGCACAACTATTTACCTCTTGGCTCCACTAAGTTGCACACCACGAAATATTCATGGGAACAGTTCCACAGCAGGGTGGGCAGAGTTCCACAAAGACCATAAAAATCATCCCAGATGTCAGAAACCAACATGATTATCCCCTAGATTTTCTGGTAACATATAGACAGGATGGATATCATAACAGAAGTACATTTTCACACTTGAAGGTGCTGGAAGGTAAGTCAAATGTAAAGTCAGAACATGAGTTGTAGACCCGCAGGCTTCTCTTTTCTCTTCACATTTGTCTGAAGGCTTTGGAGTAAGCTTCAATCTGAAGCCAGGACTTTCTGAAAGAATGGCAATCTGAGAGCCTCACGAACAGATGCAACAGGTATTCTTGCCTATTGTTTTTTTGAAAGAGTCGTCAGTACAAGCTTGAAACTTAAGGCAGCATCACTTACAACGGGCATATTCAACTTGGCCAACTGCTGCTTTTGCCATTGCATTTAAAAAATAGTATAAAAAAGAAAGTTTTTGTACATATGTATGTACATTTAATCGTATTACACATTTTATTTGTGGCCCAGTGTAGTTCCTCTTCACTCCCGCCCCCAAATAAAGGGAAAGTAAAAGAAGAGTGGACCCTAGGTTGGGCCTAACTGAGTTAGTTGTGACTGTACCATCTATCTATCTATCTATCTATCTATCTATCTATCTATCTATCTAATGTCCCACTGGGATTTTTTTCTGTGGAAGATCCTGACATACACACTAGAATTGTCATAGCGGGAGAACAAATCTTATTTGATCCAGTGTGGCGAATTCACTCTTAAGGAACAGTGTTCAAATTAGAAAGATTTCTCAGGGAACTGGTCACGTGTTTATTTTGTGGTTTATTGACTCCTAGAGGTATCAGTAAGAAGGAGGAGATCCACAAGAGTCTCAATTCTGAAGCAGATGAGATCACCAAAATGTATAGGTACAACAGGAATATTATGTTGTTGTATTTATTGAATTTATTTTTTTACCCTTTTGTGGTAGAGCAAATAATGTCAGACCATTCCAATTCTCATGTGCAAATGCCTGGAAACTACAATAGAATGTGGAAAAAGGGACTCTCCTGATGTGATCAAATTAAGTATCTTAAAATAAGGAGTTCATCTTGATGACCCAGATGGGCCCATTGTAGTCACAAAGGTTCTTATAAGGGGGATCCAGAAAGTGATGGACAGACGTGAGGATCAGACATAATGATGACAGAAGCAGAAGACAGGCACAATGGAAGGTGCTATGCTGCTGGCTTTGAAGATAAAGGAAAGGTCTATAGGGCAAAGACAAGGGATGCTACAGAAGCTAGGAAAGAAAAGGGAATTGGTTTTCCCCTAGAACCTCCAAAAGGTTCCAGTTCTGTCAATGACTTCGCTTCAGAAGCCCCATACAACTTGTATTAGATTTATGACCCCCAACCCCACAAAAATACATTGTATTGTGTCAATGCATGGAATTTACAGTCATTTTAAAGCGGTATTAAGAAATTAATATACCTTGGAAAAAAAGAAACAATAAGGTTAAGCCAAACAAACTCTGCTAGAAAAAGAGGGGATTTTGAAAATTAAATCAGAGATTTCATTCCTTGAAATTTCCATATGGAAGTTACTGACCTCTGTAGTTGCTAAAACATTACTTCTGAATTTACCGTCCATACTGAAAGAGGCTTATGTAGTTAATTAACATCTTTTAGTGACCTTATGTGAATTTATCAACTCAAATACAGTGAAATCAGACTTTTTCTAATATGAATAATCTTTAGAAATTATTTATGATACAACAAGGGATTATTGTGAATATCATCTAAAATTTAGAAATAAAAGGATGACTGCAATTTTAAAAAAGTCACATGAGATAATTTTTTACCAGGTCTATCTGAAAAGGATTTCATACTCCTGGGGCTTGTACTAGTATCTATTTTTCTATTCTCTATTGCTCAGGGTCAAGACTATGAAATTACATGCTAACTTATAGATTTTGTCCAACAGAGATGCAAGTAATTCATTTCGGGAACAAAAGATGACCTCAAAGGTTGTGGTTTTACTGCCTGGCAGAATGATGTTCAATTTTGCCTATAACTCAGAACGCTTATTTCAGTCGACCTCCTCTGGTGGACTTGCAGAGCCACTGTCCCTCTAATTCTCTCAGCCAGCTTTAGTATCCACGTGGTCTCATCACTAGAGTTAAGTGTAGTTCGGGCACAGCTTTACTTTGCCTTTGCATGGAAATCATGTTGATGAATTTACAAAAGTATACGTGGGCAAATGCAAAGTAATTGACTTGTCCTATCTCGTCTGATCCTTATGACAGCCATACAAGGTGACCGGGTTTGTCCTCAGTCTATTCACATGGCTAGAGACTAAAGTTAGTAGGCTGTGTGGGCAAGACTCAGGATGACACCTACCTCGAGTTTTTTCTCCTTCATGACGTTGCACACGCATTGACAAGGTCACAAGGAAGAATTGGTGTGATTACATTTTCCCATTTTATGTCTTAACTATGGATCACGTACAAATCATGAGGAAAGAATATTTTTAGGCCAAAACCCATGAAAGTCACAAAGAGAATATTTTGAGATAGCACGGAGCTCCAGACAGTCCACTAACTCTGTGGCATATTTGAAGGCTGAATTGCTTAAGTGGATCGCTGTCAGATCTGTAGGTTCAATCTCCAAGACAAAAACCCTCCACTCTGGCTTCCAGTGTCCTATTTTTCAATTTACTTACTTTGTCACAGAACAGCCTGTCCTGAGACTGAAAGTCAATGTTACAAGCCTGGAAAGAAAAGTTGTATGAGGAGAAATAACAGAACATTTGTGTGTGTGTGTGTGTGTGTGTGTGTGTGTGTGTGTGTGTGTGTGCGCGCGCGTGCGTGCACGCACGTGCATAAAATTGGAATTTGTGCACAGTATTTTAATTGCTACTAGGGTTTAGAGTAAGGCTATTTTTTGAAAAAGTGTCTGACTTCGTGACCTTATGCAGTTTGGTTGAAAAACCTCTAATGATTCCCCTAGTCTGCTTTTCACAGATCTTCATAATCACATTTTGTTTGCCAACCGATGGAATAGATGGGTTCTAGGGTGGCTCCTTAACTGAGGCTTCCGTTTTGAATGACTTTGCCCATAGATATGTGAGCATAAATGTTGGTGACCTTTGAGGACTTAAAATTTAAGTGTAGCTTGAAAACGTGTTTTAAAGTCTTTATATCTGGTCACACAGTCTCCTTTCACCAGAAGTTCTTCAAATATTCCCCAGATTCTCTTTGTTTCTTTCACTTTTTTCCAGGTTCAAAATACCTTCTTTTCTGCTATTCTAAGATATCCGTAATGCCTTGACTTTTATAAAGCACAAATGACAATATATGATAGAATCATTTTGAAGTTAAACTGTATGGAAAACATGAAGCTTTCAGGGTCAACAGATAAATTTAATAATGATGTGATTTTATTGAAACTAAATATATTAAAAATTTGAAATATGAATAATAGGTAATTTATTGTTTTTTGCATTTTTACAAATTAATTATAGACATTAAGCTGGCATTAGAATTAAGATATTTTTCAATGTAATGACAGCTAATCTTAATTATTGCCAAATTTTCAAGTCTGAGCATGGCATAGCAGAAGAATATGACTTTAGAACCAGATGATGTTGTTTTAAGTCTCAACTTCATCTTTGATTTGCTGCACAACTTTGGGCATGTTACCCGACTTCTTCAACCTCAATTTGCAAAAATTAACACTATATTCATTAACTTCTTTTGAAGATAAAAAGATAAAATGTTTCAAAGATCTAAAAAATACTAGTAGACCAGGAGCTCAATGAAAATCCAGTTCCCTTATTTTCTTAACCCACTGAAGATTTCCTTAACTCTGGTTACAGACATATGATTACTGAAATCCATTTGCAATGCACTTCACTCTAGCTTTTAAAAAAATGCTGCTTGGCAGTGCAAGAAATAACTGCTCTCCTAATCATCAATTATATTAATGCAATGGCTCTTACATGTTAATGACCACAAATGCATTGGGACACTTGTTTAAGATAAAAGTCAAAGATTTCTTTTTTCGTTTTATAAGCACTATCGTCCATATGTTGTTGGGGATGTAGTTAGTAGAGTTCGTACTCCAATCATTCGGAAGATTTTTTGGGATAATACAACGTGCTCTGAAAAAAGAGTTTTGGGGGTATTGTAGAAAAAAATGACTGCTTGTCCTGAAGACACAGGTTTACCCTACAACTTCTATTTTTATAGCTGTTTTTGAGGTCCTCATGTTCCCATGAATTCTCCTTTGGAGATCTAGGTACCGGCTCTTAGCAGGGCTCCACACCATTTTTTTTTTTTCCCTGAACATTTTCTCAATAGAACACAGCCTGGTAATAGTTGGATCTCACGGCAGGACCATAGCAGTCCAGGGCTCATATGTTAATGTGGATCTGAAGAAGGCCTGGAAGAGTCAGGATTGTATGCATGACCCAAGATCCTGCCATGCCTAGACAGATTTAACTCGGTTTTCACGTATTTCCCAGTATTGCAGCAAGGCAACAATCACAGTGATTGAGTCAGTCTGTATTTCAGACTCTTATGAGAGGACTTCCTTGAAACAATATTTTGAGTTGTCCACAGAATAGAAGCTCGTTTCTCTGACACACCATCCGTAGCTCCCTCTACTGCCCTTTTCATCTCCACATACTGCCACTCTTCCCTCCATGGGCTACAACCCTGTGCTTGAGCTTTGCGAACACCTTCCTAGATTCTGTGCCTACTCACTATTTATGAGTTTGTTCCTTCTGCTTCTTTTATATGAAATTCTTTAACCAAAAATGTTTTCAGAGATCTCAGGTATTAATAGAATAAGCAGCTTATTAGTGTAGCAGTAGCAGATTTTTCCCTGATTGATATATCTTAACCAACAAGGATAATCTTGGCACTTAGAAAGTACCCACTATGGGCTGAAGGAATGACTCAGTGGTTAAAGCGCTTGCTATGCAAGTGCTAGGTCAAGCTCTAAGTACCCAAGTTTGATTCCCCAGCACCACATAAGCCAGGTGTGGTGGTGCACACTTGTAATACCAGGATTTAGGAGGCCAAGACAGGAAGATTGCTGTGAGTTCAAGGCCAGCCTCAGCTCCATAGTGAGTTTAGGGCCAGTCTGGGCAAAAGAGTGAAACCCTGTCTCAAAAAAATAAAATAAAATAAAATAAAAAGAAAGTACTCACTAAATTCTTGTTGAAATGACAAACGGATCAATCAAAATCAACTCAAGTATCACCCACATATGATGCTGTTCTGAATCATTTTATTCAGAATGTGAAGCTTTTTATTTAAAGACTTAATAGTATTTTATATACATCCTATTTTGGCCGATATCCAGCAGTCCTTTTTTACTTAATCTATTTGCTTTCAAGTCTTGGTTTCTTTAAAAGTCTGGTGGGACATTGTTATCCTTTCACTTGGGGAATCAACATTCTGTTCCAACGACGAACAGTGCTACAATTATAGACTATACCGAGTCCACAGTAATTAAACTGAAATTCTGAGTATGATATCCCAAAAACAAATGCATGACACTGTAATTTCAGAGGAAAAGAAATGACATATTTTGATCACAGATCATTCTGAAATAACATGCGCCATTTGCTGTCAAGCCTTCTCATGTCAGAAATATTTCTGATCTTATCAAGATAACAGTATGACAACATTTTCCCCAAACCCAGTCCCCAGCCACCTTACACTTCTTACAAATATCAAGACTTCAGTAACCTTGGTGATCACTTTACCCTGACAGGGTTGGACGTCTTCTTCTATAAGAAGCACATGTCGAACAGAGCAATTTCTGAGAACTCAGAGTTCTGTTCTTTCCTCTAGCTTTTTTGAAAATTACTCAAATTCACAAAAAAAAAAAAAAAAATCCTTGAACAAGCAAATGTTGCTTGATCCTACAACCCAACAGTCTCGGAAATCCATTCCGGACCTCCTTGAAAGCTTGCACTTTCAAATGGTATGCCAGAAAAATAGCTTAAAAATGTTCAGTTCTCTAGTGAATTAGTCAGATGTGATGCTTACAATATCTTTCAGTCTGGAGCACAGTCCCCTTTTGCCTCTGTGCAAGACCTGCTACTTTTCCATCAGAAGACTTGCTTATCTCATTTCTTAATGGACATAGAACTTTCTTGTCCACCAAGCAAATAAAGTTAGTTTTTAAAAAATGCTTTTCTTTTAAGCTAGAAATATTTTATCATACTTTGATAGGATCCAGTACTTTGACTCTCAAGTCTTTATCTTCCTACAACTTCTCAACTAACTTTTCCTTAGCTTCCAGGACCATCTGAGCACACACAAGAGAACGGGACTCACTCAGTGCAAAAATCATGATATTTTGGCAGAACTGCCGAGCAAGCTCTTCAGTTTTATTTTTCGACCATCACATTAAGCAATGATTTTCTTCACTGATTTCCTGAGGAAAAGGATTCTGGGGGGTAACCTTATTCAGCCTCCGAGGAATGGAAGTTCCTCAAGTGAACTAAAGAGTGAAATGAATTCCATGGCATTTCATGGAATCACCTCACGACTCCACAAGACTTAATTAGGCTCTGGTTGTTTGACTTAATGATGTTTTAAAACAATATTCAGAAATTGTGGGCAAGACAAAAAAAAGTCACTTGGCTCCATACATACTTCAAAGATGTTGCTTTCAAAATTGCTTCCAGCGGAAAGCCACATGCGCTGCTCTGCCTATTGTAGATTAATTAAATTGGAATAGTAAAAGTCAATTATTTTGATGCCATTATAGTTCAATTGAATCGTGTTAATTGGGATGGGTTGGGCTTGCTCCCATTTAGATCCAGCACAATTTTGTTCTTTTCCCTTTGATGTGGTGTAAAAATTATTATCAGTCATCATTGAATAGCACTTTTTAAAATAAAAAAAAAACCAGTTAGAAAAATATAGGCTTTCCAGATCTCTCATTAGCAAATTACTTTGAAAGCATATTGATGAAGGAATACCTCCAATTTAATTTTTAATAATGTTATGACTGCAATTTTGAAATTCTATAAAACATCATTCTGAGAAGGAAAAGGACGTTAGGAGTAATAGAAATGTTGGTGACATTTATAGCCAAGAATGCAGTAATGCCACTGGTTCTTCTACAATGGTTAACCTTACCCTCACTGATCCCATTCATGCAAAAATCAGTTGCTTCCTCTTGCCTCACGTTTGCAACACCAATATTGGTGCCCTGTAAACTCCTAAGAATCTGTTTCTTACACTTGCATAAATTTGAATGACGAATACTCAATCTAAATGATTTTTGAAAGTGGTGTATAGCAGGAGTGATGCAACTAGATAATAAAAATTGCTCCCAGATGATGGATGTGCTGATTTTCTCACCCTTGACCCGGTAAGACTCCCACCCAACCATGGCCTTGGAGCAGCTTCTGGAGAGGATTGTGGCCAGAAGCTGCTTGTGTGGGGAAGACAGGCTCCTTAGCTCCATTTACTATTAAATTCACAGAGCACAAGGAATAGGAGATTGTCTTACAGCTGCCATCAATATTTTGCTTAGTATTAAAAATTACATATTGACGAAGGCCTGGGGTGTACCGTTGGCGTCAGCTATTTTCCTCTGCATGCTTAATGTGTTTTGGGTCAAAGTGCAGGCAGAGGAGCCTTCAGGGCTGGTATTTATCGTCCAGTGTTTGAGAGTTTGCGGCAGCTTATTTGTTCTAGAATATGTTTATTCAACAGCTGTTTATTCTTTATTGCCTATGATCATTTGCATTTCCTTTTTCTTGTGCTGTGACATGTGGCCTGATCCCGTATATTTACCTCCCAGTTCATTTATCACGTTTGCCCTGCCTGGAAAGCTTGGGGTAAATCAGCGTCACTTTGCTAATCTCCACTTGCCTTCCAGATGTCACCTTCGATGTTCCTTCTTCCAAGAGGCTTTATCTAAACCTTAGAGACCAGGTTAGGTGTTCTTCTAAGACTTCTTGTTGCTCCTACAATTAACCCCCTAGTGTCTGCATGGCACCATGTAGGACTGATTGGTTACTTCTCCGGCTTCTGCGTTTAATGACGATACATTGAGGATAGGGCATTAGTGCTTCACAAGGCTTGTGTTCACTGCTCCTGCGTGCGGCTCGCTGGGTCTCAGCAAAACACAATGAACCTCGGGCAGAGGAGAAGCACCGGACTCTTCCTGCCATTTGTTTCTCCACAGGCTGGAGCAGGGTGTGGTTTCTTTCAGAGCTGTGATGCCCCTCCTTCCTCACGCCCTTCTTTTTCCCTTGGCATTCTCCCAAGAAGCGACAGGGACCGGCTGCCTCTGCGCCCCGTGGACACCGCCAGGTTTCCATTGGGGCAGCTCTGAGAGGAGATCTGAACAAGAAAAGCGACTGAGCTATCAGCAGTGATCCTGCTCCCTCTGCTTCTGCCCCCGCACCGCAGGGGAAACCAACTAGTGATGCTCAAGGCCAGGAAGAGGGGTTGGAGACAAAGCGCAATGATTCAAGGCATAGCTCGATGCTCAGAAGACTTGCTTAGGAAGCAGGAGGCCCTGGCTTCAATCTCCCAGCACCACAGAAGCTGGGCATGGTAGTGCACACCTGTAATCTCAGCACCTGGAAGTCTGAGGCAGGAGGACTGTTGTAAGTTCAAGGCCAGCCTGGGGCACATAGTGAGTTTAAGACCATCCTGAACTACAGAGCTATAGAACAAGGCCCTGTCAAAAAAAGTGATTTGAGCCTATTATTAACATCTTCAACCTTCCCAAACCCCTAGTAAGCCCCTCCAAAATGCCTCAGTTCAGCTCTGCCATCTTCCACCTAGACACATCACCTGTCAATCAAATGGTGCCAGCCATCTGTCATGGTAGTTATAACTATCTTATGCAACACCTGTTCCAGGAGGTAGCTACCCAACTTGAATTCAAATTATGCTTCCAAATTGAGTTTAGACCAATCAGCGGGCTTGAATTGGGATCAATCACAGGCTTACTGTGGCCAAATTAGTAACGACACTCCACAGTCCTTCAGCAGGTCTGGGAACGCTCCCGCTGCTGAACTGAGCCCTTGCTATGGTGGCACAGGTCCTATTTCAGTAAAACCTCACTCCGGTGGGCCTGCCTGCAGACCCACTCAGGATTCACTTCTCAGGTGGTGTGGACTCATGAGGTCTCATAAATGTTCTGAGGACTCATATCCTGAGTGGTGTGGACAAATGTTGGAGAGAGAGAGAGAGAGAGAGAGAGAGAGAGAGAGAGAGAGAG